>CAMRHE010000223.1:600000-1105000 GCA_947044405.1 Leptodactylus fallax
GTGCCAGGCTTTGTCTTTTAAGAGCCGCTTAAATGACTTCCACATACAGTTGTTTGAAACGTCACAAATTATTTCAGATATCTTTACTCCTGCGACTCTTTCATCTGTTATATCCACAATGTATTCTTTCATACTGGGAAAGCTTACTCCGTTTTTCATAAAATAAATTATTACAATTATTATTGGCAAATGGCTGTAACAACAATAATCAATGCAAAAGTCACAGCATAACAAGGACACATTTGGACACGTTTACTTGGGTAGCAATGCATTGACTATTCAGAGGCCAAATAATGACACATATATCTTTTTTAGGATGTGCTAAGCACTTAAACATCTGGAAGTTGTAAGTTCGCTGCCCTCACAGACGGATTACTATAATATTCCTCTCCAATAATATGTAACGCAGGGTTAACCAAACAAGCCATTTACTTCAATCACTAAATTATAGAATTATGGCACTAAAGTCCCCCTGAATTCTGTAGCCAAGACTTGGACTTTCAACTATCCTCCATACCTCATGCTTTATGTTTCTAGGCCTGTAAGATGGCAGTGCTACTCTGTTTCCTTTAGTTTCATAGACTTTAATGGGAGTTGTGGATACAACGTAGCACAGCCAGCTCTTCTGTTTCTACTTGCCTATATCTTTGCTGTGGCATAGGAATGGGTATTCTCGTCTCAGCCATTTCATGATCCCCAAAATACGGGAGTGGATACAAAAAAATATTTTGTATTTTTTCTTCTTATTGGATCTACTCCTGTCTCAAAATGCCTTATCAACAGCCTATCCAAGGCTTTATTTCCCCATTTACTCTAATATTGGGGAACCAGTCTAACATATAGGCAGTAATATAAGCACCACTAATAGTCCTTAAGTGGTTGTTATGTAGTGCATGGAATGCAGATTATTGGAAAAAATTGGGAATTGTTTTGTTTGTCTTTGTGGCAATTTTGTTGCATTTTTTTACATTTTATTAATTTGTCCCTGTAGATGTTTTTATTTCAGTGGTTTGTTACCAGAAATATAGGCATTTAGAAATGAAATAATAAATGCGATAACCTTACTTTCTGCCACTCTAGTCCAAAGGATATTTAGTCGTCCCAATAGATCCTGGCTTCCTTATAAATTCTTGAACTCATGATGGATCAGTGGTGTAACTTAAAGTCCCAAAGGTATTTGTATAAAATTTGAAGGATGTCATAAAGTGCCATGAAGATGCACACTAATCCATTAGTTAAGCATTTCTCATGAACATTGACTATATGAAGGATTTACCTTCAAAGCTCATTTATTTATGTTGCAGAGCTTTCTTTCCTCCTAATTCATTAACAGGAAGTTGGTATCACTAATTGCCTGATGAAGAGAAGCTGTAGGCTGCTTCTAGTCACTCTGTCTGCAAGCTTGCTAACTCACATTACACTTTACTACTCCTATCACCTCTCTACTCTCAGAAATTTCTTGTTTTAAACAATGCCCATGCTGCTGAGATCACAGGATACTATGAACTAGTAAGTTATTTCTACAGAAACATAGACAGCTTGAAACTTTCTTTTGCTTAAATATTCAAGTTTTTTAAAGAAGGCATCTCAAGGGTTTATGGCGCAGTGCCTACTTTCTTCCTAATTCACTTATAGGAAGTTGGTACCAGGGAGCTGCAAGCTCTACTGGTCAATTTGTCGGCAAGCTTTTTAACTCATATTACATTTGCCACAACTCCCCTGACCTTTCTAAGGCCTCCTTGTACAGACACATGCATTACTATGGGCCCAGACACACAACTTATATACAAGGACCGCAAATTATGAAGCATGTCCTATTTTTGCCCGTTTTTGCAGGACATACAAGTGTAGGGGATCATACAAGACTTTTTGTGATTATGGATGACATACGGACATGTTTTCTGTAGATTGCAGATAAGTGTTTGCGAACACTAAAAACCACTACAGTCGTGGGAAGGAGGCCTAACACTGCAGTTAAATCTTGCTTTAATTATTGCCCATGCTGCTGAGATCACATGACATTATGAACTAGTTAGATTTTTCTACAGAAACACAGACACTTTATTAAATATTCAAGGTTTTTAAACTATGTCTTCTCAAGAAGGCAGTTATTTGAGTTTTCTGCAAATCTTCCCTACATATTCAACCATGCATATACAATGCATTTTTGTATATATGAAGCTGGTACAAAAAATGCCATAATTGTTAAACCTACTTGCCTCATGTTTTCACCTATGACCCATGAAACTAGCATGTTTTGGGGGAAAAAAACAAACTGTAGCCAAAAAAGTGCAGATAAACTACATATAGAAGATGCATGGATCAAAATAATGTCAAAATAATACTATGTGACATTGAACCCGAGTAGTAAGTTATATACCTCCTTTATTGTTTGCTACCATATACCAGTAGTAACAAAATGTAAGATTTCTATCCAAGAACTTGATGAAACAAGGTCAGTTCAATGATGTAACAGAGTGTGCACAGTACATGTTACTTTCTGATTTTTTTTTTTGCTGCAGTCTAATTTCATGTTTACATTCCTTCGATAAATTAGATTGCATGTTTCTTGGGACAGAATTCAGTCGCTGCCATTATTCTTCCATGCTAAGAGTTCACCTAATTGACGTCTTTCACTAAGTCAGGCTAAGATGAAGATTAATATTTATCTATAGAATAATTGCAGTAGACAGGGAGCGCAGGGGATTCAGGGATCGCTCTGCAACCTCCTATAGCAAGCAGTTACAAGGGCAAATGTTGCATACTCTGCAAACTGCTGTCTAGCAGTGATGAGGTCAATGGAACAATCATTTGCTTGTCTTTAAAAGGGCAATAGCACTCATCAGACAAAAATGCCTTTTCGAGACATCTTGGCAGTGCACTTTCCAATCACCAACAAAGAAGCGTGTTTCTCGTCGCCATGTAAGTATTTATAATAAACATTTACTTTCATCAGAACCATATTATGTACAAAGATGAACCAGTAAAAAAATTTCACAAAAACACCCTCCACATAGATTCCACACTAAATCCACTGTGTATGGATTTAGGATTGTAATACGGAGGTTGTACCTATGTCGGATGTGGCTTATAATTAATGTCTTGTGAATGCCATCAACAGGTAAGATGGTGCTGAGCATTTGATCCCAGGCATGATAAATGAAGTGGACTTTTGAAGGTGTTCCAAAAAAGGGAAGTCAGCAAAGTGCTTAGCAAGTCAGTGTTAACCATATAGGCCTATGTCTCAAAATTCTTGCTCCATAATCTTTTGCAGATCTGCTCCATCTGTCTTCACAAATGAACAGCCTACAAGAAATAAAACACACTGTTCATTCTTTTCTTTTTTACTTTTAGAGTGAGGAAACCGCAAGCTTCGACATGTGCGCGGTGATAACCATGCTGGGGATGTCTGCATGCATGTCCAGCTTAGCATGACTGCGGCACATCTGGAAATAGAAAGCCTTTTATATTCTGAACAAGTTGGTTAAATCACAAAGATAGTCATCAGTGAAGGAGTGAAAGGGATCCTGGGAACTTCTCAACAGTTGCCAACTTTTTAAAATATTTAGCGGGGTCATTTTCCACTAAAGTTCTATGGAATCCCGTCGCAGTCATCCTTGGTGTATGGAATCTCCATCACATTTAATGAGTGTTGTTTTTTCAGTGAATATTTAATGCGTTGCCTTGGATATTTGCATAAAACATGCAAAGATAGGAATTTACCGGAATACAACATGAAGCAACACAGAATATGATCAAATGCTGAGCCTTTCTGTGGATAGTAGGGACACTTGGCAGTTTGTATTGCTCCAGTGGTTGCTATATCAACATTGGCAATGAAATGGTTACGTCCGAGTTTTACAGAGGACAAGGACTTGGTGTACTTTCATTGTTGCACTCAGGCCACATAGTCTTATAAAATATTTAAGCCTTGTGCCCTGGCATTGATTTTATGCAAAGATGGGAGAAAGATCAGGAGGAATATATTAGGTGCGAGCTTCACGCCAGCCTCCTGCTGGGAATATGGACCCTATTGTCCTATTTTCCATCTGCTCCATGCTGCAATGGAAGGAAAAGAAGAGGCAGAAGGGGGAAAATAGAGAATGACGTGAGGCTGGTAGGGAAGGATGTGGTGGAGGGAGGGGTTGATTAATATTAAGAGGTGTCTGGTAATTCACCAGCCCTCTCCATGTCTGCCTCGCCTGCAGATGGGATGTGTAATTGGACCTTAAAATGCATACACATGCACAAAATTGTGTCCTATGAATAGCTCTGGGAACAGGGTGGGAGTGCATTACAGGAAACTGTTCAGTACTAGGGCATGCTTAGGCTGTGAAGTGATGCTGTAGTTAACCTCTTTGCTGTCATAGGTCCTGTAAATGCCTTGTAGGCTCCCGGACAAGCGATGGGCATGTGTTTTCAATAACAAGGATTGATGCCATGGAAATATACATGTTAAAGTTCCTAGGAGGTGCCATTATCAGGAAATGTTTTTATAGGAGTGAATTGACCCCCTTATTGGAGAGCATGCTAGGCAATGGTTTTAAACACTTTCCATCTGTAGATTCAAGTCATGGGTACGGGTCAGGACGGTCACTCTTTCTTAGTAAATTTGCACAATGAATATCGATTCAACCGATAAATGAGTTTACTTTGCTATAAAAATTTAGAGGAGAGATGGCGCACATGTTAGACTTTAGGTACAGGGACAATGAATGACAAATGCCATTTCCTGCATTAAGTGTAAGCACAATGCTTAAAGTATCATAGCACTCTCTCGGATCCCACAGGAGCAAGGAAACATATGTTCTGCCAGTAGATGATATTCTAATTACACACAGTGCACAGTTGTAACAGGTTTCTCTATCATTGGAACCAGCTCTATGATAATACTGCAGTTGTCAGTTGTTTGGAGGACAGTGATGAATATTGGGTTTTGTGGTAAATTTAGATACAAAATTATTATATGAGTTCTAAACACAAGCAAAAGACTACAGTCTGCCATCTACTTTCTCAACACCTACTGGCAATGATCAAAATTAAAAAATAGCCAATTACTACTTAAATTGGTTGTAAACCTAATGCCAGTACCTTGTAGAAGTGATTCTATAGTTTCCATATATACCATTCAGCTGTCATTCAGCTTTGGAGCCCAGTTTTCATGTAAATCACAACTTTATTCTCATGCAAATGAGCGGGGAAGTCCTTTGGGGAGTGTCTTAGCTTGCCCAGGCTTCAATGTCAGCTCTACAGTCATGGCCAAAAGTTTTGAGAATGATACAAATATTAATTTTTACAAAGTCTACTGCTTCAGTTTTTCTAATGGCAATTTGCATATACTCCAGAATGTTATAAAGAGTGATCAGCTTAACAGGAATTACTTGCAAAGTCAATATTTGCCTAGAAAATGAACTTTATCCCCCAAAACACATTTCAACATCATTGCAGCCCTGCCTTAAAAGGACCACCTAACATCGTTTCAGTGATTGCTCCATTAACACAGGTGTGGGTGTTGATGAGGACAGGGCTGGAGATCAATCTGTCATGATTAAGTAAGAATGACACCACTGGACACTTTAAAAGGAGGCTGGTGCTTGCCATCATTGTTTCTCTTCTGTTAACCATGGTTATCTCTAAAGAAACACGTGCAGTCATCATTGCACTGCACAAAAATGGCCTAACTGGGAAGAGTATTGCAGCTAGAAAGATTGCACCTCAGTCAACAATCTATCGCATCATCAAGAACTTCAAGGAGAGAGGTTCCATTGGTGCCAAAAAGGCTCCAGGGCGCCCAAGAAAGACCAGCAAGCGGCAGGACCGTCTCTTAAAAGTGTTTCAGCTGCGGGATCGGGCTACAAGCAGTGCAGAGCTTGCTGAGGAATGGCAGCAGGCAGGTGTGAGTGCATCTGCACGCACTGTGAGGCGGAGACTCTTGGAGCAAGGCCTGGTCTCAAGGAGAGCAGCAAAGAAGCCACTTCTCTCCAGAAAAAACATCAGGGACAGACTGATATTCTGCAAAAGGTACAGGGAGTGGACTGCTGAGGACTGGGGTAAAGTCATTTTCTCTGATGAATCCCCTTTTCGATTGTTTGGAACATCTGGAAAACAGCTTATTCGGAGAAGAAGAGGTGAGCGCTACCACCAGTCTTGTCTCATGCCAACTGTAAAGCATCCTGAAACTATTCATGTGTGGGGTTGCTTCTCAGCCAAGGGAATCGGCTCTCTCACAGTCTTGCCTAAAAACACAGCCATGAATAAAGAATGGTACCAGAATGTCCTCCAAGAGCAACTTCTCCCAACCGTCCAAGAGCAGTTTGGCGCTCAACAATGCCTTTTCCAGCATGATGGAGCACCTTGCCATAAAGCAAAGGTGATAACTAAATGGCTCAGGGAACAAAACATAGAGATTTTGGGTCCATGGCCTGGAAACGGCCCAGATCTTAATCCCATTGAGAACTTGTGGTCAATCATCAAGAGACAGGTGGACAAACAAAAACCAACAAATTCAGACAAAATTAAAGCATTGATTCTGCAAGAATGGACTGCTATCAGTCAGGATTTGGTCCAGAAGTTGATTGAGAGCATGCCAGGGAGAATTGCAGAGGTCCTGAAGAAGAAGGGTCAACACTGCAAATATTGACTTGCTGCATTAACTCATTCTAACTGTCAATATAAGCTTCTGTTACTCATAATATGAATGCAATTATATTTCTGTATGTGATAAAAACATCTGACAAACACACATAAAAACCAGAGGGCAGCAGATCATGTGAAAATATAATATTTGTGTCATTCTCAAAACTTTTGGCCATGACTGTAGTTTCCTGGGCCAAACACTTTTCCACTAATTTGCATATTAATGAAACAATGATTTACATTAGCTGAATAACTCCACCATACACATGAATGCTTGGATCAGCATAGTGTGCAGGTGTATTGAATGGGGATATGAGGGTGAGCCGCTACCAGACACATCTCATGGTGGCTTATCTCCCATGAGAACGAAGGATCCAGTAGGCTGTTCTTCAACATCCCGATACTTCTGTCTGTTGGGAAAGAATTGACACACCCCAACTACCCATCCTGTAACCTACAATATCTAATCACCTTTAGGCCAGGGCCCCAAGTGGCGTAAACGCTATGGTTTGGCTGCGGCGGAAACGCAGTGGAAACAAATGCAGCATTTCACAGTCCCTGCAAAGTGGACTCTACCACATTGCAGAAAAATACACGCAGCGGACACATTGCGATTGTTAAAACCGTTGTGGTTTTGGAAATTGCAGCATATCAGTTATACTGGCAATTTCCCTATAGGTATAATGGAAGCAGAAAGTACACAGAGGACTTTCTGTGAAAAGTAATGGGGTAAAAACCATGATGCGTTGCCACTTTTTTGCTGCGGCCTGCTACGTGACAGACAGATAGATAAATAGATAGATAGATAAATAGAAAACTGAAAGTGAGTTCTTTTTTATCTCCCGTTGGCCTTTGATCATAGGTCATGGCACATAGGAACACCATCTATCTACTTCCCTCTGCCCGTCATCTTTTCCAAATATGCTGGTTAATGTGATTCCATCTCATACCAGACACAACATTAGAAAAACTGCTGCTATTAGACTTATTTTATGTACTGGACACTATTTTATTTGAGTAAACCTAACTGCATCAACATCACTGTTTTCTCCATTTTTGGTTTTGCTTCCATATGTACAGACCCTTGGATCTTTACCATATACGGTATATCAGTAACATAATGATCTTCCTATGGAAAAATTCTATTGGTCATGAAGAATTTCTAAAACAATAATGGAGGACATTTATCAAGTCCGTCGCTACAGGATGATGCCACCAAAAATACTTTTGGAATTTATTTGTACAAAAGACTCAAAAATAGTTGCATTCTCACTAGAAGGGGTGGTGCAGAAAGTGGAGTAACATCTAAGGACACAAGTATTAGATATAAAGAATTGCCAAATTTATCAAATATTGTGCAATGCTTGATAAATTTGGTGCAAGTCAGGGCAATGCAAACACCAGCAAAACTGACTTTAAAAATTCCCCTCCTGATACAGATCTCATCAATTATAGTCATGGTTGATTTTTTGGGTTTTTGATGACAAATAAACCCCATATAACTGTCCTGAGATACCCTGATTCATATTTCATCCATTCTGTGATCACATTGATATTAACATTTTATCATAGTGCCAGTAATGTTTCTTTATGCCTGCACCAGACTGACCTGCTTTACTTAAAAGTATTTAACCCCGCAGTCCTGGGAGATGGCTGTAATGTGTTACAGAGTACTGCTGATAAATATTAATGTTTCTTTAATTAACCAGCATGTTCCAGGAATGGCCCCTGAGATGCTGCCAAGGCATGTTTATGCAAGATAATATAATGAGGCAATAATAACCCCCATTCTCTACCTGCTCTTTGTTTAATTAAAAACACAGAAGGATGCGGCATTTATGGCTTTGCTTTAGTACGTATGGAAGCACATGCTCGTCCTCAGTACACAGGACCCCTGAAAGCAGCAATGATATAAACAATGTCAGGATTGTATCTAAACTCAACGTTCAGATTCAGCTGTATCATGTGTACATTTTATCAGCGTGCCCCCGGATAAGCAATATGTGCAATGTATACAGGGGAGGATATACCATATGTGCCTCATGTGCAGTTGGCCAGGGGCCCAGTAGGTAATATAACCCACTCCCATGTTGTAAGGAAAATATAAATGCTCCTAATGCCTGCTAGACTATATGCACATACACTAATGGTTCTCATGGCTCATCTGTAAGGGATTTTATAGATAGATAGCCATCAGAGATGCCCGCCCTCATTAAAAAGCATGGAGCCTACATATTATTGCAGCAAAGGGCCCATATACAGCCAAGTCATATATCAATAGTGCTGTTCCAATCAGTGCTATATTTGGATTGGGGGGAGGCCTAGTGCAAAAATATTAAAATGGGGGCCAGTTTAGGGAAGGTTCCATACTTTCCTGTTTTCTAGCAGTACAGTACCTCTACTGTGACAATGACAGTCATAGGCAAGTTTTCACAGCCCAGGGGGAATGGGTATGGGGCCAGTCAGTGTTGGATCTCCCCAGTATACAAGGTTCCCATAGCAAATGCCGCTGCAAATGCTTTCTATGACAAATGTGTCTACATTGCACTGTAATAATACATATATCACAGAATTGTGACTATTAAGGCTTTTACATATAAAAATTGATGAAATTTGGAATAGAAAATGCTACAATATCTTTATAAATCTAATGCATGCTCCTGCTTTCGGACTTTGTGATGTATGTGCCCATCACAAGATTTCAAACACTTTGGATTAAACCTTAAATGGCCCATACAATAATTAATTACCAAATAATTGAGTGCAAAAGTCAACGGTTCCCTCCATTTATTCGTTGTTTTTGTAACTCGCGTGATGTCATGCAATTTAAACTACATATAGTACAGTTATCATATTTAATATAAGGGTATTAGACCTAGTTGGTCTACTAGAGACTAGTCTGTATACCTTTTAACCCTGATTCTCCTACTTACACACACCCTTAGTTCGACTGAGTGTGCATATGTTTTCAATAGAGAGAGGAGAGTAAGCCACTGCTAGATATCTCTTGTGTATTGACTTATTTCCTTTAAAGGGGATATCTAGGATTAGAAAACATGGCTGCTTTCTCTCCGAAAGACCGCCCTTCTCAGGAAGTGACATTATGTATATTGGTCACGTGGCCATGCTGCAGTTGTCCCATTCATTTCAAGAAGAGGAAGTGCAGCTCTTTCTGAAAGAAAGCATCTAGATTTTCTATTGCTATATAACCCCTTCAAGGGAGATAAGTCAATGCTAGAGATATCTAGCAGAGACTTTCTCTCTGCTCCCTATTGAACACACATGCACACTCAGTCAAGGCAAAGATAACCCCTTTGTGAACAAAAAGTTCAGGCATGTTGCAGTCCAAACCTCTCCTGAGTTAATAAGGCAATCACTCCAAAATAATCAGGTTTAGCCGACTTTATCTCATATGTCAAATAAGATCCTATCAGTATTTCTATATATCTTTCAAGAAGATACTATTTTTAGGACCTTTCACCACCTGCACCAACCCCAGCTCTGTTCATCCTTTAGTAGGTGACAATTCACTGACTCCAGCACCGATAGGATAAAACAAACAGAAAAAAAATTCCAACTGCGTTGGGATCAGTGAAACGGTATGCAAAGGATGCAAAGAGTGGGGATGTGATAGAGGAGGTTCCCTCTAGAGCATTGCTTTACATCAATGACATTGGTCTACTACTGTATGGATTAGATTGTACCTCGCTGTATGCTTAAAACTGAATAAGAAATGTTGACCTATAAATACATCCATATTGTCATCCCTCTAGTCACATAATCACATAGAAGCCTTCTCTGCATTTCTTCATAAGCAGCTACTTAAGTTTTTATTCCCCTGATGGCAAAGGGCATTAAGAGCGCTTGATAAGACTGCTATGCCAATCCTCCGTTCCGAATCCCTCCATTCTGCCTAGTAAGCAGATCAGAGGAAAGATTCTTTCAAGTGAATCACAGAATTACAGCGCAGGCACTGCCGAATAGAGCTTCTTATTTGTATGTATCGCCATCTGAATCAGTCTCCTAAAACCAACAAAGGCTGCGGAAATCTATAAATATAGAAGCTGCGGTTTAATTACAGTACACCGAGGTGGTAAAACACTGCCACGCACTCCACAGAGGTTGTGGAAGATTGTGTGCATACCTGTGCAAGGCATACTTCAGGATTCCTTGCACGCATTTCTGTGCACATGTGCATATGTGTGTGCATGCATGACCTGGGGACTCCTGGCCTCTTTGTCTTGGGCACACAATACTTGTGCAAACACAGTGCTCTTGGAGCGGGAGGCGGCAGGCTGTGTGATGATTAATGGCTGCGGCTCTGTGTGTTGGCTGGGGTGGGGGCGGCAGAGATAGGATTCAAAAGAGAATTCCAAATATTTAAATTGCTAATGATGTTGCACATTGGCTCCATGTGTCCTGTACTCCTGACTCAGGCGCAGACCTACAAAGGTGTGGGGGTGGAGGCCTCGGGAAAAATAGCAGTATAATTCAAAGGGAGTGGGCTTGAATTTATGCTGGCAATAAGGCACCCAGATCCCAAATAGTCAGCCATACAATCGACCGGAGCTCCATAACAGTGCACGTTCTTGTTCCATGGGAGAAAATAAAAGAAGATTTCACTTGTTCAACTTAATGCAGGAAAGCGAGATCTGTTACCGACGCACCATGAGTAATGTGAAACTTTAAGCTAGCGATGTTGGGGAGATGCTTTCCATATATGACAGATATATCAGTGAATTTACAAACCTTTGAACATATATTAGGTTCAACATCGGTATAACTACAGTACAAAGATGGGGGAAGATTTATGAAGATCGGATTTTTCAACACTGGTCTACAAGTGATCTGTGCTGGCGGAGTTCGCGTCTGATTTATGAGGAGGTGAACATCTCTTCATATGTTGGGTACAACTTCTGCTGGCTTGTGCACCTCCATTGAAATCTATGCCTCAGATTTCAGATATGACTAAGGCCCTGTTCACATCTGCGTTCGGGATACCGTTCGGGGAGTCCGCTTGGGGACCCCCTCGAGGGGAAACCTATATGCATAAAAAAGCGGTTTGCCTGGGAAACTCGCAGACCCCATACACTATAATGGGGTCCGTGTGGTTTCCGCTCGGCTTCCACACGAAGCAAGCGGAGAGGAAAGTGCTGCTTGGGATCCGTGGGTTTCCCAGGTAAACCTCTTTTTTATGCATATAGGTTTCCGTTCAGGGGGTCCCCAAGCGGACTCCTCAAACAGAAACCCAAACGCAGATGTGAACCAGGCATTACGCCAGTTTTCTGACAGGGTCAATGGCCACACCCCAGCACATCATCGCCACGCTCCCTTTTTGGGAAAGTGGCATGGATGGTGTAAAAACGCCAGTTGCTACAATTTTTGAAAACATCAGAAACCCGGGGTTTGCAATTTTTTTATGTCAGAAAACTGCCATAGAAACTATAATGAATCTCTCCCATGAAGTATGTTATGTACATTGTGGACATCATTTATCAAAGCAGAGGCATAGCTATAGGGAGTGCAGAAGTAGCAATCACCAACGGGCCCTGGAGCTTCAGGGGCCCAAGAGTCTATGTATAATATAAGAAGTCACCAGTATTATAGATAGCACATGTTAAGTGGGGGCCCCATTACAGATTTTGCATTGGGGTCCCAGAAGCTTCAAGTTATGCAACATAAATAAACACAAAATAAAAGCCATTCTGTGATTGGTTTCTATGGGGAAAACTGTTTTCCTGTCAGATAGTCTTGATAAATGAGGCCCAATGTTTAGTATGTGCCTCAAATTCTCATTTAGGACTCATATTCTGGGTAATAACATTGTATTGAGCCAGTGATGGGTTATTATGGGTGACAATACAGACCTATTCAAACATTGTCAGATGTCAGCGCCAATGTGCATATTCCTTCCGTTTAGTATACATACCAACTCTTCTTTTGTAGAAATCAGGGCATTTAAGTGCCACACCCATACCTACCTCAACCCACCCAAGAATGCCCAATTTTGGGGAGGGCTGGCACAAATCATGTACCTTTTCTGGTGGAACAAGTGAAATATACCAAGAGTGTTACTCAAAATATGGGAAAATCCTGGCAAATTTGAGACTGTTGACAACTATAGTTTTACCAAAAAAGCCGAGAAGAATGCCAGCCACCTCTGTTCTGGGGTAAAAACATCTGGATAGTTAAAATTCATCCTGTCACAGGGCAGTATTGTGGCTCCCGGTTAGGGCTGTTGCTTCGCAACACTGCATGCAGTTGGTATGTCCTACCCATGTCTGTGAAGGTCCCTCCAAGTACTTTCCTACCAAACTCCAAAATACACAATGATAGATGAATTGGATTCCTAGGAAACCAGCTCTAGTGTGTATGGCTGAAATATGCAAGATAAATTGCATAAATGAGCCCCTTTGGGAACAAGCGGTGATGTGAGTACAGACATATGGTGCACTTTTGATGTACAATATATGTCAGAAAAAACACTCAACCTATATGCCCATGAACTTTAGTGGTTTTCCATCTTTTTAACATTGATGGCCTGTGCTAAGATATAAATTAAACTTATTACTTTCACAAAGCTCTCCTTAGTGCTGCCCCCATCATCTTTGTCTACCACCCTATCCTTGCTTTCCCATGCTATTCATTCTGCCAATGATCATCCTCAATAAGCAGAACTTCTCACTCAAGACTTCTCCTGAGTTGCACCAGTTCTATGGAATGTGCTACCCTAGACAATCAAATTAATACTTCTATAGTTTAAAACATACCCTGAGCACCTATGTTTTTAGGCAGGCTTATCAGATTCCCTAATCTAAGTCTTCTAACTCCTCAGCATTTACTCTTCATAAACTAACTTTTCTCTGTTAACCCATTCTTTCTACATTTATTGCTCAGAACTTTAAGCCTTAACCGTAACCTCATACTTAATGCACTTAAATGTACTTAGTACCTGAACATACACAGATAAGCAGATGGTGACTGGTTTATGTAGCTTTAAGGTACGCTCTGATCAGCGATGGACAATCTGTTAAAAATTGTGGGTGGAAAAAGTCCTGTATGGAGGATTTTTCTTATTGCAAATTGACGGACTCTAGAACAGAATTCCAACGGACCCTATTATAGACAATGGGGTCTTGTGGGCTGTGCTGGTGTCCATAGTTCCAAACAATAACTTGTTATTTCCATTGTTCTGTTCCTACCACGGAGCAAAACAATAGATGCTGGAGCGCCAATGGAAATATACCTATTATAATGAAAGGCCGGGCCAGTATTCATCATTACTGTATTGTATTTGTGATATATTATCTTTATGTTTTTGTCTGTATAGGAATCCTATGATTTGTAAAGTGCTGTGGAAAATGTTGGCACTATTTAAATTATATATATAGTATATATTTACAAGTACAACTAAATGGAGTCATTTTACATATAAGAGGACGAATTCAAGAGAGCTCCTCGCTGAAACAGAAAAATAATGCAGTGAATTTCTTGATAGCCCCTAGGGGTAATAAAGCAATTAAGTCTAGATTTACTCAGTGGCTCTAAGGCTTTGGACATATTTTAGGCATCATTTAATCTATCTGAGAATTAGTGATGAAGTTATCATCTGATATTAGAGCTCTGATAGGTCATACAGACTTGATGTACTGATGAGCCCAACCTGTCTTGTTCTGCATTTAACCTTGACATGAATATTTAATATTAAAATGTGCTTTTTAAGCCTTTTCAGTTCCATTAATATGCAATGACATAGGTAATCTTCACTGGGCAGAAGCTCTGGTTTAACATGATCCAAGGGAGCTGGAACAATCGAGCCTTGAGCGTCTATGTGTTGTGGTTGGCAGTGCTGAAGCCGCTTTTATTGTTTTTAAATTGCTTTATAGTTATTATGACTGTTAGTATTTCTCCTTTTATTCATTTTGTAGTTCAGATCTTAGTGTTTCTAGTAAAAACCTTTTTAAACCATATTTTCTTTACAGAATTACAAAGATCCTGTAGTTTAACATACTTGGACCTTGTGAAATTGTCAACAACCATCCTTTATAAAGTGAGGTTAGCACAGGGTCCATGATCTAGCAGATTTGGGTCTATCTACAGTAGTAGTCAATATTTTCCCAGTACTCTCAATCATCTCAGTTTTCACACAAGCTATCATCACAATTCCTGCAGAATGATGGAAGGGTGTATAACACGGCCCAGACAATGCACCTTTTGTTATGCCAGCTAACCCAATGGTGTGGATCCGGACCGTTAGCGCCCCTTACTGTCCCCTAACTGCTACTAGTTAGATGTGGTGGAATAAGCACTCGGACACATGCAGGATTCCAGTTCACTTGGTATTAAAGGTACTTACACAGCGAAGACGCAACAATTAAAGATGACAATTGCAAAGTCCATGGAAACATCAACTGCAGTCCTGTTCACACAACTAAGCTTACACGGACTCTGCTGCCACAAGCTATTGCCACATTTCAGGAGAGTACTGTACTGTATACGGCGCTGACTTCCAAACCAACTCACAGCTGCCAACTCCAGGAAGGCATGGGAAAACTCCCAAATATAATGTTTTCCTGCCCCAACGCGACGGAAGTTTCCTTGCCATAACATGCATAGGCCATACCACAGAAAGCATTCTGAACACAACCCATAGCACAACCTATAGTTGCAAAAAAGTTCTGCTAGTGGGAGAATCACTGCACCCCGTCCCTTCCAGAATATGCTGGAGAAAAAAGTGGTGTGATGACTCAGCAGCAGCATTTAAAGTGACGGCAGCACAATAATACAGTGTTAAGTGCAAATATCCAACTTAGCAATAGTGAACTAATAATACTATATATATATATATATATATATATATATATATATATATATATATATATATACAGTATATACACAACATTGCACTTTATCGTGACAATGCATAGAATAAATGCATGCAACAATGGTACAAGCCTGTCTAGAGTGGGGGCTCCTATAAGCCCTGTGCTTAAGGAACAATTATGGAAGAGAGGGCTTCTACCACCTCACAAGCTTACTTAAAGGGGGTGCAGAGATTGTATTATCACCCATATTCTACAATGGAACCCAGTAGCATCAAGTTACACCTATAGGAGTAAGTATTTGGAATGCTCACTGTGTATACTGCAGACCACTAGCAATTCCATCTATGAGGAAGGATACACCGGAAGTACAAATGCTACGACAACTTCATATTCACATTGTATCAGCTCTGTATACATTATAAAATCATATGGTCACTTCTGTATAGCATGGGTATATCTCTTCACAAATTGATAAACTAAGACATAGCTTTAAATGCAGTCTGTCAGCAGTAAATTGGTTATAAACCTAATCCCAGTACTTTATAAAGGTTTCCAAATATGCCTCTGTTCTGTTTGGAGGACCATTTTCATGTATATACCCATTTTATTAAAATGCAAATGAGGGGTAAAGTGCTTTGGGGTGTGCCTTAGCTTGTCTGGGCTTTGGTCTCAGCATTAGAACTTATGATAGGTCACCAATATGAACTCAGTTGGGGTCTGACACTCGGGAACCCCACCAATCAGCAGACTCTATACTGAAAACCAAGAACAGCGCTGTACATTGAGAAGGGGCTGTATTTGGTATTGCAGCTTAGCTACTTCACTAGAATGGGTTTGAGCTGCAAACAAGCCACATGATGAATGAATGTGAACTGACTATGAAACTACTTTGATCAGTTGATCTGTGGGTCTGGGTATTAGACCCCCACCCATCAGATATTAATGACCTCTAGAAGTGGCAAAATATATATAGACACATAAAATATGTAGGAGTGAACAAAACTGTTGCAAAATTAGCAAATTATATACAAATTATACAAATATCGAATGATATACATATCAGGTTAAGCATATTGTAACATCATCATCATCATCATCATCATCATGGTCCCTGAGTTTCCTTCTATGGAGTTTATTTTTTTTGCTCAATTTTCAAAGTTGCAACAAAACCACCAATGGAGTCCATAGTGGTCACACTCAGCTTTCTGCTAGACCAGAAAGGAACAGAGCTTTGAATTGGTGTGAAATATAACTTGGTAATGGTGCTGATTTGTATGCCATCTATAGTTTTTGGTAAACTGGAAGAAAATTCCTACGGGTAAACGTAACTGTTAAAAAACCCAAAATGGTTGTTACCTAGCTTTCTAACTTCTGTGCCCCCATCTATTTCCTCATAGGTGTCAGCAGGCCCCTCAACTCCTATTGTGAATTATTTTGTACATTGTAAATATACCTTATGAACTGTAAAGTGCTTAAAGGGGTTTTCCGGGCAAAAAAATGTTTTTTTTAAAAAAAAGGTCTGTTAGTGCTATTAATGGGTTAATAAATGCATGCATAAACCTTTAGCAGTGTTTTGAGTTATTTCTGTGTTTCTCTGGGAGCTCCTGGCATCTTCTGCATTTTTTTACATGGTGTAGCTTCCTGCTGTCTTAGCTAATGCATAATGCATCATACTTGTAAGATGACTTGTAGGCTGACTCTCACTACCTCCCTCTCACTACCTCCCCCTCCCTCTCACACCCCCTCCCTGTCTCTTTAGCTATCCCACCCACTACTAGCCCTTCCCAACTACTGCTCCCATGTCTGCGCAGTAGAGTGGATTGTCAGCTGTAGAGCAGCGTCGAGACTATTGCGTGCGCCGGCAGAGTCAGAAAAGAGGGAGGAGCCGTCCCGCAGGAGGAAGTGTGGAAGGAAGATGGGTAAATATGATGGGGTAGAGGGGGGAGTATTTGTGATGTTCCGTTTCTGGAAACGGGGAAACGGAACGTCACTGGATAACCAGAAAGTGCCGCCCCAGGGATATGGGTAAATATACATTTTTGATAAATTAAGTAATTTAGAAAGTAGGTGGTGGAAGGGTGTTTAGATTAGTGTAGGAATTACATTTTATCCTGGACAACCCCTTAAAGTTAGAGTTATATAAATGAAGAGTGTTATTTTTATGGCTGTCTTGTAGCTCTATTCCTAGTTTTATCCTCTATTGTGGGATGTAAGCTAAAATAGAGCCATGGAACAACCTCCCCAGTAACAATTCAGTAAGAGGACATTACCAGTTTCCTGCACACGGGAGCCACTAGATACATGTATACAAAAAATTTCTAATGATGTCACATCGAGCGAGATATTTCAAGATAATTATGTGTTTAAATTGGTAAAAAGATAATATTAAGTCACATCTTTTCCCCCAGACTAATGTACAAATAAAGTGTCCATATGAACAAAGCCCTCCTGACACTTACTGGATTTCAGACATAGCACATTTGACATTGACATGATTTGGTGATACTTTGAAAAGTGGAGAATAGAGAGAGTGAAAATAGGATAATAATATGTAGCTGTCTCTGAAGAGATGTGCAGTCAGATAATAGAGTTAGTACAAGCAAAAAGGAAGGACGCACAGAAGATGAAAATATATTCTATTTATCTTTCTTATTTATATCTAATATTAATCTATTTTAAATGGTATCCCATGCATGGAAATGATCTCATAATATCCTGTCTGGTCTTTTCTGTCCATGTAGAATATTTAGAGAGGATAAAAAAACAATAATAATAATAATAACAATAATAATAATAATAATATTACTACCACTACTACTACTACTACTAGTAATAATAATAATAATAATAATAATAATAATAATAATAATAATATAAGAAGCTATAACAACTTATCACCCATGATAGGTAATCTCTGGGTGGACCACTATGAAACTCCAACCCATGTCCCCATTAAATACAATTCCATTCAAAATCTATGGGGCAGAGGACTGATGACTGGGACAGAGCACTTTACTCAGCTATCTCCATCTGACCTACAGAGACTGATCGGAGCACACATAGAAATATCGGATTGCTGCAAAACTCAACATGCAGTTACGTCTCAGACTGATATGTAAATTATTACAGGTATGGCCTGACTGGACACTGGGTCTTAACACAAGAGGGCATATAAAAAACTGCTTCCTCTGCTGTCCTATAAAAAGGCTTTCAAAGGTTACTTTTGGGTGGTATACCTCTTGGAGAGAGATCACTGACTGCTAGATCTGCCTCTACAATGACCTCAAAGACATTTAGCCCAGTTGACAGACTTTCATAGAGAGTGCATCATTGGACTGAGAGAAGCAGGATGGTTGTTTTGAAAGTCTGCCCACTATCTAGGATGTTTTGACCTAGCTGTTAGGAGGTGTTGGGAGCAGTGGTTATGTAAGGACATAGAAACATGGCGGACAGGCTCTGGACAACCCAGACAGACCTCCAGTAGAGAGGATAGTTTGATTCTCGGACAGGCACAAGCAGGTCCCACAATTTCCTTGTCCATAATCCAGATACAGATGGCTCCTTCATTACACACCTCTGTCTCTGCCAGGCACTTTGCAAAAGGAGACTCGGTGTCATGGTGCCCATTACATGCCCTGCCATTGACAGTCAGCCACTGTTGCTTCATTTGCAGTGGTTGTCGTAAATGAGAAACTTTTATTGCTATGGTCTGGAACCGTAGTATTCTTAGTGACAAATACTGGTTCTGTTTGGAATCCAGTTTTGGATTTTGAATATGGAGGCCTCATGGTGAGTGCTTCAATCCTGTCTTCGATGTGAAGCGACACAGTAGTTGTGATACGAGGGATAGTAACAGCTCGGTGAAATGAGTAGGACATCATTGTCCCCACACATTAAGGGTTTCCCAGGAATGTCTCATCCTTGGTCTGCCCAGTCCGCAAATTTATCTACAATAAAGCATTTATAGGACTAACTCCTGTAAAGTACAAGTGTCCAGAATCTACAGACCCAGCTGCGACATCTCTGGGAAAACGTGCCACAGGATAGCATATGGGACCTCAATGCCCAACTGCATCTTATTTTGTATCCAGGCTAGAGGATACAGGCTTGTGTATTTTTTTAAAAACACACAAATGAATTGCATATAAGTGTTACTAAACCCTTTAATGCATTGGGAGTACATTGCCTCCTGACCTCTGCCACCAGGGGATTAATAATACATATTCTTTTAAGGTTGCTTTATCATCACCTCTGTGGTTTGCAGGGGTTTGAAGTTTGAGAATGTGTGTGACAGGCAGGAAAGGAAGGGGTGTATTTAGAAACACAGTACATTCAGCCTCAGGCCACCAATTTGTCTGGCAAGATCCTACATAGAAAAAAAATCCTACCTAGCCAGTTCTAAGCAAAATTGACTTTGAATGGTGGTTACTGCTGACCCAAAGAAAAACCTAGAAATTAACTGCATTCTCTTCTTCTGGCCGGGAAGAAAAGCGCAGAGCGTACTGCAGCCCACATAGTGCAGACTTGTTTTTATTGTTAACCGCTCTTGGCAAGCTTATAATGCTGCCTAAAATGCCTATTTATGAAGAATTGCTGCTGCTAAGAAGACAGAGATTTGTGGCTGATGGTTAGATCTCATTTCTGTTACACTACACTGAGGCTTTGTCTGGATGAATATCTTTTTCTAATGGGAATACTGACTGGTTGTACATACAGTCAGACTACAACTGGCAGTGTGACAACTCTGGCATTTGCCAAAAGAGCCGGTCTGTTGTGAATTACAGGTCTGGGCTCCCAGATATTTTATTAAATTGGGCTTCACATACTAATTGAAGTCCTGACCATATTATTACTGTGAAGTTGAGAAGGGTTATAGATCAAGTAAAATGGGTGAAGTTTGGAAATAGAACTGAACTTTTAGTACCAGTCTGGCACTACAGGGTCACTTGATCTAGAGGGCAAATGGTGCATGAAATATCTGTAGGAACATGGTAAGCGTATTGGAATGCTATACTGCCATATACTGTTATATGTATATATTGTTGTACTGGCAGAATGTTAGCATTCACTTGACTGATGGTGAAAACAGAAATCCCTCAGGTGCAAAACAGTTGTAAAAAATTTATGTTTTTGTTTTTTTTAATCAATTCTTTAGTTATTGAACAAGTACAGGTAGTACGATCATACAGCATGAAATGTGCATAAATAAAGATGATGCAGGATCTGCAATGTCCAGTAGTAAAAAGTATAAGAATTTTTCAAAGTTTTAGTAAGGGGTGGGAGGGAAGTTGGGGGGAGAGAACAGGTGGGAAGGCAAGGAGGGGGGTGGTTCATGTGGAAAAGTTTGCAGCCCTGGCTGGTAACCTTCCCATCACGGATGAAGCCTACATCTTTACTTCCCACAATCTTCACAGAACGGCTGGTGCCCTGGAGGACTTTTGGGTTAAGTTAGAGGGGTTGCCTATTCACTGTCTCTTCAAGTTTAGCCACCCGCTGACTACTGCTCAGATCTGTGAATTTATGGGCCTGGCTCGGATAAAGCCACTACACCACATCAACCTCACCCTCTCTTGCTCTCACTTCAAATCCAAACACCCAATGAGATCCAACTACCATTGCAAAAACTCAGAAAGGTTTCTCCCATATCTATATTGTAAAGAGCTCACGGAACCGGTCTTCCTACAATCTTGGGAAAAAGAACTGGGAATATCCCTGACAGACAAGGATACCAAATTCATCCTGTCGGCATCCCATGGTTTTTCTAGCTATATCAGAATTCAGGAAAACCATTATAAACTTCTAACTGGATGGTACAAAATGTCCGAGTTAATGCACGCCTACTCTGCTGGTTGGCTCTCTCTCCCACCTGTGGTCATGACCAGCATTAACCCCCCACTGGAAATTAATTGAATCTACAATTCAGTAAAATGAATGTTTTTCACGGCCATTTTGCACCTGAGGGGAACCCATTTTGAATGTATGGAGGGATCCGTGAAAACTGACAAAAATAGATCACGATCCATATTCTGACGGTTCACGTGAATGAATATTAATGCATTGACTACTGACTACAATGTTCGTGTGAATATAGGTTGAGAAAGCATCAAGTAAACTAAGGGTTAATGATGATAGTGAAGGTTCTGCACTCAGAGAGATGACACCTGCAGGGAGGGACTAGCTTTGTGGTATGTAAAGAAATTTTGTGTATGCATAGGACTTACAAGGGCCCCGGGGAAAAGGGGGGGGGGGATGTGGGGGAGGGGGGGGTTGTTCTCGGGGGGGTATATTAATAATTAAGGGTGGGTTTTTTGATTTTTTAAGGGAAATTAAAATTGAAAAATGTGTGTTGGTTGTTTTCGCCCCCCCCCCGTTGGTATTGTGAAGGGGGGGGGGGGGGGGGGGGGGGGGAAGAAAAATTATGTGTGTTGGGTGTTTAATTATTTTAAATAATTTAGTTATTTTGAGGTTGGGGGGGGGGGGGGGGGGGGGGGGGGGGGGGGAGGGGGTGTGGAAATGATGGGGGTTGGGGGGGGCCCGGCGGGGGGGGGGGGGGAGGGGAGTGGTAAGAGTCGGGGAGAAGAAGGAAGGGGAGGAGGAGGTGAAAAAAAGGAGAAGGGGGGGGGGGGGGAGGGAAGGGGTGGGGAGGGGGGGGGAGGGGGGAAGGAGGGGGGGGGGAAGGGAAGGGACCGGGCCTGACTGGGCATTGCTGATAACGGGGTCCCCCTAAGAACCCCCCACCACCTTTGATACCCAAACTGCTGGGCCTAAATGCCTTCCCCCTCTTTTCCAGCCTCGACCCCTGCCCCCCAGCTCTCAAACCCCCCACCCCCTTAGAAATAAACCAAGACCAAAGGGTTGGATTAAATCGGCCACAGCAGCCGTATTTATTAACAAACCACAAATAAATAACAACAAGTATAACTTATTATAATTTGCATAACTTAAAATAATTTAACAATAAACGCTTAACCTGGGTAAGAGTCCTTGGAGCTACAAAAAACTATCAATCCCCCGGCCTGGCGCTAACATAACCACACCATAAATTTACCACCAGCCGCGACCACCGGCTCGGCGGCACCATGAATAAAGACGAACTCCTTCTTCCATGTACCAGCTCCCAGGGCCAATTTACCCTGTAACCGTTCACCGTGCGCCAGGCCATCCACCAAAATGTGCAATTACCACCAAATGTATAGGTGGAGCCTACCTTTGACTCCACCCTTTTAGCCAATTGACCACCAACTCCAAGGACCCCACCCGCCAAGGCCACCGTGACACCACCTGCAAAAAGATAAACAAGTTAAAATAGCCCAAGAAAGAGAAAAAAAAACGGGAGGGAGGGAGGGACCGCTCGTTAGCATGCCGCGCAGCTCCGGAATGGCCGCTTCCCGGGCTGCGCGGCATAGTCAATTCGAACGGGGTTAAGCCCCGCCCCCAATTCTTCGCGCCCTAGCGCGTTATTGGTCCCCCCTACAGCCCGCCCCCAGTCAAGATCCCTGCGCTTTACTGCGCAGCGCTCCGGTCTCCCCTGACTGGGCATTGCTGATAACGGGGTCCCCCTAAGAACCCCCCACCACCTTTGATACCCAAACTGCTGGGCCTAAATGCCTTCCCCCTCTTTTCCAGCCTCGACCCCTGCCCCCCAGCTCTCAAACCCCCCACCCCCTTAGAAATAAACCAAGACCAAAGGGTTGGATTAAATCGGCCACAGCAGCCGTATTTATTAACAAACCACAAATAAATAACAACAAGTATAACTTATTATAATTTGCATAACTTAAAATAATTTAACAATAAACGCTTAACCTGGGTAAGAGTCCTTGGAGCTACAAAAAACTATCAATCCCCCGGCCTGGCGCTAACATAACCACACCATAAATTTACCACCAGCCGCGACCACCGGCTCGGCGGCACCATGAATAAAGACGAACTCCTTCTTCCATGTACCAGCTCCCAGGGCCAATTTACCCTGTAACCGTTCACCGTGCGCCAGGCCATCCACCAAAATGTGCAATTACCACCAAATGTATAGGTGGAGCCTACCTTTGACTCCACCCTTTTAGCCAATTGACCACCAACTCCAAGGACCCCACCCGCCACTGCGAGCACGCCTTAATCCCTTAAGCGTGAGAGACCCGCCACACTTCCAGGGCCCTCTCAACACCCTCCTGGATACCTAGTGTCCACAAATCTATACCCACCGCATTCAGATGGACCCCGTCCCGCAACCAAAACTCCCCCTCCCCAGACTCCAACTCCTTGTGCCGCACGCACACACCGCCGTTCCTGGACAAAAACCCCGCAACAGCCCGGTTAACCTTAATCCTGGCCTTGTTGAGCCTTTCAACAGACCTAGCCTCCCGCCATGTTTTTCTCGGTACAATATCGGACCACACGGTAACAATCCCCGGAAACATGGACCACAACCTCAACAGGTCATACTTTATGTCCCTCACTAAATCGCGAAAGGGACGAACCCCCAGGTCATTGCCACCAGCATGTATCACGATAATGTCCGGAGACCGATCCAACCTCGTGCACCTGTGGATTTCGGGCATGACCCGACTCCACACCATACCTCGGACTCCAATCCAACGTACAACGACCGCAGCCCTGTCGAACCCCAGCTGCCGACCATTCCGCCGCACGCCGGCCCTCTCCGCGCCCCAGAACACAAAAGAATGGCCGAAGATCCAGACTAACCGAGCAGAAGGGCCTACGAAAGAAGAAATAAAGTAGGGGGAGGGCGGAGAAAATACCCAACAACACAATGATTCACATTTGGGCAAGGTGTGGACGTATGTATGATCTATACCTCTGCGATTCCCACCTACCGATACGTCGGACCACCTCCGAGCTCAACCCCCAACTAGCTGCTTCTGTCGCTGCGCCAATGCGAAAAGAGTGTGGAGCATATCGAGAGGCGTCAAGGCCCAGCGAGTCCAAACAACCCCTAAAAACAGCCGAGAACTGATAACGGGAAAGGAACGAACCATCCTCATGACGCAGGAGGGGACCGCCCGCAGAAGCTGGAACCAACCCCCGAAAAACAAGCAAACAACGCACCGGGCACATATCTGACCCTACAACCGCACCCAGGCGCAGATACTTCCCTGCCCCCGCCTGATCCGTCTTAGACCTGCGAACCCTGACCACTAGGACCCCTTCCTCCATGTACACATCATCCACCTGTAAACCACCCGGCCGCTTAGTCGACACGGACACCAACTCACCCACCCTGAGAGCCCCGAAAAAGGCTAGAGAAAAAGCCAGGTGAAACAAAACGCATTCATAGTGCGAAGAACAAAAACGGCCCAGTTCCAACCCCAAACGCTCCAAAAGCTGAAATGTAACCGGGCGCCGTGTGTCACTACTTCCCCTGCCCCTGCGGAACCCCTTAAGCGCACGTTGAACCAAGAAATGTTTGGTAAAGTCCGCCAAACCCCTCAACTTGAAACCAAATGCCAACGCCGCTACCGCACCATTAACTTTCGCCACGGACCATCCATCTGAAGACCAACGGCTTAACAAGAACAATAAAGCCCCAACCCTATCCTCATCAGTATGTACCTGACCTAAATCTCCCACCCAATCCTCCCAAAGCTGCCAAGCCCTTGAATACTTATCCCAGGTGCCGGGGGCCAACGATGCCTGAATCAATGTCCCTGCTTTTCGCAAACCAAGTCCCATAATTCTAGAGGACATGGAATCCCTTCCACTTCCGCCCCCGGAGCCAGGGCACGAAACCGCTCCCACTGGAAACGAGACAAAGAATCAGCAACGTCATTTTTAACCCCCGGAACATGCACTGCCACCACCCATGCATTCAGGCACAAGCAACGCAATACTAAACGCTGAAGCAACTTGATAACTGGAGGAGAAGACGCAGTCACATTATTAATGGCCGACACAACTGACATGTTATCACAATGAAACCTAACTTTTTTATCCTGGAACGCCCCACCCCATATGGACACCGCGACTAAAATCGGGAATAACTCAAGTACAGTCAAATTCCGCGTCAGACCTTGTTCACGCCACGACGCAGGCCAAGGAGCGGCGCACCACTGCCCCCTGTAATAGGCCCCAAAACCGTGGCCCCCTGCCGCATCCGTAAAGAGGTCACAATCGAACACATCGATCACTGCTGACTGGACCAGTGATCTACCATTGAACTGGTCTAAAAAAGTGTCCCATACTGCCAGGTCCTCCCGATGTATCACCCCCAGCCGAATAAAGTGTCGTGGATTCGACACCCCTTTCATGGCCCCTGCCAGCCGGCGACAAAAAATCCTACCCATGGGGATAATGCGGCAGGCAAAATTTAAACTGCCTAACAATGACTGGAGGTCGCGCAACGTAATTTTTCGCATGTGACGAGCACGCCTCACCCTCTCTCTAAGATCAACCAGCTTGTCACCAGGCAACCGGAACTCCATTGCCACAGTGTCAAGCTCTATGCCCAAGAAACTCAATCTAGTGCACGGACCCTCAGTCTTTTCCGGTGACAACGGTACCCCAAACTTACTGGCGACCCACCGCGCGGTTGCCAGCAAAACCGCGCATACATCGGAGCCCGCCGGACCTATACAGAGGAAATCATCGAGGTAGTGTATCACTGACTCAACCCCCGCCACATCCCGAATTACCGACTCTAAAAAGGTGCTGAACGCCTCAAAGTATGCGCACGATATTGAGCAACCCATAGGGAGGCAACGATCCACGTAATACCCGCCGTCCCAGTAGCAGCCCAGTAACCTAACGCTGTCAGGGTGTACCGGCAGTAACCTGAACGCCGCCTCCACATCCGTCTTAGCTAAGAGGGCCCCTGGACCGCAACGCCGTACCCAATGCACAGCTGCATCAAACGAGGTATATACTACCGAACAAAGCTCGGGTGCAATACCATCGTTGACCGACGCTCCTTTGGGATAAGACAAATGATGTATGAGCCGAAACTGATTCGGCTCCTTCTTCGGCACCACCCCCAAAGGAGATACAATTAAACCTTCCAAAGGGGGTGATGCGAAGGGGCCCGCCATGCGCCCCAAGGCCACCTCCTTCCTCAGTTTTTTGGACACCACCCCCGAGTGTTCCGCTGCCGACCTCAAGTTAGTTATACAAAAGGGGACTGTGTGCGTCGGCAGGGGAATCCTAAAACCCTCCCTAAAACCTTCTACCAGAAACTTTGCACTCTCCCTGTTAACATAACTATTTAGGTACGGAAGCATGGCTTCCAGCTTCACCGGCGTCTGCCCCTTGACCACTATTAGGCAAGGCCTTGGTCCTTTGTTTGCGCAAGCAACGTGCCGCACCATGGGACACCCCTCCGCAGAATGAACAGGCATGTTTGAATCTACAGTTGAAGCCGAATTTACATTGGGCTTCATTGAACTGCCAACACAGCCCGTAACGTTGCTGGGCCTGTGCACCTGCCCCCCCTGAGCCGTAACTGAGACCACCATGGCCGGTTCCACCGGCCGCCCCAGGAAAGGGCTGGCCAAAGCGAGCTGGCGCCATAACCCGAAGCCACAAACCTATATCTTTCTGGTCCCACCGTATGCTGGGCCGAACCGCCTTACGCTGACGGAACTGCTCATCATACCGCAGCCATGTCTGACCCCCATACACCCGATACGCCTCACCTATAGAGTCCTGATAGCAAAAAAGCCCCGAACAGTTGTCAGGAGCCTTTTCACCAATGACACTCGCTAAAATGGCAAAGGCCTGAAGCCAATTAGCAAAAGTCTGTGGAATCAGGCGCCACCTACGTTTTTCTTCCTCCTCTTTTTTGCTATCCTCCTTCTTACTCTTGTCTAAGTTAAATTTAGCTAAAGGGAGCAAGGAAAAGATTTCGACGTACTCGTCCTTCCAAATCTTCTCCCTCACTTCCTTTTTTAAATGCGCCCCTAGAGGACCCTCAAAACACACATAAACCTCCCCCCCGAGCCCTGTCGTCTAGCCTCACCGAATCAACCTTCTCTTTATCTGTCTGGACAGACACTGTGACACCCGCCGGAGCCCCTACCACCGGCGCACTCTGTGACGCTACTGACTGAACCGCAGGAGGGACCCACGCCGCCACCGGGGAACCGCTAACACTCTGTTCGCAGCGCGACAGTAGCTCCCTCACGCTACCCAATAGCTCCCTAATCCCCTCAGAAGCTACACCACCACCCACTGGGGACTCCGGCCTATCTATCCCTAACCCCTGGGACATTAGAATAGGAGGAAACGGACACGACAATGAATGGTACTCACCAGACTGCGTAGGTGCTGTGGGCCCACCAGTCGACGGTCCTGCATCCTGCTGACCTGGGTCGCTGTACAGGAGGACGCTGGCGCCTGTTGATTGTTGAGAACCATCCCGCTGACAGCTGCAGCACGACCGACATCCCTGGGAAGGTTGACCTGCACCCGCGTATGCACTTGAAACCACTGGATGCACCTCGGACCGGGGCTGTGGTGCCGTGAAGGAGGGGCCAGCGCCGTGCTGCTCGTCGTTCAGAATTTCCCGCTGCTGTACCGAGGGCACTTGGAAAGCCGGAACCGACGGGACTTGAAGACACAGTCCCCCTCCCGCTGGAGCATCACAGGAGGGGACCGCTGCACCACGTGCTGTAGCCATATGGAGACTGGATGTGGAGGTCCCCCCACTGGGGCCAGTGGCAGGGATCTCCACCTCCGCAGGGGCCAGGCGACTGGCAGGATTCCTCCCAGACCGGGACCTCCGCGCCTGAGCAGTGGAGCGGGGTGCCCGGCCTGGAGGGGCCCGAGAGGGACTCCTATGTCGCCGGGCCCTAGGGGGCTCATCAGGGCTCAAACGTGCCGGCGGGCGAGTCCCTGCGCGGCCGCCGCCGCTCAGACGCCTCCGGGGGTAGTGAAGGGTTAATGGGGGGGGCGGCAGGCTGCATAATGTCAGCCAGCCGCTCCTGCAGCCAGGCCTCACCATGGACGCCGGCAGCAGCTCTGATCTGCTCCAGGATGGTATCGAGGGATGCCCTTACAGTGAAAAGGTGGGGGGGGGAGGGAGCTGACCGCTCGTTAGCATGCCGCGCAGCTCCGGAATGGCCGCTTCCCGGGCTGCGCGGCATAGTCAATTCGAACGGGGTTAAGCCCCGCCCCCAATTCTTCGCGCCCTAGCGCGTTATTGGTCCCCCTACAGCCCGCCCCCAGTCAAGATCCCTGCGCTTTACTGCGCAGCGCTCCGGTCTCCCCTTACTTGGTTTTACGGGGTTTTTGCGCCATTTTTTTTTTTGATTTTTTCTGTGTGGGGGGGGGGGAAAAAACAAAAAAAATTATTCTTTTTTTTTTTTTTTGGGGGGGGGGTTTCTCCCCATTTTTTGTAGAGTAAATACTCCTTGCGGTGTGGTGTGTTTTTTCCCCCCTTTTAAAAAGTTATTTTTTTTTTTTTTTTTTTTTCTTCTTTTTTTTTAAAAAAAAGAAGGGGTGGATTTAGAAGAAAATGTATAAAAATAATAAATTTTTATTTTTTTTTTTTTTTTTTTTAAAGCCATTCTTGGCTTTGGCTCAAAAAGAACATGCAGCAAAATATGCAACAAAAAAAGAAGTATTTCCGCAACATTGGGCATCAGCCTATAATAGGATTTTTTTGGCACCTTTAGGAGTCTGTGCCGCAAACCAGATAAAGGGAACCGGAGGATGGGAGTAGTAGTGACTATGGTGATGTCACAGGGTAGGCCGAGTGCACTCAACCAAACTCCTTCAGCTTACCTTCCAGGTCGGTCACTGACGAAAGGGGGGTCTGCGTGGTACCTGATGGTGATGGTAGTTGTTACCCTGGGGTGCTTGAAGAGAGGTCCTCTCTTTACCTGAGCCGTGTGAGGGTATTCGGAAGGGTCCTGACGGTAAATCCAGGAGGTCAAGTGCAGGTCAGCTGTGTTTCAGCACCGGCATGTTCTGGTGCTTTCTTTTAATCTGCCCAGCAGCAAGCTCAGCATCTGATTGGTCAGCTGCTCCTAGTGGTGAGAAATCCAGGATTTAAAAAGGCGATCCATTCTCAGCTGTTTCGCCAGTTCGCCAGGTCAAGCCATGGAGCAGCACACGCCCTCCCCCCATATTTTAAGGAACTTTATTACGATGCTTTATTAATGGAGAATTTTTCTCATGGACTTTTAATTATTTATTGGTATTATGGATTATTATTATTATTATTAATTATTATTATCATTATTATTTTAATATATTTATTATTTATATTATCCTTGGTAACCCCTCAAAAGACGCATCGCAGCCTATTGTATTTCAAATTAGAATTGTCATTGTCTTATTTCTTAATTTTAAGTATTTATATTTATTGGGAGCAAATTGGGACGTGTATCACCATGCCACAGTCAAAGTTAACCATTTTATGATCAAAGTTACAGATACTATACTAAGAACTAATGTAAACACTCTCAGTTGTACAAAGCCAGAACATGGCAACCATACCACTTTATGTGGCCATACAATACTGTATGGGGTCTATTTTGTAAGGGAAAAAAAAATCATGTAATGCCCCACCTGATGTCTATTACAATTATCCTTGTAGCAAGGGTCGGACCGGGGTGCCTAGGGCCTACCAGTAAAATTCATTCTGAGGGTCCACTATACAGGTACACATATTACCTGCCACTTGTTTGCAAATTCACAAAATGTCGCCAATTTAGGTTTTTTTTCAGTAGTAACTTGCTCCCTAGCCCTTGTCGCTGTTTCTGTCCTGGGGTCCTGTCAGTGGTCTGCTGCCTGGTTCTTGTCTTAAACAGGGGCCTTTTTAGCTCTGTGAGCCAGGAACATGTACCCACACAACAGAAGATGACTGGAGCTCATTCAGTGTGATATAGAAGATAGGGCCCATGAGCTGTGGACCCACCTGGCTAAGGGGCCCCCTGTGGGATTTATCTGTAGGTCAGTCTAAGCCTCCCTGAATCACAATACTGTGTGAAGACGCTATATGACAGCATACAGATTGTGCTGCCATATGGTGAAAGCCTCTTTATGGATTGTACCGTGTGGTTCTGTAATCTGTGCGCATTGCTCTGCTATTTCTTTGATGCTATAAGCTAAGGTTAGACTGAGACTTTTTGATAATATAATAAAAATTCTCTTAAAATTCCTATGTACTAGTGATTTGGAGGCAATTTTCATATTACTCTATGGATGAAAAATGTAACATTACTTTTTAAATCACTTTTAAATCCTTGATAAAACAGAATTTTATACTGACTCAATACATTAGTATTGACAGTGCAATTTCTAAAGTAAAGCATAAAGTCTTGAGGTTTTGACTTCATGACCTTGAGAATGTTCTTCTTTCTATGTTGAAATGCTCTAAATCCCTATTTGGGTTGCAGTGATTTTACTTGGGACTTGATTCTGGAAAATCACTTTTCCATTACTTTCTACAGCCTCAGGAGAACAGACATGTTTCCCTTTTGCCTTGTGTCCTCTTGATGGGTACCATATTAGTATGGAGTCATCACCTACAGCATGTTCTTTGTCATCAATGCCCCTTCAAATCATCCCCTGCAATGGACAACTGATAAAGTCTCCAGATATATCCCCACACATACGACATAGCACCCCCTTTCCTGGCCCTAACACGGCCTCATTTACCTACACTATAATGTCCCAAAGGGCCCCCAGACAGCATAATATCCCATAGCAGCCCCTCCACACAGTATAATGTCCCATAGTGGCCCTTCCACACAGTATAATGTTTCATAGCAACCCCTCCGCACAGTATAATGTCACATAGCGGTCCCTCCACACAGTATAATGTCCCATAGCAGCCCTTGTACACAGTATAATATCTCATAGGGCCCCCTCCACATGGTATAATGTCCCATAGTGGCCCCTACACACGGTATAATGTCCCACAGCGGCCTCCCCACACAGTATAATGTCCCATAGCAGCCCCTCCACACAGTATAACATCTCACAGCGGCCTCCCCACACAGTATAATGTCCCATAGCAGCCCCTCCACACAGTATAATGTCCCATAGTGGCCCATGCACACAGTATAATGTCCCATAGTGGCCCATACACACAGTATAATGTCATATAGCAGCCTCTGCACACAATATAATGGCCCATAGTGGCCCCTACGATGTTTGTTACAGATACTGCAAAAATTTCGGGTTTGGCAGAGCCTGGAATTTTTGGGGTACACCATCCACAAACTATTATTATACTCTGGAGTCTTTTCAAACTCCAGAGTATAATAAGCAGATGCCCAGGGGAGGTGACAAACATAAAAAACAGTATTTCTTACCTCTCCTGGGCTCTGCCGCGACTCCTCTTCAATGACGTCACAGATGTCTGTTTAGCCGACGTCATTATGCATCGTGACGCCGACATAAACCATGTAAAAGAGGTCCAAAGACAACAGGGAGTACCTCCTAAGGTTGCGGGCCCCGTAGCAGCCGCTATGCTAGTTATGGCCCTTACTACATCCTCATCTATCTTGACAGCAGGTACCAGTGGCATTCACATTTGGTGATGCCACCGTTGGTAACAGTTTTTAATCAGGCAGATTAACATCAATGATAAGCAATAGTTGTATTATTAGTATTGCTCTTTTTGTGTATCGGGTAATTATTACAATCAAAAACAGATAAATTGTACCCATACTGCCTCAAAGTTAACTGATTTTTAAAGGGTTGTCTCAACATAGACAGTCCATTTAATATAAGAACTGATCTGGTTCAGCAATTTACCAGCTGCTCATTTTCTCTGCAGTGACCAGTAATATAGTTTTACATGCTAGCCGTACATGTAATATATGAACAGACCATGTGCACCAGAGCAAGATTTTTGGACACTGTATGAACACCTCGGACGAATACCAACAACGGATGCCACTGTCAGGGCGTTGTTACCCACCAAGCAATTGCATGGGGTCTCAGCGATCAGGGAGCCCCAGCTGACCACCTATTCACCAGTAGCTTTTAAGTTGACCCTTACCTAATGGATTATTTCAGTAGATAATGGCTGATATTAATTCTAACCTCTCTTTCGCCCAGTGTGCTTCCACACAGTGTCCTGATACTGTCATCATTATAATGTGCAGCAGCTGCTGAAGCCACTCCATGATGACAGAACCAGGACCTTGCAGCCAGTGGCGTAACTACCGGGGTAGCAGCGGTAGCGGCTGCCACAGGGCCCGGGACATTACGGGGTCCCGCAGGCCCCCGATGCTTTTTTTTTTTATATAATAGTCCAGTACTTGCTGGAGTAACCCCAGCAGGTAACGGGCCCTATATGCTTACCGTTCCCCGCTCCTGCTCACGCCCGCCCACGCTTCCGATTCTGTGGAGGCGGCTGTGCGCAGTAGCGGGGATCGGTATGTGAGGCCGCAGGCCGAACCCCACAATCACTGCTATCATTATACTCCAGGGTCTTTTCATACCACGGAGTATAATAATCGTAGGCCCAGATGAGGTGAGGGAACATAAAAAACAATGTACTTACCTCTCCTACGATTCTCCAGGCTTCGGGCCTGTTTGGTGACGTCCCAGACGTCAGCCGACGTCATTTTGCGTCGCGACGCCGGCCCGCATCACGTTACGCCAGCCTGATCCAACATTGAAGGCGGCTGAAGTAGCAGGAAGTGGACCGGAGCAAGGAACAGGTAAGTAGCATTGTTTTTTTTTTATGTTTCTATCCTCCCCTGTGTCTCCGATCATTATACTCTGGGGTCCACTATGGGGAATAATACTGTGTGCAGGGGCCACTATGGGGCAGAATACTGTGTGTAGGGGCCACTATGGGGCAGAATACTGTGTGCAGGGGCCACTATGGGGAATAATACTGTGTGCAGGGGCCACTATGCTACATAATAGTGTGTGCAGGGAACACTATGGTGCATAATACTGTGTGCAGAGGCCACTATGGGGCAGAATACTGTGTGCAGGGTCCACTATGGGGAATAATACTGTGTGCAGGGGCCACTATGGGGCAGAATACTGTGTGTAGGGGCCACTATGGGGCAGAATACTGTGTGCAGGGGCCACTATGGGGAATAATACTGTGTGCAGGGGCCACTATGCTACATAATAGTGTGCGCAGGTGCCACTATGGTGCATAATACTGTGTGCAGAGGCCACTATGGGGCAGAATACTGTGTGCAGAGGCCACTATGGGGCATAATACTGTGTGCAGGGGCCTCTATGGGGCATAATACTGTGTGCAGGGGCCACTATGGGGAATAATACTGTGTGCAGGGGCCACTATGGGGAATAATACTGTGTGCAGGGGCCACTATTAGGCATAATACTGTGTACAGGTGCCACTATGGCACATAATAGTGTGCGCAGGAATGCGTTTTTTTGGGGGGGGGGGGTTGGAGGGGTCGGCTGGGGCAGCGGTTTGGGGGGGGGGGGCCCATGTCAAATGTTCGCCTTGGGGCCCAGCCATTCCTAGTTACGCTACTGCTTGCAGCTGATGTGACTGGCTAGTGTAGGGAACAGTAAAGAGCCAGTATACCATGTGAGGGCACAAAGAGGGCAGTATTAAGGAGACCCACAGAAACAACTTTGCTTGGGGTCTCAGAAATGCCAAATCTGTCCCTGGCCACTGTAAAGGCATACAGTATCATTGTATCACCCATATGCTCCCATGTTATACTGTATGGCATTTTTTGTTTTTTATTGTATTCCTCTGTATGAAGTAGCACAGCAGACATGCATGGAACACTTTTTTTGGCCTCCATCAGGAGAACAGCATGTATGGAAAAGTTTGATTTATGCTCTGGGAGCATTCCTGGTGGTTACAGCAAATAAACCCTGGTGGTTACAGCAAATAAACACAATGAGCACCATTGCACCAGTCCTCTGTCAGAATGATGAAAAGGAATGCACCTCTTAATAAGTCTGTCGAATCTGATGCCAATGGAGAATAGATTAAGACTGGCATATCAAACGCCAGTGTGCAGAGAAGCAGCTTTTGCTGTGTTTTTTGAAACATGAGCATTGCGAAAAAGCTGCTTTTTCTTTGCAGATTTTTTTTTTGGGGGGGGCCAAAGTCAAGAGTGGCTTTAAAATGAATGAGAAATATATAAGAAGCTCTTATACTTCTCCCTCCTGCTAAATCCACAACTGTCTTTGGCTTAAAAAAAATCCACAAAATCTGCAACAAAAAAGCAGCTTTTCTACAATGTGGGACCTTAACCATAGTGAAAGGTAATGTTCTCCACCTTCATGTCACACCTCTTTAGGCATTGATTGTACTTTGCTCAATACAAATTGATTAAATATCATTTTGTTTTTTTTCATTTTATTATAAACCATAAAGAAACAAAACATTCATATGTGAAATTCAGAAATAAATCTAATAAAAAGAAAATTTATAATCTGATAAAAATTGTATTTTTTTTTTTTTTTTTGTGCAAGCGAATACAGCATCCCTGAAACATAAGCTCCATTAAAGTTTATTGTCTACAAGAAATGGAAAAATATGATACTTTGTAAGTAAAAAAATGCTTTCAGTTGTGTTGCTTCTTAACAATGTTCCAAGAAAGCACATACCATAATGAGCTGACTGAAGAAGACTAAATGGATTTTATATAGAGGTTGTTAAGGATGCCTGAGTTTCTTTTAAAGAAGTCTCTAAAACTGGATTTTTTAATGTCCTGTGAAAGGTTTGATATTAAAACAGCACTAAAGCCTCAAATGTGGGTATTAATCTAGTCATAGATATAAAGAATTAACCCAAAATGAGGCTATACAGACTTTATGATCAAAATGTATTACTAAGAGTTGTCTTATCTTGACAACACCATTCCATATAGCTGAGTAGGGTATTAGGGTACAAGGACATAACAAAGGGGGTCCCCCATCTCGAAGAGCCCCTCTATGAATCAGACTGGGCATGGGAAATTGGAAGAAAACAATGAAAGTTCTCATCCTTTGACAGCAAAAACAGACCTTAAAATTGGTGAAGAATTGATAACAATTTAAGAAAATGGGAAAATATTTCACCACAAACTTTGGGGGAAAGTCTTAATTAATTCCCCCACTGGGGCTAACTTTTCTGGCATGAGTTATAGTAAATTTGTCAGGCATGGCCCACCTTTCTCTACACCAGTTCTGCCCAATAATAAATTCCCTGCTTTATTTACTTAAACTAGAAAAAATACCATTTCACGGCTGTAGTCTCCTACAGTTGTTGGGGTTTTTCAGGGCATAAAGAGGACCTTTCACCACCTCCACCAAGTCCAACTTTTTTCATCCTTTAATAGACACTGCTCCATTAATTCTGCCATAGTTGGATTTTTTTTCTCTAGCCCCGCCATTCCTGAACAATAGGTGCTGTTAATTTTAGTGCCTCATATGCTTAAGAAATTGCCAATAAAGTAGTTCTAAAAAAATGCAGAAACTGGCAGATAAAAGAGAGCAGTAGAACAAGCTACCTAAATCTCACACTGTCCTGGCTGCTAGAGTCTAAGGCTACCCAGACATCTTCTCCAGAGCCCGCTACACGGCTGGATGGTCATGGCTGGATCTGGACCAAGGTTCTCAGATCATTAGCTAGTGTAAAAGATAGGTGCAACTGCAGACTAAACATCAGCCCAGTAATCCACAGCAAAAACTCACAAGCCAGGTCAACCAGAAGTGCAACGTATTATCCAAATCAGAACCAAAGAAATAAAGGTGTCCAAGCCGAGGTCAAATCCAAGAGTTAACAGTCAAAGCCAAATCAGTAAGCAAGTGGATATCCAGTGAAACAAGCCAGAGTCAGGAGTACAACAAACCAACAGATATGTTCTGAGCACAGGAACCTAACTAGTAACAATTAATAGCAGGCACATGGGAGGGTTCTGAACAGACATTAAATATCCTTCCTCACCTGCTGATTGCCTGAATCAGAGTCAGCAAAAGCTTCACATGTCAGCATGGCAACTTTAGCAACAGTAACTAGCAGTGCTGCAGTGAGGATAATACATACTGAGAATCCTAACATGCTGTTTAGGTCCTTTATGGTCATGTGGGTGGTGCCAAGGAGGAGCAGGCAAGGGGTGTGAAACTGACTTCTGACATTGTCTACTTCTAAATGGAGCTCTGAATCATGCCCCCTTTCCTCCTTTGATTCCACCAGCCTGACAGTACAGAGCCTAAAGAGCATATCAGGCACCAAAACTAACTGCACTGATTGCTCAGGAATGGTGGGAGCTAGAGATAACATTCCAGCTGTGCTGGAATCAGTAAAGCAGTGACTATTAACAGATGCTAAGAACTGGAGTTGTTGGAGGTGGTGAAAGGTTCTGTTTAAATATTGCTGGATAGGCCATTAATATTAAATAGGTAAGAGTTTGACTTCCAGAACCCACTGATCAGCTGAATGAGGGAGCTGTGTCTGTACAGCAGATGCTGTGCTACATTGGTTATGCAGATCCTACGCCATATAAGGTTATGGCTGCTTTTGGTGTTGCAGCTCCGTCCCATTATTTGGTGTTCAGTAAACAATATGTAATAACATTTATTAAATGGAACAGTATTGTGTTTGTTTGTTTGTTTTTTACTGTTTCCCACTATTATTTTTTAATGATTATTGTATTTTATTAATGATTTCTTTAATACCATAATGGAACTTTTTAGAATTTTTTATGTTTTTACACACTATTATTCTAGCATAATAAACTGTGTAATAATAAGTACACAAGCTGTCCTCTGAAAACCTAAGTATGTCCTAATAATAGACATCATAAACAGAGAGCACTAGAGTCCCTCAATAAAGACTGCACTGTATACCTATACAAGATAAGGATATAGATTATTATTAGTATTATTAATTATTATGATTGTTAATTGTTATTAATAATAATAATCATTATCATAATAATTTTATGCCAATTTTATGCCAACATATTCTGCAGCACTTTACATATCAGAAGGTACATGAACAGACAATGATTCCATAAAAAATCCAGGATAAAAAAGTTCTGCAAGGTACAATAAAATGCCAGACATCAATATGGAAAGCCAATAGACCAACAATTGGAATTGAAGGGTTCCACTGGTGTATGTCATTTGATGGATCCTTCTTTAGCATCCTTCCCATTTTTTGGCTCATATGATGTAACAGAATAATGGAATGAACATCATAGATGTGACTCCAGCCTAATGAAGATCTGTAACAAAGTAAATAAATATATATTATATAAAAATGGAAACTTTTTCATCTACATCATGCAGGCAATTGCAGAAGTTCGGGTTCGTGCTAGGCTCACACTAGTGTTTGAGTCTCAGTACGAGACTCCATTCCCCAATCTGCTTAAAGTATCCGCGGGTTACCACTTTTTAAGCAGATAGAGTTTCCCTTTTTTGGGTCCCCAAGCGGATCTAAAGGACAGAAACCCGAACGCTAGTGTGAACCGAGTGTAACTCTGCTAAATCTTTACAAAGAGACAAGTGTACAAACATAGTCCCCTGCGCTATCATGCAGAAGTGGTGATTTAGGTGGGGGTAGGGGGGAAATGGTTCTGAGAACTTTTCATAATGACATGGAACAAAATAACCCAAATAAGAGGTTGAGCATTTCTTACAAGACGTACAGATGTAGCACTGTTTAACTTGACTTCTGCAACTTTCTGCAGTGTGATATCCTATCTCAGTAGACAACAAAAGCCATTGAAGACCCACTGAAAGAGTTGAGTTAACCCTATGTGCCGCAGTGTTGTTAAGGCGCTATATCTGTATACATGTGATGGTCATTTGTTATTGCTGAGCTGTGGTGAAGCTTATTTGTGCCCGGACATCATATGACAATGCTAGGGCATCTATGGTAGCAGCTCCTGCTTGTAGACTTTAGCCAAGGAACTATCTATAATAGAGTTTTTACTTGCTGACAGTTCTATTATATAGAATAAAGCAATTTACTTAGGACACTGTAAAATTAAAGGCAGATGTATTAAACAACATGAAATAGTTTTAGCCATTTTTCCTTGGCTAGATAAATAATGCCAAGCCTTTACTATGATTCACAGATCCGCAGGTCTTTCAGGTCTCATACTCGTAATCAAAATGCCATCATGGCGGAGATTTACTGTAACATTACAGGCTGTCATTTATGCACATAAATAATCGGAGCTCATTATTTCTTGGGGTTAAATCTGCCCACAACTGTACTGGTAAGCACGTGTCTGCAATACCTCGCCTTTATCCTCCTAGCTATGTAACACTCTATGAAAGCTTACCCAAAGCCTGGGGTTGTATCTGCAGATCATATGCAATCGCTGCCTCAGAAGTGGCTCTCAGGGCTGTAGGGTTAATCAATTTGTCATTGTTTTCTCTCTCACCAATTGTTCATAACTGGAGAGCTTTTAAAGTGCCATAGATCCTGATGTCCCAGTGTCATAATGTGACACTAATAGTTACACTCGGCTCAGCGAGCCAGCTCCAGGAGATGGATTGCTTTCCATGCACCAATTATAATCTGTCCATCTAAGTGATAAAGAGGAGGCGGTAGTGATGGGGAAAGGAGGAGTGCTTTACTGGGCCCCTTCTCTATCTCTACATAAAGAGATAGATTTGACACCAGTTTATCTCCAATCTTCTGTCCTTCTATTAGGGTTAGGAGTGTATTGCAGAAAATCACTTATTCAATCTTTGTAGTCCTCAAGGATCGTTGTGTATAAAGGTGAAGTTCACTTAGGGTACGCAGTTGGCAGGCAGTATTTGGACTTGCTTTCCACTTGGTAAGCTGTAAAACAATGACTGCAGCAAAATAGCTCAGAATGTGTTTTTTAGGCTAAGGCCCCACGTAGTGGGCCGCACCAAAAAGCGCTGCCAGAAAAACCGCAGCAGCAACACATCACGGTTTTTCCCGTGGCACTTTTCAAAGAAAGTAAACCTTTGCGGACTTTCTGCTTCCATTATACCTATAGGGCACAGGTGTCAAACACAAGGCCCGCGGGCCGAATCCGGCCTGCTGCCTTCTGTTATCCGGCCCGGCACTTATCTGGCCCCGGGCGGCATTTTTTATTGTCTATGTAATGTAAACCAGCCCAGGACAGGCCGCTTTAAAAAAAAAACAAAGCTGTGCGATACCTGTCCTGGGCTGGTTTACAAGACCTCTGCATGTCAGCGCAGGCGGCGATACAGTGACGTCATCGCGCATCCTACGCTGACACGCAGACGTCGTGGACAAGAAGAGGAGGAGGCGGCGGCTGCATGAAGGCATCGGAGGTAGATGAAATAAGTTTTTTTATATATAAATAGGCCGTTGCCTGCTGGTGTATCCCCGGCACGTAACGGCCTATTTACTTATCGATCCCCGCTGCTGGTCGTGGCCGCCCCCCGCTTCCCCTTCTGCTATGGGACGCAGAAGCGGCTGTGTGCAGGAGCGGGGATGGTAAGTGAGGCCGCAGCCGGCGAACCCCATCAAATACTACTATTATTATACTCCAGGGGCTTTTCAGACCCCGGAGTATAATAATCGGAGACCCAGGGGAGGTGATAAACATAAAAACCAGAGTTACTCACCTCTCCGGCGATCCGATGATACTCCCAGCAGGCTTTGGCCTTCTTTGGTGACGTCGCAGGCGTCACGTGAGCCGGGCCAACGTCATTATGCCGCGACGCCGGTCTGTGCGACATTGAAGAAGGCCGAACGTAGGGAGAGCACCGGAGCCCAGGTAAGTAACACTGGTTTTTATGTTTGTCACCACCTGGGTCTCCGATCATTATACTCTGGGGTCTGAAAAGACCCCAGAGTATAATAATATTTCATGGGTGGGGGGTCACTATGGGACATAATACCATGTGTTGGGGCCACTATGAAGCATAATACCGTGTGCAGGGGCCACTATGAAGCATAATACCGTGTGCAGGGGCCACTATGGAGCATAATACTGTGTGCAGGGGCCACTCTGGAGCATAATACCAATGCAGGGGCCACTAAGGAGCATAATGCCGATTGCAGGGGCCACTATGGAACATAATAATGTGTGCAGGGGCCACTATGGAGCATAATACCGTGTGCAGGGGCCACTCTGGAGAATAATACTAATGCAGGGGCCACTAAGGAGCATAATACCGTGTGCAGGGGCCACTATGGAGCATAATACCATTTGCAGGGGCCACTATGGAGCATAATACCGTGTGCAGGGGCAACTATGGAGCATAATACCGTGTGCAGGGGCCGCTGTGGGGCATAATACCGTGTGCAGAGGCAACTATAGAGCATAATACCATTTGCAGGGTTAAACGGTATTTGTATATTGCTTAATTTTTGATATATTCAGAAAAGGATGAGGATAGTATGTAACATGCCAATGTCTTAGGTTTTAACAATACATTATGTTCTTCCTGGTTGCCCTCAAAGGGCTGATTGTAACAGTAGTAATGTACAAATGTAACTACTCCTTAATAGCTCGCTTAACTGTTAAGGAGAAGTTACTTTTATACATGTGTAAAATAATCTTGGCCCTTCAAGGTACCCCGTGAGGCTGAAGTGGCCCCCGGTGAAAATGAGTTTGACAGTCCTGCTATAGGGAAACCGCCGGCATTTCCATAGGTATAATTGACATGCTGCGATTACCAAAACTGCAACGGCGCGTATTTTTCTGCAGTGTGTGAATGGGATTCTCTAGAATCCCATCCCCTATGCAGAGACTGTAAAACGCTGCATTTTTTTTCACAGTGTTTTCCCCCAGCCAAACCACAGCATTTTCACCATGTGGGGACCTGGCCTTAAAGGGAATTTTTGGACCAAACAAAAAGTTAAGGGCAGGCAATTGTTTAAACTTTTATTGTTTAAACTTTTTTTTCATAAATCCATTGTGCATGTGAAGATAACACAAGAAAAAGGTTAAAGAAAAGTGCCCGTGTCTTTACTTATTCTTCTGCCACTGATCAAATTTAGTGGAAGAGTGAAGAAATCAGGCGATACCTTTTAGAGGCTAACTGAGTATATTTATAAGTAAGCTTTCAGAAGTGCAAGCTTCCTTCATCAGACATGGTGTTATACAAGAACTGAAAATCCACAGATTTTTATACACATGGTCTTCAAAGGATTTTAGAGTCCTTAAAGAAACCAAAACTCCTTTGAAGACCATGTGTATAAAAATCTGTGAATTTTCAGTTCTTGTATAACACCATGTCTGATGAAGGAAGCTTGCACTTCTGAAAGCTTACTTATAAATATACTCAGTTAGCCTCTAAAAGGTATCGCCTGATTTCTTCACTCTTCCACTACTTTCAATGGCTAACACGGTACAACATTATACTACTGATCAAATTTGTATGATAAAAGTCTTTGGACTGGAGATAGAGGAAACCTCCTCAAAGCAGAGAGAGGCAGTTTCTTTCACAACACAGCTGTGAATTATTATCCACAACACAGGAATTATTATCCAGCCTCCTCCCCCTCCCATCTCTGTAGACCTATTTGTAATTTGACACTTTTGTGTACATAGTATAGACTCAAATAAAATGTAGAGCTATCAAGCAGCATCGTTTTTATTTAAAGTGCATTACATTTTAGTGCAGAATCACATGCGCTATGAAATTAGATTAAGTTGTCTAAGTTGCTACTAATACTATGCTTACTTATATAGCGCCATCATATTCCGCAGCACTTTTACAGACTTTGTCAAGATTTGAACCCAGGACTCCAGCGCTGTAAGGTTACTGTGTTAACCACTGAGCCTCTGTGACCATTTAGGCCTCCGCTTGTTCTGGGCTTAGGAGTCCTGGGTTGTCAGTGATCGACAGTCTTACTTGTATGAGTGTCCATACACTAAGTAGGACAACCCTCTTTACCACTAAGTCCAGAATAAGCAGAGGTTTGAGAGATTAATTGTCAGTTCCACTGAATAATTTCCCACTAAAATATACAGTGCAGACCAAAAGTTTGGACACACCTTCTCATTCCAAGAGTTTTCTGTATTTTCATGACTATAAAAATTGTAGATTCACACTGAAGGCATCAAAACTATGAATTAACACATGTGGAATTATATACTTAACAAAAAAGTGTGAAACAACTGAAAATATGTCTTATATTCTAGGTTCTTCAAAGTAGCCACTTTTTGCTTTGATTACTGCTTTGCACACTCTTGGCATTCTCTTGATGAGCTTCAAGAGGTAGTCACCTGAAATGGTCTTCCAACAGTCTTGAAGGAGTTCCCAGAGATGCTTTATTTGTTTTATTTATTTATTCTACATTGAACATAATGTATCGTAGTGTAAAGTGAAAAATTATACATTCGTCAGAGTATGTCATATTGTAAACTGTTGCAGCTTGAAGAGCTGTCAAAATACAAATTCTATATATTGCCTTTTTCTTAAAATTCTTGATGGTGCATTTTTAGAGTGTCAACCATTCTTCTAAGTGTCATTGCAAACCAACACCACTCCTTATCGAAATCTGTGATCTCTGTTTTGACAGCTGATCAAACTGCTCTTAACACGAGTGTTGTCTGATGTGAAAAAAAGCAGATATTTCACATATAGGTAGTAAAATATAAAGAGAGCAAATATGAGAATAAAAGACAGTGGAATAGGATTTAATAGTGATTACAATTATTTTATATACAGTGGGGAAAAAAAGTATTTAGTCAGCCATCAATTGTGCAAGTTCTCCCACTTAAAAAGATGAGAGAGGCCTGTAATTGTCATCATAGGTAGACCTCAACTATGAGAGACAAAATGAGAAAACATATCTAGAAAATCACATTGTCTGATTTTTTAAGAATTTATTTGCAAATTATGGTGGAAAATAAGTATTTGGTCACCTACAAACAAGCAAGATTTCAGGCTCTCACAGATCTGTAACTTCTTCTTTAAGAGGCTCCTCTGTCCTCCACTCATTACCTGTATTAATGGCTCCTGTTTGACATTCAGTATAAAAGACACCTGTCCACAACTTCAAACAGTCACACTCCAAACTCCACTATGGTGAAGACCAAAGAGCTGTGGAAGGACACCAGAAACAAAATTGTAGACCTGCACCAGGCTGGGAAGACTGAATCTGCAATAGTCAAGCAGCTTGGTGTGAAGAAATCAGCTGTGGGAGCAATAATTAGAAAATGGAAGACATACAAGACCACTGATAATCTCCCTCGATCAGGGGCTCCACACAAGATCTCACCCCATGGGATCAAAATGATCACAAGAACGGTGAGCAAAAATCCCAGAACCACACGGGGGGACCTAGTGAATGACCTGCAGAAAGCTGGGACTAACGTAACAAAGTCTACCGTCAGTAACACACTACGCCTCCCGGGACTCAGATCCTGCAGTACCAGACGTGTCCCCCTGCTTAAGCCAGAACATATCCGGACCTGTATGAAGTTTGCTAGAGAGCATTTGGATGTTCCAGAAGAGTATTGGGAGAATGTCATATGGTCAGATAAAACCAAAGTAGAACTGTTTGGTAGAAACACAACTTGTCTTGTTTGGAGTAGAGTGAATGCTGAGTTGCATCCAAAGAACACCATACCTACTGTGAAGCATGGGGGTGGCAACATCATGCTTTGGGGCTGTTTCTCTGCAAAGGGACCAGGACGACTGATCCGTGTACATGAAAGAATGAATGGGGCCATGTATCGTGAGATTTTGAGTGCAAACCTCCTTCCATCAGCAATGGCATTGAAGATGAAACGTGGCTGGGTCTTTCAGCATGACAATGATCCCAAGCACACCACCAGGGCAACGAAGGAGTGGCTTCGTAAGAAGTTTTTCAAGGTCCTGGAGTGGCCTAGCCAGTCTCCAGATCTCAACCCCATAGAAAACCTTTGGAGGGAATTGAAAGTCCGTGTTGCCCAGCGACAGCCCCAAAACATCACTGTTCTAGAGGAGCTCTGCATGGAGGAATGGGCCAACATACCAGCAACAGTGTGTGCCAACCTTGTGAAGACTTACAGAAAACGTTTGACCTCTGTCATTGCCAACAAAGGATATATAACAAAGGATTGAGATGAACTTTTGTTATTGACCAAATACTTATTTTCCACCATAATTTGCAAATAAATTCTTTAAAAATCAGACAATGTGATTTTCTGGATTTGTTTTCTAATTTTGTCTCCCATAGTTGAGGTCTACCTATGATGACAATTACAGGCCTCTCTCATCTTCTTAAGTGGGAGAACGTGCACAATTGGTGGCTGACTAAATACTTTTTTTCCCCACTGTAGTATTGACACTATGATATCAATAACAATCCATCAATGGGCTTACACATTTACTCTTTTTATACCATGTACCTATATTGGTTTCTTCACTACATACTTATTAAAAAGCATATCCTGTACAGAATAAAGTTTTTTTTTATCCCACAGCACTATGATGTCATCAGTAGCTGCCATAGAGATCTGCAGTGATGTCATGATATTACAAAATTGACCAAATTCAGTAGATAAATGTCAAAATAAAAGATTGTAGATTTCAATATGCCCATTAATTCATTGCTCTATAACCCTAGTGTCCAAATTGTGTCATCACAGGGGTGGCAAGCCATTTACTGATATTCTGGTTGTACGGCATTGTGGTGCTTATATGGTCACTGATGTAGGGGTTGAGTTCCTCAGTGGTAATATCAGGATGTTGGGCTGCACAGCCTGGGGACATCTCACTTGCATGAGCCAGTAAATGTTGGGGATGTTTATTGGACATCAGATGGGCCCTGTAGTAAATGTAGTCCGGGGGTGTTCCTTAACACCTTCCCACCACAGATATTTTTCATTTTTGTTTTTTACTCTCTGCCTTCCAAAAACCATAATTTTTTTTATTATACTGTTCACAGAGACATATGAGGGCTTAATTTTTGCAGGACAAACTGTACTTCATAATGGTAACCAAATGGATATAGTTTTTGTTACATATTTTCACCTTCATCCAAAACATTGAAAAAATACATTTGTTGTAGTCACCATACTCTGACACCCATAACTTTTTATATTTCCGTATATGGGGCTACATAAGGCGACTTTTTTGTGAGGCCAGATGTACAGATGTATAATTATTTTAAGAAGTTTGTAGTTCAGGCATTTTTGGACACAGGAATACCTAATGTGTATGTGTTATATGTTGTTTGATTTTTTTTTTTCTGATATAGGAAAAGGGGATGATTGGAACATTTTTTAAAATATTTTTTAAACTTTTATTTTTAGTCTTGAACCCCAAGGGGTCTGATCACTAATAGAATATATTGGGAAATCTATAGAGGTCTATTACAGGCTGCTTAGGGCAGTCTGTAATAGACCTATGCTAATGATAAGTTTGGAAGCCTTCAATAGGCTCCCGGCTGTCATAGTAATGGATCACTACCCCGAATCTCATTCTGGGGACGGCATTCTCACCAAAAATAGTCACATTTTAACAAGGCATCTAAAGAGTTAATGCCCGAAATCAGGGTGGACTTTGATCATGGGCATTGTCGATGGGTCTCTTCTGTGTAATACAGTGGAGATCCAGTGGCTATAGCGGCCACTCAGCTCCTGAGCAACCACTATGTTTGAAGATGAGACATCCACCGTTATAAATAATAATAAATGTCTAGAAATGGTTGATAATAGAAAGTCTCTATCAAACGGAACTACATTTCCCAGATAGGAGGCCCCTGGGCAAAATATGTGGAGGGATTCTCCAACATCATGTTGCCTGGAGGTGTGAGTCCCAGTGACATTGAAATGGTCTAAAAATATATATGTTACACTATGCAATGAGCAACTATTATCGCTGTACCAGGGGTGTAACATTCTTGGTCGTAGGGGGTGCTACCTGGCCTAGAAAGGTAAGGGATCCACAGCCAGCTGGAGATAGCTGGGAACCACAGCATCATGACAGTGGTCGGTGAAAAGGTGATTGCTGTCTCCCTTGTAAAGGTAATATACCTCCTGCAGCAGAGATCGGCACTCATCTCTGCTGCCTGTGGAGGTCACTGAACTCTCCAGGCAGTGCTGATCTCTGCAGCCTGTACTGCATTATATTTACAAGGGAGACAGTAGTCAGGGTATCAGGGACCCCTCTTTAAATCATAAATTTAAAGCCTGACTGTTGGGACCACACAGATCAGCTGTTTCCCAGGTCACGCAGCTCCCAGCATTGTTTATATACTGGACTTTGCGCTGCTCAGCGTATTTTTGACAACAGCAGTTGTGGGTACTATTGCTGTATCCCTTTTAAGTCTATGGGACACAGCTGCAGCACCCATAACAGCTGCTATCAAGAATACTCTATAGGGATGGGGTAGGGGTCCACCGAGCTTTAATTATGCCACTGCGGCATACTGTGCTAAACCAAGTATATCAAGGCTGATTATCTATAATGCCATTATAGAGCCCAAATAATACCACTAGACAATGACCACATATTAAACAGAAAGAAGATGGAATAGCCATAAAGCTACCAGCATTAATTCACTATTTAGATGATATATGACCATTCAAATAAATATCGCTATCGCTGCAACAAAACTAGTTAACAAATAAATAAAGGCTGTCTCGCATCCGCTGGGCTTTCCATTATATTATACCTAGTGCAGGCCATTCCACAAAAAAAGGGGCATGACTGGCACACTTTATGTATAAAAGGTAGCATGAGACACTATCAAAAGAGGCAGTCTTTAACAACAAGGGGGGGGGGGGGTGGCCAAAATACAAATGTGGCACTCAAAGCATGCCAGGTATCCTGACATCCCTTTCTAAATGTTGGCAAGTATGGAATACGCTAAAAATAGAAAGTGATGTTGCAACATAGAAAACAGTAATGGTGCACAAGGGACAGCAGGACAGCACAGTTATGATACAGTACACCTAACGGAAGTCACATTACAGGTACAACGTACAATGTGATGTCAGAGCACAGTAATAAATGCATACAGTTACTTCACAGGACTAATATACACTATGATATAATTCACCTAGCATTGTGTCACCAGGGGCATAATGTAAAAATTAGAGTCACAAAATGGATAATACCCAAAGCAAAGTGATGTAAAAGTGCAGACAGTAATGTCACATAACATGTATAATGCACACACTGATGTCACAGTGCAGGGATAATGCACATAGTGATGTCATAGTATAAGTGTAATGCACACAGTGATGTCACCATTCAGGTACAATGCACACAGTGATATCACTGTTCATGTACAATGCACACAGTGATGTCATAGTACAGGTATAATGCACACAGTGATATCACAGAACATGGATAATACACACAGTGATGTCACAATGCATGGAAAATGCACACAGTGATGTCATAGAACAGGTGTAATGCACACAGTGATGTCATAGAACAGGTGTAATGCACACAAGATGTCACAGCTGAAGTATAATAGTATAATACTCATAGTCATCTATAAGTACACAGTATTCCTTCCAAGTCATGCAGCTTTACAGTGTAAAAACTTTACCAGATAGATCCTCATATATCAGCTTGAGAAAGGGTGTTCCCCTTTTGATGTCCGTATTCCCTAACAGGATTATCAGGATACATTAGAACAACCCCTGCAATTTAAAAAAATTGAATAATTGTAAAAAAAAAAAAAAACAAGAAAACTTTTAGCATAAAGAGTTTTCATGATTAATTTACAATTATAATAATTATAATACACAGAAGAAAAGCCAATGGATTGTACCCTGCGCAGTCACCCAGGTATACTAGTCAAAGCCCGTCAGATATCATTTTGTTATTCTTGTGCAATGAATGACTTTTATACCATCTAAACATAGTCAAATGCTGTAAATGGTTTCCAGTTAATGCTCCCACTTAAGCAAGATAAACAGTGAGACCTTCTATTATCTGAAGAGGTTAACTAGAGTTACAAGTGCTTCCCATTTCAATGACCCTTGTTAACCCATATATCATAGGATATTGAATCTTGTTAAAAATGTTATTAAAGTACAATGTAAATAAAAATGCCGTAGCCCATTGTGATTAATGGGTTGTGTAGATATTGCTTTAGTGAAATAAATCAGTGTAAACAGCTTCCTCAATTATAGCATATAGATGCAGACATGTCATCTCTGTCCTTCATGTACAACAAACATAGCACATATATTTAAGGCAGTCCCCTGTCATAGAGACTCTATACAGGAACACTCAACATAGAAATGAATAATAAAGTCAACAGAAAACTCATTTGGCTATAGCGTTTTTGGTCAGGTCTGGTCCAGACACCCATTTTCAAATTGGGACTCCCTTAAAAACAAGTGTGGAATTTTGGTTTGAGTAACCACATTAGGCTCTGTCAACACTTGTGTTACTAGAGTATATGGGTGGATTTCATCCATCTTTCTGATATTCTTAGATGATAGGATGACTTTTACAGTATAAAGAGTCATGACGACAACAATGGGGACCAGTTTATTCAGTAGTGTCCATTTATTTAGCAACATCATATCCCACAGTGTTTTACAGAGATATTGTCAGCACTGTCCCACAATCTAAATTCCCTATCAATACACCTTCAGAGTCTGAAAAGAAACCCACACCAACCCATGTAGAACAAACAAACTCCTTATCCTATATTGTACTTGATCAGATTTGAACCTAGTCATAAGGAGACAACTGTAACCTTATAAAATGTGCCCAGTATAAATGATATGACTGCATTATCAACTAATGTCATGATGCTAGTGTTAACAAAGCCATAAAGAGTAACTGTCCTTATGTACGATGGAGGAAGCCCTTCCCTTCTAAAGTTCTAGCCTTAAGTATGTGATTGATAAAAAGTCCCCATTCAAATTAAGTCTGTGTACTATTATGTGCACGCATTTGTACTCTTGTGAATCTCCTCCTCTCTATGTATGCCGTATATGGTGGACATCATAGCAACTAGTCTCTGTCTATTCTGGAGCTGAGCTTGGGGAGCACTGACAGATATGGAGTCTACAGGGGGGAATGGCAGAATATGGTAGTCATAAAGAGGTCAGAACTACTCTTATTCCATTGGTACACAAACACCACATCTTCTCCTGAAAAAAAAGTTTCCTAAATGGACAATGAATTTGTATTGTTCCAATGCAGACTACAAAGACTGTGCATTGATACGGCAATCATATCCTCTTCCTTCTGTCCTTTACCTATTTCTGTTCTACCAAATTTTTCTTAGCAAAAAGTTGGGTACAAATTAAAGAGAGTATAACTACAGGATCACATCACACAAAATTTGCAGTCTGTTGCCATGGAGACGCATAGATCTGAATTAGGGACATAGACACAATTTGGTAGGACATTTTTAATCAATAGTTGCTTATTTTTTATTTTCAAAGTACTGGGACAAAAAATTTATTAAAAAAAAAGGTTACAGAGGTGGACATAGGTGGCGATGCATGAAAGCCTTCATTTTCATCTCTGGACTTCATATATACTGCACTGAAATTTATTCCAGCTCATAGCTGTAGTACATTTCAGGCATTATAAAAATCCCAGTTTCAACCCTCTTTGTCTCAAATGGTCTTTAAAAAGTCACAAACCCGAGGTTGCAACTTTTTTTACGCCACAAAAGTGGTGCACATGGTTAATAAATCTCTTTTTTCTTGCTCACAAGGAAGACACCGTTGACTTAAGAAACCCTTATAGGGCATTTCATAAGAGGTTATGTAAACCAGACAAGTGCTTTAAGAAGCTTGCATCTACAACAGAAGGCAAGGACTAGAAAATGATGCCTGACATATCACAGCAAAGAGGTCTACTCTGCTGAAAAGAATTTCACAGTTTACATTTACGATTTGTAATATTCCCTTCTATGGTACAAGAGTAAATATTTTCTATGTTGATAGAGTATAGTGTAAAATCAGTATAGGCAACATAAAATGGTAATTAATAGCAGACTGAAGAATAAATGTGTTATCCTAATGAGAGTAATACATCTCCTCTATATTACTTTTGATACATTTATTATTAATGTGTCATTCTACTTTAACTGCAACCAGATAACACAGTCTTATAAATAGTCCTCATACAGTTTATGTATATATCCGACCCTCCATGCACAAGCCGGGCTGTGCAGAGCTATTTGTAAATGATTAAGAATATTACAGCTGAGACGAGGATCTAGAGCTGGATACTGTAACAATATTGGACCAGGCTGATACATGGGAGTAAAGGTGACCCAGTAAACCAATGTCAATTGAACCTACTAATTTTGGCAGGAATGGCTGACCATCTACTGTGTATTAGATATTTGGCCAATGTTAGTTTGGCTTACGTGGGGCAGTGGGGGGGGGGGGGGCAAAAAAGAATTATGAATGTTGAATTTTATCATGCACAATCCTTTGTTCTGAAGGGAGATACAGTAAACCATCACTAGAGGGGTCTGTCAATAACTTATCCCCCTCTCCCCATTCAGAACACATGCATGCTCAGACAGCTAGATGGGTATACAGGTCAAAAGGAGTCAAGAGGAATAGCTGACAAGTGTTCGACTGGCAGCTATTTAATGTGTATGGCCAACAATTTTTTTAGTTTTGATTTAATGTTTTTATCTGGAAAGTGAGAACTAAGAGTAAAGATCATAGGGCCCATAGTGAACCTTAAGGTGACTAAATGAAGTGACCATTGTACTATACAAGTGTATATGGAAATGCTTAAAGGGGTTTTCTGGGCAAAAAATGTTTTGTTTTGTTTTTAAATGTCTGTTAGTGCTATTAATGTGTTAATAAATGCACCCAAATACCTTTAGCAGTGTTTTGAGTGATTTCTGGGTGTCTCTGGGAGCTCCTGGTATCTTCTGCATTTGTTTATATGGTTCAGCTTCCTGCTATGTAACTTCCACACTAATCCTCTCACCTCACTCCCCCTCCCTCCTCTCTCTCTCCCCCTCCCTCCTCTCTCTCTAGCTATCCCGCCCACTACTAGACCTTCCCTACCTACCTACTCAGCCCAACACCCGACCCCATTATATACTTACCTCTCTTCCTTTCATGACTTCTTCCTTCGGGTCGGCCCCTCCTTCTTTACTGATACTGCCGGCGCACGCTCTTCTCCCAGAACTGCTCTGTTCTCTGCAGCGATGATCCACCTCTACTGAGCATGTGTGGGAGCTGCGCCGTAGAGGTGGATTATCGGCAGCAGAGCGCAGAGCAGCGCTGGGAGAAGCGGCAGCAGTCAGAAAAGAAGGAGGAGCCATGGAAGGGAAGTATGATGGAGTGGATGGGGGGGTTGCAGTAGTAGTGACGATCTGTTTCCGGAAATGGGGAAACGGATCGTCACCGGATGATCAGAAAATGGCTGTCCAAGGGGTTTGGATAAATATGCATTTTTGATAAATTATGTTATTTAGAAAGTAGGAGGGGGGAGGGTGTTTAGATTAGTGTAGGGCTTTCCATGCATCCCGGACAACCCCTTTAAATAGCATTTATCTTATATAGCATTTTTATAGAACTCTTAAAAATGTTACATTTTTTATGGCTGTGTTGTCAGCTGTGAGATTGATTAGATTGTCCTATACAGGACAGTGACCGACAATGTTTTGTAAAGCTCTGCGGAATATGTTGGCGCTATACAAGTAAGCAGAATAGATTAAATAAATAATGAAATAAGCCTGTCACCCAATGCAGAGTATTTCCGGACAATGGTAAACATCAGCCTCTAGTCTGCTGACAGATCTGAAGGGCAACGGCAGTCAGCCTTGCATCATATCGTCACAAAGGTCCCACTGACAATGTAAGCTTCAATAATATTGGTTTACTATATTATTACATAGTTACACAGCTAATAAGGTTTGATGAAGATGCAGGTCCATCAAGCGTAACCTATACAGTGGGGAAAAAAAGGATTCAGTCAGCCACCAATTGTGCAAGTTCTCCCACTTAAAAAGATGAGAGAGGCCTGTAATTGTCATCATAGGTAGACCTCAACTATGAGAGACAAAATGAGAAAACATATCTAGAAAATCACATTGTCTGATTTTTAAAGGATTTATTTGCAAATTATGGTGGAAAATAAGTATTTGGTCATCTACAAACAAGCAAGATTTCTGGCTCTCACAGACCTGTAACTTCTTCTTTAAGAGGCTCCTCTGTCCTCCACTCATTACCTGTAGTAATGGCTCCTGTTTGACATTATCAGTATAAAAGACACCTGTCCACAACCTCAAACAGTCACACTCCAAACTCCACTATGGTGAAGACCAAAGAGCTGTGGAAGGACACCAGAAACAAAATTGTAGACCTGCACCAGGCTGGGAAGACTGAATCTGCAATAGGCAAGCAGCTTGGTGTGAAGAAATCAACTGTGGGAGCAATAATTAGAAAATGGAAGACATACAAGACCACTGATAATCTCCCTCGATCAGGGGCTACACGCAAGATCTCACCCCATGGGGTCAAAATAATAACAAGAACGGTGAGCAAAAATCCCAGAACCACACAGGGGGACCTAGTGAATGACCTGCAGAAAGCTGGGACTAACGTAACAAAGGCTACCATCAGTAACACACTACGCCGCCAGGGACTCAGATCCTGCAGTACCAGACGTGTCCCCCTGCTTAAGCCAGTACATATCCGGGCCCGTCTGAAGTTTGCTAGAGAGCATTTGGATGTTCCAGAAGAGTATTGGGAGAATGTCATATGGTCAGATGAAACCAAAGTAGAACTGTTTGGTAGAAACACAACTCGTCGTGTTTGGAGGAGAGTGAATGCTGAGTTGCATCCAAAGAACACCATACCTACTGTGAAGCATGGGGGTGGTAACATCATGCTTTGGGGCTGTTTCTCTGCAAAGGGACCAGGACAACTGATCCGTGTACATGAAAGAATGAATGGGGCCATGTATCGTGAGATTTTGAGTGCAAACCTCCTTCCATCAGCAAAGGCATTGAAGATGAAACGTGGCTGGGTCTTTCAGCATGACAATGATCCCAAGCACACCGCCAGGGCAACGAAGGAGTGGCTTCGTAAGAAGCATTTCAAGGTCCTGGAGTGGCCTAGCCAGTCTCCAGATCTCAACCCCATAGAAAACCTTTGGAGGGAGTTGAAAGTCCGTGTTGCCCTTCGACAGCCCCAAAACATCACTGCTCTAGAGGAGATCTGCATGGAGGAATGGGCCAACATACCAGCAACAGTGTGTGCCAACCTTGTGAAGACTTACAGAAAACGTTTGATCTCTGTCATTGCCAACAAAGGATATATAACAAAGTATTGAGATGAACTTTTGTTATTGACCAAATACTTATTTTCCACCATAATTTGCAAATAAATTTTTTAAAAATCAGACAATGTGATTTTCTGGATTTTTTTTTCTCATTTTGTCTCTCATAGTTGAGGTCTACCTATGATGACAATTACAGGCCGGCCTCATCTTTTTAAGTGGGAGAACTTGCACAATTGGTGGCTGACTAAATACTTTTTTTCCCCACTGTAGGTATTATAAGAGTCTTCTTTATTCTTGCCCTTAAAATGATAGTACAATGATTTTATATAGGTTATTGGAAAAAGTTTGATTTCCTCATAAATTCCACACTATTCTTACTACATGTCTGTAAGAACAGAATACAGGCCCTTTCCTCACCAGTAACTCACGTCCCTTATGTGTAATTGTGAGCCATAAAATTCATTAGCTTGGTCCCTTATATGCAATAAGTCATTGGAAACTGCTATACACAGAAGGAAGCACTGCTATTTTCCATTAAGACGTGGGACCCCTTACCTACTGGCCCCGTGTGCAGCTGTGCAGGTTTGACATAGGGCATGTCTACCCCTAATAGGCATACTGAGACCTTCATACTAGTTATTCCCACATCACACATGTATGTCCATGTAATCACACCTGTACACACAGGCATACACTGTCATGCATATATACACAAGCCATTCACAAATATAAAAACATACCCTTAAAATAGCTTTGCATTCCTTCCTTACGTCCCCACTGACCCTGCTTTCTTTCTTGACAAGTCAGCATCTCTTTCAGCACCTATACACCCACCTATGACCAGAGCCTACTGCTGACAAACTGCTGACAGATAGTAGACTATGACTATCAAACTGTGCTCACCCTAACCCCATCCATGCGTCATTAAGGCGTTGTTCACATGTACTAGCTAAGCGGTGTACTATACTGGCCAGATATTACATTGTAATGAACTAGATTTTAAAGCTTTCCTTCCATAGGTTTCCAGGTCACCAGCAAGCTCTATCTTATGGGTTTTTGTGGTATTTTTCCCTTATTATTTTGAGTGAGGAAACACAGGAGCAAAGAGCGCAGCTGTGTCGCAGTTTTATTTTTTATGTAAAAACAGGAATGAATCTAAAAAGAGATGAAAAATATCTCTTCTTTATGTGTATTCACATGGTGCAGAAAGGCGAAGGAGAGAGATTCACCATTACTGCACGCCGGTGTCACTTTAACCACAGGTTTTATCACAATTTGCATGCAGTTTTGCCATGGTGTAGTAATGGTGGGGCGCGTTTCTTGCACGCAGTACCACAATTGCAATGTAATTGGTTCACTTCTAATAAACACCTTTCAAGCTGCGCAGACTGAACGAGACCAGAGGGAATAAAAAGGATCACTGGCTTTTGTAGGTAATAAAATAATTCACATGAAAGTAGGTTATTTGGATTTACCAGTTTTACTTGAAAATGGAAATATTAAATTTTGTCTACATTGTTTATGATGCCTAGAAAAAGGCTTCTAATAATTACTGAAATAGGAAGGAAAGGAAAATTGAATATATTACTTGCCCCATCTTTTCCTCCAACCCTTCTTTATTGAAACTTATCATAATCATTACTCTTCTTAAAAGGGTGTTCCAAGTTTTTTTTTGGGGGGGGGTTGCAGTGTAGGGAATTCATTGGCCTCATAGTGAGTAGAAAAAGGTCCTTCTGAATACGGCTCTGCAGCCTTCATTGGGAATTCCATGTAACATTGTTCTTGTCATTCAAGGTGATGGAAATCTTCAGTGGATCCCTGACAACCCAATTATTAGTCATTGACGCTCATCGATCAGTGAAAGTCATGACATCAGTGTGAAAAAAGGGTAATATTTTTTTAAGAACCTGTGCAATGTCATATATGGCATATCTCACATACAGTATGACTGGTTATCTGCCTTTATTGGGAAACTGGTGCCAGAATAAATCCCATGCTTTCCTATGGGAGCAATTTTAGCATCCAACACTTTTTGATGTTAGACTTTCCCCGTGCAGGAAAGTGTTCTGTCTGGCTATAAGTGCTGCGCCAATGTGTAAGAATGGCATTTGCTATGTCTGGTCAAGGTTAAGTTTTTATGTGTCTTGTGAATGTATTCTGTATTCACACAGTAAAATGAATTGTATTCTCAGTAAGTGATCATTGCCTGACTGTATTTCACACTATGTAATTGGGAGTTTCAATGTAACAGATCTGGCATGATGCATGTGTGAACAGAGCTTCAAGAGTAGACTGAACATCATGATCCAGGAGCTGGTATAGATTTCGTTTTAGGCACACGGATGCCTAATTTGTGACAAGGTGTGCAAACTCCAGCGGGGCAGGGATTATCAAGACTGGCGTGGAAAACTCCTGAAAAGAGGGGAGACCTCCTGGACTCCTGGAAGAGTGAGCAAATCTACCACGTCTGGGCTCTCTATCATTTAACATGTTACATGGACACTTTATGTGCTGGTCATGTCTTGAAAAATTTGTTTACCGATGATACACAGAGGGGAATGACATGCTCCAAAAGGGGGCATGTCACACCTCCAAAGGGTGCATGGTCACAGAAAGATGGGTATGGCCTCATGCAAACTCTATCTCTCCCAGAAAGGAGAAATCAAAATGGTGGCAAGTATGATGGATTCCCTATTGAATAGATACTGGGATGATATACTCTATAGGAAGCCCCAGAGTCTCACATTTGGCAGCAACTAACAAGCACATTTTAACTTTCCAGAAATTGCACGGTCTCTGTCATCCAGTTATGTCATTATTTATTGTGGAAGGTATAAAAGAAGTACTGTAGAAATCATTCAGGAATTCTGCTTCTCTGAGAGTGATGTATAGCAAGTCTTTGTACCCCGAGTATGCAGGGCTCGGAGTGGTGCAGTAAGTGTTCTGCTTTCGGCATTCTGTTTCGCTCTGTGCCCTCTTCTTGCCCTTTATTAATAATGACATAATGAGGTGGCGCGAACAATCGGATTATGTTATCACTGGTGTTGAGACCTCAATGTAAACAACATCTCCTTCCTTCAGAATCCCTTGTGTAAACTAAATCTTACCAAAACTATCTGAAATCCTTACATTTGTCGGATTTTTGAAAGCTTCAGTCACCAGGAAGCTGCTTCTGAAAACCATTATTGTTGCTGTGCCACTTCATTCCCAAATGAGGCAGCGACCATAGACTCCCCATCAAGTGGATCAGGACCACACTGCAGAAGTTCTGGTTACTATTCATTTGCTATATCTATAGAGGGTCTATTCACTGCACAATATGGGAGAAAATTGATGACTATTACAATATTGGTTTGTTTCTCTTTTTAGTATTATTTGGATGTTATTTGGATATGATAACTTAGATCTACAGAAAAACTGTGAGGAAAAACCGTGGCGGAAACGCATCACGGTTTTTCCCACAGCGCTTTTTACAGAAAGTCTGCAGAGGTTTCCTCTGCGGATTTTCTGCTTCAATTATAGCTATAAAGAAACCGCTGGCATTTCCATAGGTATAATTAACATGCTGTGATTTCCAAAACCACACGGTTTTGGAAATCGCAGTATTCCCATTGCGCGTATTTCTCTGCAACGTGTGGATAGGATTCACTAGATTCACACAGCAGATATGTTGCAGAGATTTTGGGTGTTTTTTTGGCCAGCAACTTTTGATGCCTTAGGGTAAAGCCCCACGTAGCGAGCTCAGCCAAAAAACGCTGCAGAAAAGACCGTGGTGGAAACGCATTGTGTTTTTTCCAGTGTTTTTCACAGAAAGTCCGCAGACTTTTCCTCTGTGGACTTTCTGCCCCTATTATACCTATACTGAAAATGCGTTTCTGTAGGTATAATTGACATGCTGCAATTTTCAAAAACCTTTTCTGCTGCAGATTTTTTTCTGCAATGTGTAGATGGAATTAGCCAGAATCCCATCCACTTTGCAGGTGATGTAGAACACAGCCGAAAAGCTGCGTTTTTACAGCGTGGGGCACCGGCCTAAAAGCTATGACCACATATTGCCGAAATGCAGAATTTTTAGCTGTTGTGGAAATGCAGCAGAAATGTTTGAAAAACGCAGCATGTCATTTTAACTATGGAAGTGTCATGTTTTCCCTATATGTTTAAGAGAAGAAAAACTGCAGTTGAAAAATGCAGCAATATCGCCATGAAAAATGCTGCAGAAAGAAAATTTGATGTTTTTCTGCAGTGTTTTTTCGTTGTGTTCAGCAACGTGGGTCCTTAGCCTAAAGATGGTCCAAGATGGAAATTTGGCAATGTGTTGACAGTGTGTTGTCCAAGCCTAAATTTAATTCCACAAAGATTTCATTCTGGAGCATCGTGGTAGTGAAAAATAAAAATGCAGCCTAATCTGCACTGTTATAGATCTGCACTAATCTGCAATGTTATAGAGCAGGATGATAGGGGCAGATTTATATATAACTTTGTGTGAAAAGATTTATTATAACTTGTCATATATTTATTTACTTAAACCTCTGATGCTGGGTTCAGGAGTCCAGTAGGCGGTCCTACTCAGTGACTGACAGTTATCTCTGAATATATAGGGTTCAGGAGTCCAGTAAGTGGTCCTACTCAGTGACTGACAGTTATCTCTGAATATATAGGGTTCAGGAGTCCAGTAGGCGGTCCTACTCAGTGACTGACAGCTATCTCTGAATATATAGGGTTCAGGAGTCCAGTAAGCGGTCCTACTCAGTGACTGACAGCTATCTCTGAATATATAGGGTTCATGAGTCCAGTAGGCGGTCCTACTCAGTGACTGACAGCTATCCCTGAAGATATACTATCACAAGGAAGACTGTGAATCATTGAGTAGGATGGCCACTGGACTCTTAAGCAGCATAGAATGAACAGAGATATAGAGGAATAAATTATATAAGTTAAACTGAATTTTTACCCACCAAACTATATATCTATTTGCTCAGCTTCTGTTTTATAGCAGGCTGCCCATGGACAGTATATTTATGTGATGAGTTCCCTTTAAGGTGTTCACAAAGTTCATAGTATGGGAACAAATGCTTGTAATTTCTATTTGATGACTTGTATTTGGCCACTTGCCAACTCCTCAGGGCAACTGGATTCCTTTGTCTACCAACATGACAAGTGTTAGGCTGCTATTGAGGATTAGGACTTCAGATGATAATTACATGTGAGGGCTGGATTGTAGGTACAAGGGATTACCTAATGGTTTATTTAGCTAAGTGACTGCCTTACTCCCTCCTCCATTTTCTTACTGACCAAGCGCAATAGCAAACAACTCTCTCTACCATCTTGTTTGCGTTTCTTAGATGTTAGAAGTAGAAGGCTTATATGATTTGTAACTTTCATCCTATAGCTGACATCAGTGGTGAACCTAGCCTCTTTGCTGCCTGAGGCGGACTATAGAAAGACGCCCCCCCCCCCCCAAAAAAAAAAAAAAAAAAAAAAAAAAAACTGAGTTTCCATGCTACTAGTTTAACACTAGTTTAACTGTTATCGTCGCACAATATACACAATACACAAAGTTATAAAACAGTTTTTAAGAATTCTTCTTACTGTATTACTTCAGTATCAGATCAACAACAAGGCATTAACAATGAAAGTAACTTCACATATCTTCTGCTTGGTGGATGGACGAGTCCACGTGGCCCCCATTCTCTATAATAGGAGCCCCGCAGATAGCTGAGTACTGTACTTTGGGTATCTTTGGCACTCCCATTAAAGTGAATGAGAGCCACGCGGGTTCGTCCATCCACCAAGTGACACACCTATATATATGGCTGCAGCCAGGATGGATTCCCACCTAGTGGGGGAAAAAAACCAATTCTCAGGCTCAGTGGGGGTCTCAGCAGACAGACCCCCATCAATCAGGTATTTATCCTCTATCATTTAGGTGAATACAGGGCAGTAACATTTTGTGACTTACCGGTGACGTCTCTGACTAATCCTTCACATTTCCCTTCTCTTCCCTCTGGACCGCCATGACCACTTCTTCCAGCTGTGACTTGTCTCTGTAAAGGTTGCAACACAGACATCTTTGGCTCCTCACTTTTCCAGGCATCCAACCCACATTGTCCTCACCTACACAAAGCCCCCATCCTGCTGCTACCCCCAATTATAAAATATATGATATAACCCCCCCATAATGAATAATACTCCCAAGTGCATCTTTATATTAATAATGTCCATGTGTACCCTGTATAAATAGTGCCCCTTATTAATAATACCCCAGGTGTTAACTAATTAAAAGGTTTTCCAGGTCATTAATAAACTAAACCCAGGACCCCCACTGATCAGCTGTTTGAATGGTACCTGTGTAAGCGCCGTGACCGCTTCTCTGTTTACATAGTGTAATTCATCTCATAGCGGCCATGTAATGTAACTACAGCCTCGTCCTGTACATGTCTACAGTATGTGACAAGGCTACAATTACATCACACAGTCACTATAAACAGACAGCGTAGAATATAAACAGGTGCCATAGCCCATGTTTATAGTGCCCCATTTACACACACTATAATGTTCCACAGCAGCCCCTGCACACAGTATTACACAGTCTTATGGCCCGCAGCGGCCCCTGCACACTGGATTATGCCTCGCAGCGGCCCCTGCACACAGTATTATGCTCCATAGTGGCCCCTGCTCACGGTATTATGCCCCGCATTGGCCACTGCACACGGTATTATGTTCCACAGCAACTCCTGCACACAGTTTTATGCCCCATATTGGCCCCTGCACATGGTATTATGCTCCATATTGGCCCCTGCACACGGTATTATGTTCCACAGTGGCCCCAGCACACAGTATTATGCTCCATAGTGGCCCCTGCACTGGTATTATGCTCTATAGTGGCCCTTGCACTGGTATTATGCTCCATAGTGGCCCCTTCACTGGTATTATCCTCCATAGTGGCCCTTGCACTGGTATTATGCTCCATAGTGACCCCTGCACCCGGTATTATGCTCTATAGTGGCCCCTGCACTTGTATTATGCTCCATATTGGCCCCTGCACACGATATTATGCTCCACAGTGGCCCCAGCACACAGTATTATGCTCCATAGTGGCCCCTGCACTGGTATTATGCTCTATAGTGGCCTTTGCACTGGTGTTATGCTCCATAGTGGCCCCTTCACTGGTATTATCCTCCATAGTGGCCCTTGCACTGGTATTATGCTCCATAGTGGCCCCTGCACTTGTATTATGCTCCATAGTGACCCCTGCACCCGGTATTATGCTCTATAGTGGCCCCTGCACTTGTATTATGCTCCAGAGTGGCCCCTGAACAGGGTATTATGCTCTACAGTGGTCCCTGCACAGGGTATTATGCCCCACAGTGGACCACCCATGAACTATTATTATACTCTGGGGTCTTTTCAGACCCCAGAGTATAATGATTGGAGACCCAGGGGAGAATACAAACATAAAAACCAGAGTTACTTACTTATCCTGGACACCGGTGCACTCCTTGCAGCTTTCGGCCCTGTTTAATTGCGCACACACGTCACGTGATCAGGACGGCGATGCGACCTGATGACGTCACCAGAGGTCTCAAGCCTGCTCGGAGTTACATTGGACCGCAGGAGGTGAGTAACATTGGTTTTTATGTTCCCTCACCAACCCTAGGCCTCCGATTATTATACTCCGGGGTCTGAATAGGCCCCGGAGTATAATAATAGTAGTATTTGCGGCCTAACTTACCGATACCCGCGGCCGCTCACAGCGGCATCCACTTCCCTTTCTGCGTCCCATAGCAGAAGGGGAAGCGGGGGGCGGCCACGAGCAGACTCGGGGTAGGTAAATAAATAGGCCCTGACCTGCCGGGGATACTCCAACAGGTTACGGCCTATTTATATATATAAAAAAAAGCTATACTCACCTGCGATGCCTTGATGCAGCCGCCGCTGCCTCCTCTTCTTGTCCGCGACGTCTGTGTCTCAGCGTAGGCGGCGTGATGACGTCATTGTATCGCCTCCTGCGCTGAGATGCGATGTCTTGTAAACGAGCCCAGGACAGGCCGCGCTCAGCTCTGTTTTTTTTTAAAGCGGCCTGTCCTGGGCTGGTTTACATTAAATAGTAAAAATGCCGCCCCCCGGACAGTGCCGCTTGAGGCGGCCGCCTCAATTCGCCTCAGTAGAGGTGCGCCCCTGGCTGACATCCTATAGAATTCACAGGATCTATATAGGACGTCAATATCTTTTATTGTATCTAATTAGTTTTCCCAAAAGGAATGCCTCATGTAGAATTTCTCCATGTGGTTGTACACATAATAGAGATGGGGCCTCATGGTCAAGATAAAAATGGGTGCCTGTAGTGCCAGATTTTTTCTACCCAAAACAATAGGGCCTGGTGTTGGGTTCCACTCCCTGATCTTTTCGTAAATTTTGGGAAAATTCCCCATCCCCTTATTTGTTAACAGTATGGTTCCTCAGAAAACGTAAAGTTGGCCTATCTGAATTCCTTATGACTTCCCCATGCAGTAAACTTTCTCTAGTTTATCATCTGTGCAAATCAATTATGAGGCAAATTAAAATTTTAATATGCCTGACCATTCTTTTGCCCAAAATTTGTCAGGGGACATTCTGCGTCCCCGTCCCCCCCAGACATACTGTAAGATAGTACACTGTTCACACTGATATTAGTGGGTTCAGCTGATTCCTGCCAACCAGTAGCAAAGGGGGTGGCGGAGGTGTATGCTTTATTCCAAAAATATATTTTTCCCTTAGCTTAAAGCTTAAGTACCCATGTCATTTCTGTTTGCTATTATGTGAAACATATTTATATAGAATTCAGAGCAAGAGAATACGGAAATGTTTTTTTTAAACTGGTCCACCCTTTAAAGGGAGTCTGTCACCAGAACTCAGCACATCAACTCTGCCCTGCAGATAGATAGGTTAGGATCTGGAGCAATGATGGAGTTGACATTTAGATCTTTAGAGCAATGGCAACAATCTTGTTGCTCCGAATAACTATTTTGCATATTGACAAAATCAGCGATATCTCAGCAATGGAGGCAACAACTGAGAAGTGGAAACACTGTTAGATTCAGGTGACCCTTACCTATTTCTCTGAAGGGCTGGGTTGATGTGCTGGATTCTGGTGACAGTGTAACGTCTCTGCCGTTTCGGGTCTCGGCGCCGCTCTCCGCTCGCACGCTGTGGCGAAGGAGGCGTCTTCAATTTGGTTCTTTGTGTAAGCTTCTTGATGCTCAGTCTGAACATGGTCCTAGTTCTCTTGCTGTGTAAAGCCACACCCGTGTAATTAGGAACATTTCTCTCTGTACTGCATAGGGTTAATCTATTCCTGGCCTGAGTGATTGACAGCCTGTGTACCTATCAGCTCTGGGGCTGGTCCCAGACTTTCTATAAACAGGTTGTCAGCCCTCACTTGGTCGCCGGTTATTGCTCTGTCTTTGCCTGCTCTCCTTGTGATATACCTTACTACTTTGTTACCTGATTTTCTGACCACTGGCTTTGACTTTGACTATTCTCTTGGATTTTGACTTTGTACTGCATTGCTCGTTTGTTACTGACCCCTTGGCTAGCTGACCTCCCTTTGTTGTTGTGCGTCTTGTCTGCGTTCTATGTGATCACTTATTATAAGGAGGGACTGTCGACGTGGTTTCTGGCTGTCACCTAGGACAGATCGGGCAAGTTAGCCAGGGACAGTAGGGGGGATTCAGCTTAGGGTCCACTGTCTCGTTGTGCCCCTCCCCCCTAGTTCTCCAGCAGCTTCTGGGGAATCGCTCCTCTAGTGATTCCCTTACAGACAGACTCTCTTTAAAGGGTAGTGAGAACTTGTACAGGGATTTCCTCATCACAGGTCCTACAAATATGAGGAATTAACCCAGTGATCATGGAAAGGAAATAAAGGGGCAAATAGGCACTGCTCCTGGTGGTAGCAAATAAGTCCTCCCAACCCTGGTGTTTAGGGGTGTCGAAGTGTTAAACATCATGCTATGTATGTCCTTTGCTGTATTATAAGTATGGGGAACAATGTAAATGTTCCTGGTATGTGCAATATTTTAATGGTGAAAAACATTTTATGTAATAACAATTTCAAGTGTCAGCGATAATTGTGATAGTTAAGTGATAAGAAAAGAATGCTCATTAAAGATGCAGTCCAGCAGTCCAGACTCTTCTTTGCTCCCGACATCTTGGTTTTTAGATTTCTCTTTCTATGAGCCCTGCTATAAATCCCATAAAGCCCCGGCACTGTATCACATGGACAGCATCTCTGCCTGTTGGGGGTCATTGCAATTATATTTTATATATTCTCCTTAATAATCTAAGTAACCAGAACTGTCATATTCTCCATTATAACCGTGTGAAAAGAGTCTGTCTAATCATCTGCAGTAAGTATGAGTTTGTGTCCCACTATGAAGAGCCTGTGTGGAACACTCCATTTTTTACTTTTTGCTTACACGGACAGACATGTTATCCAGGTCAGAAGCAGACCACATGATCCAAGTGAATAAAAGGGTCTCAAAATGTTCAGATATTAATAATAAAATAAATAATTTTATTAATATAATGCCAACATATTCTGTCACACCTTAGGCAGGGTTCACACTACCTTTGGAGTCCGTTATGAAGGTGTCCATTAGAAAAAACAAAAACGGACACCTATCATAACGGACACTAACTGATGTTAATGTGTCCGTCTTTTTAACTGATCCAATTAATGGTTCAGTTAAAAAAATGGACACATTAGCATCAGTTACTGTCCGTTAGCATCAGTTAGTGTCCGTTTTTTAACACTGTCCTTTTTTTTTTTTTGTTTCTCCTTTCTGAGCATGCGCAGGAAAAAAAACAGACATAAAATAAAGGACAGTAACTGATGGCTATCAGTTACTGTCCGTTATAAGTCCGTTACCCATAGACTTCAATGTAAAAAAAATAACGGACACTTGCATTTTGTCCGTTAGGACAAAAAGTCCTGTATGTAGGATTTTTAGTCCGCGATTAAAAAACGGACTTCTGACGGATTTGGTGTAAACGGACACAAACGGACACTAACGGACACAATATAAAAACCCATTGAAATGAATGGAAATTTTAACAGATTTCTGACGGTTCAGCTAATGTCCGATGCTAAAATCTTGTAACAGACAATAGCAACGGACACTACTGACGGTCACCAACGGTAGTGTGAACGCCCCCTTACAAATTAGAGGATACACGAACAGACAATATTAGACATTACAATGTAACAAAATATGTAACATCTCAAACAATTGGAGTGAGGGCCCTGCTCACAAGAGCTTACAGTCTATGAGTAGATAGAGGGAGACGAGAGGTAAGAAGACTTGTTTGGTGCAATGGTCCAGCCATCTTTTAATAAATAAGGTTGTATAACTGAAGCTGTATGAGCCAGTATGTGTGAATATACAGATATTAAGTGCATGGAGTGCAGGGTAACTTCTGGATGGAGGGGTCAGGGTCTGAGGAAAGCAGTTAGCAAGCAATAACTAAAGTAATACTAACTGAATGATATATATTGGAGGTATAGGTAGATAATGGAAGAAAAAAAAAACAGCAGCGCATCGCTGTAATGCAGAATATTAAAAATAATCAAATCTAAAGATGAAAGCCAAGCAATAATCATGAAGAACAAGTGGCGATGAGTGTTGTGTAAGGTAAAGGTATCACTTTAGTCATTACACTGCTTTTTTTTTCGACATTGTCCTCTGTATTCCTCCAGCGCTTCCATAGACGTAACTACTCAGGCTCAATACTCAGAATCTGATTTCACTCAAAATAACTGTGTTATGATGTTATGGCCGGGCTCTGATAAAGCTTCTCTTTTTAATTTGATCTGTAAAGATTAGGCAGCTGTGAGAGTCTTAAAAAGCTGCTTGGGCTGTTCTCCTAGGTTAGAGATTGATGGTTTTATTGCAGTAATAGCAGCATTAGAATGCAATGAAATCCACTTTAATGGGCTCTCTTTAGATGGAGGAGGAGGGAGCGAAAGAAACAGAAGATGTCAAGGTATTACTTCTTGCAGCTTGGTAAAGCACTGCCTAGATTCTTCCTAAATGTCTTCAGAGAGTTCTTAAAGTCCAAAAAATGATTTATACAAAATGTAATTTTTCTGCAGTTTTTAGCTATAAATTATAGTATTATCATTAGCAAAAAACAATGTGATTATAATGTTATAGAAAATGAATGTCATTGGAAATACTCTATGTTAGATAAGAAAGGAAACTGGTAAGCAAGATGGAGCAATTTGCCTATAATATGGTGGACAGCTGCCAATGATTCTACTAGCAGGAGAATGTCCTGTAATTTGTATCTGTTACTACATGCAAAATGATACAATTCAGAAGTATGCAACCAATAATTTGGAAGCATTGTGCACTAGTGAATGACCTTTTTCTACCTTTTCTGACCCCTTGTCATATTAGAGATGGAGATCGATGCAAGTCATTCGAGTCCGTGTACAGCGCAGCAAACATGTAGGTGCTATATGAATAAAACATTATAAGAGACTTGTCAGACATTGTATTAGATTCTTACTAAAATACTTGTGGTTAGGCTTCCCTAGAGTCTTATATAAAAATAAAAAAAAATAAAAGATTGATGGGAAAAGGCCACATGGTCCATCTAATGTGCCCTTATAATATTTTCTTTCAATTCTTATCTTAGGATAGACATGTGTTTGTGGGGTCTTAGCTGGGGTATGATAAATGGAGCTTGTGTTTCCCAAGTGCTTCTTAAAGAGGACCTTTCATGTTCACTGGGCAAGTTATCTATCTTGTGAAAGCAGTTCTTGCATTTTATTCAGAACATCTTATCTTACGTTTGTCTCTTCCCCCTTGCAGAGATATCGATTTGGCTACCAATATCATTGCACTGTCGGGGGGGGGGGGGGGATTTACAGCCTAACGTCATCCATGGATGGTGCAGACCACCCCTTCACAGTGCAAGACTATACAAGTGTACTGTCATGGGAGCCAACTATAAGGCCGGCCCCCAGTGATAATGGTAGCCAAAACCTATGACTGATATCTCTACAATGAGGGAAGATACCAGCAAAACTGAAAGTACGCTGAATTCAGCTGCCCAGTGATAGAGAACATGAAAGGTACACTTTTAGATGGTCATAGACATGAGATTTTCCATACCCCAAATTCAATGGGAATCATCAATGATCATTGTTTTGGGGACAACTTGACTGTCCTCTGCCATCATCATTCTTAAATGGGCCACAGACATTACGCTTAGGTAAACTCTACCTACCTATTTCCATGAGACCAGATGAAGATGTAATGTGTATGAAGTGCTTTGCCAATATTTATTTGGTATATGTCAAGGGATAAAAAGAATAAGAAATGTTGAAATTCATATTAAAGTGTCACCAGAGGTATCTGCAGTGACTGATTCCCCTTTCCTTATTAAAAACACATGCACACTTGTCTAACCTGAGCATGCATATGTATGGGGAGTTTCTTCACTTTAGTGATTACAAGAAAAGTTTATTGAGTAAATATTAAAGTGATTTTCTGGGCTAAAAAATATTAATAACCTATGCTAAGGATCATTAATCAATATTAGATCGGTTGGGGTTTGACAACCCAACTCTTCACTGATTAGCTGTTCTTAGAAGCTGATACATAAAGAATGGAGCAGGAAGCAGACAGTGCTGTTCTCTGTGTAGTGGCCAGACTAAGTACTGCAGATCAGTTCCCATTTAGTTAAATGGGAGCTAAGCTGCAGTGACTTTGTTCAGTCACTATACAGAGAACAAAGCTGTCTGCTTCATGCTCCATTTTCTGTATACTGCTGATTGATGGGGGCACTGGGTTGTCAGACCCCAAACAATCTGATGTTGATGACCAATCCTTAGAATAGATTATCAATATTTTTAGCCTGGAAAACATCTATTATGCTAAAGCCATCAAATTCAATGAGAACGGGCTTAGTTTTTTTTTTTTTACCATGGCTGTTCATAATGGAAGCCAGAACACTGTGCCAAATCCCTCATATGATGGACCCAGTGGTGCCCTATGGAAGCCATTGACATACACATGGGTCTGCCTGGGTTCTATGGTAGAGTCTGCTATTTTGATGGACTGTTGCTTCAAGCTTTGCTATTCTTTCCCTCAAATGTGACAGAATTGCCAGAAGCTCAGAACGGAGTCTCCAATGACAGTGTGATCACAGAATTTTAGATCTTTTGTGTAGTATTTACTTACTTTAGCTTTTATATGAGTGTGCACATTCTATAGAAAGTCTGGCTATTTGTTCTCCATGGGCACTGCACACCCATTCAGTATCAATAAGAACTACAAAGGGGTTCCATATAAGACGTCTTATCACCAGTTCATAGATCACCAGATAAGCGTCTTTGAAGTTAGAAATAGTTTGTATTTTTTTCCATTATACTATTATTTCACACTTAAACTTATCTCATATCCTCCATATTATTATTTCTTCTTATGTCTGTTTTAGCCTATATACACATTATAGCTAGAACTAAACAGAATATGAGCTGCAAGTTGTGTTGCAATACATAGTGAGATTGGATTCTTGCTTCACTTATAGTATTGTGAAGTATTGAGATCCATTACAATTACCTATATTGAGGCTGTATATTGATTTCAGTACCAAACTGAACCCACTACATATTTATTAGCAGAGGTTGAAAGTGAGCTCTGCCTTCCAGGGGGCAGGATTTGGGCTGACATGTCATACCAACACTAAGCAAAGGACAGATCAAAAAATACTACTGTATAGTTACACACAGTATCCAGTGATAAACCCCTTTGTATATATAACTTATCCCTTTCCCACTCTGCACTATACTATTACGTTGTGCTGATTTTATAGTTATCACCATAATGGTATGGCGATATTATGCTGTAGGCACAGTTGCTCCCCTTGCGGCATGATTTCCGGGTCTCAGCTGTATTACATTGCCGGGGTACGAGACTAGCAGCCGTAGTCAGAAAATACTATGACTCCAGTTGCTTAACCCGGCAATAGCGATCACGGAATCTGGGTGACTACAGGACAAGATGGACCCCTCCTTCAGCTCCTCAGATCTCCAGCGATGAGATCGCAATGTCCGAGAAGTTGCCAGGGCAGCCAGGAAAACAATCACCGGTATCCTGATTGCACATTGCAAAACCCTTTAGAATGTAAAAAATGCATATTGTAAAGGAATAAGTCCACACGATCCAAAAATAGCGATTTTTTTCCTGTATGGTACATGCCATGAAATAAACATATATCGCAATGCACAAATTAATGTGTTTTGGTCACTTTGCCTCCCCAAAAATAGCAATTAAAAGTGATCAAAAAGTTGTACATACCAAAAATCACTACCAATAAAAAATACAACTTTCCCTGCAAAAAAAGAGCCCTTGCATAGCTCCGTCAACAAAACGGTAAAATAGATATAGATTTTGCAAATCATTTATTTTTGAAAAATGGTATTTTATTCAGTAAAATAAAGCCAATAGATATATGGTATCGCCGTAATCGGAATGACCGTCGGGCAAAATGCAGTTATAATGTAGAGTGAACACCATAAAAACAAAATGCAAAAAATAACAATAGAATTGTAGGACCCTCTAAAAAAGCTAATCAAAACATTATATGTACCCCAAAATGGTGCCAACTGAAACTTCAAAAGAATAAAGCATAGAATAAGCCCTCACATGGCTAGGCCAACAGAAAAATAAAAAAAGTTGAAAAGCAAAGATGGAAAATATGAAAAAGATGCTGTGTATTAGTACCCAAACTACCCTGCATTATTAAAGGGTTAAGATGGCCAAACACACTACGCGGACCTTTGGGACCGAAAAACCAATCTGTTTAAACTCACAGACCCCATAGACTGTAATGGGGTCTGCCTGTTTCCGCCCGAAAAGTGCGGGGAGAAAAGTCCTACTTGCAGGACTTTTCTCTCTGCATTTTTCAAATGGAATAGGAGACGGAATCCCTGAGTGGTGATCAAGTGCAGGTGTGAACCTAGCCTTAGATAGTTGTCTGCCACTGGACTAGCCACTAGCTTGGAAAATATGCCTCACCAAACTTTTTTTACACCAAAAAGCTGGCAGACATCAATTGGTAAATTTCCATGCACATCTCTTTAGGTTCAATAGTCTGAGATGACTAATTTCTTATTATAACTGTATATCTATTCAGCTGTTCATTTGCTTATACAGAGTTTCAAATACCCTATATAGACAATTTATACATTTAGCTCAATAATGCAGTGAATATTATAAGTATAAATAAGACAGTATACAGTAAGCTCCTAAGTGCCACCTAGTGGTAGCAGCAGGCAGCCAGAGATTTACCATTTAAGGCTGAGGCCCCACGTTGCGGAAAAGTATCTTTTTTTGTTGCAGATTTTGTTGCGTTTTTTTGAGCCAAAGCCAGGAATGGATTGAGCAGAAGGTAAAAGTATAAGTACTTCCTATATATTATCCATTCCTTTTGTAGCCATTCTTGGCTTTGGCTCAAAAAACCGCAACAAAATCTGCAACAAAAAAAGTTGTGTTTCCGCAACAAGGGGCCTCAGTCTAAAGGGGTATTCCAATTAGAACACGGTATGTACTATCTACAGCATAGGAGGTAACTTTCTGTATGGTGGGGATCCAACAATGGGATCCCTATCGATCACAAGAATAGGGATGCACAGCCTTCCACGCCATTCATTTGGTGTTACAAGGGACCCCTGTTCTCATGATTGGTGGGATCCATTGATTGGACTCCTACCAGTCAGCAAAGTTACCCTCTGTCCTGTCAGATGGGGTAACTTCTTCTAACTGGGATAATACTTTAACTACATGGTTATGCAGGAGATTAGTAGCTTGTGCGCTCCGTATAAGGATGCATTATTAAAAGTGAATATAACATAAATCTGTGTATTATTGTGTTCCTATTTGGAATCTACCATTCACTTCACAATGACATTCTCAGAAAGAACAGGCCGCTGTTGCTTGTAAATTTTCTAGCTCATACATTGAACTGAATGGATTCGCCTTGCACTTTGGGAATGGCTGACTAGTGTGACACCACTCCTTTCTCTAGTGGTGATCATTTCTGACGCTTACCACCAGGTGTCCTTCCAGCGGACTTGCCAGGATGGCATTTTTTCCGTATGATAAATTATTACTGAAATCTCTGTTTCTCATGATCTTTACATGAACTGTCTCTTTGTAGGTATTAGAAGTTGGCATCAGTCATACTGAAACAGCTGCAGTGTTTTAGAGCCCAAAAAATACATTTGCCTGGGGTCAATGCAACTCATGCAAATCGTATAAAATACATATGACTAAATAGATGGCCGAGCTAATGAATAGTATATGAGTTTACACAAGGTTCAATATAGCATGGGCTTCTACAGTAAATACACAAAGGACCATTAACAGTAAAGTTTTCCAGAGGACATTTATCACAACAGGTTCCATGTTATATATAACCTCAGACATTCCAGTCTACCTCCAGTCTACGTTCATTCATTTTACAAGAAAACATCCTATGAACGCTGTAACATCCTATGTGTCGCCAGTGAAGTAAGTGTGAACAGTGCCATTCTCTTCTCTCATTAGATGTATAGTGCTGTCAGCATCAATCAGTCAAATACAACATCAAAGTGATATCAGATATCTCTCCATTTCTACATCGCTTTACAAGCAGTCTTATCAGAACAGATAAAGTGGTTTATTTTACAATTGAGATAATAACATTTTCTACTCCCAGAAGGATATACGACTAAGCTACCAAATTGGTACAAATTTAGATTCTGCTGAATACCTTAGATAGGGTGTACAGAGGGAATATATATATATACATTATATATGTCCTATATCTGCAGGGACCTGGTAAATGCTGAATTGTAAGATGTTTTTTGATTGGACTGAACTGAGAGGAGAATATAGAGATACATATATTTCATATTTATATCCCAGTCACTGAGAAGCATGGGATGTTTTGTGCACTTTGACAACTTTGCCATCTAAAAAATACAAGTAATGTTTGAGGAAAGTCAAAACCCATCGATTCCCTTTTCCTAATGTATTGGGTCAAAAAGAAATTCATTGTTTTTATAACCGTTAGATCTGTCAAAAATGTCACTGTCGTGTGTATAAGGCCTATTTCTCAAGAACAATACTGCAACATGATACAAATCTGTACAGTGCATAGGAAAGGACTCGCCAATGGCCTCACAAAAGCCGTGTTTGTCCTGTCAGTCAGTGCTTGAGAATTTATGTATTATCCAAAGAATTGCTCCTGGATCTGATCCCAACCAGCCTGGTGTTCTTGTGGATACTGCCACTGGTTTTTCACTTTCCTGGTACCTGTAGTTCTACTTCTGGTTGTATCCTAGCTTTAAATGACATTGTTCTTGTCTGTATGCTATATATTGTTTCTGAATTAGTCTCTTGGTATTAACCCCTGGCTACTGTACTTGTGCCCAATTCCTGTGACTGTGATCATGCTCCAGTCCTTGGCCATATCAGCAGGTACCAGGCAGCACTCAGTAGAGACACCACAGGTGAGTGCATGTTTCTGATGGGAAATGAGCAGACTCCCAGAAATAGACAAATATCAGAGAAGAAGTTCAGGAATATCTGCTTGGTTTTATTTTTATTTCATATAAATATTAGGGAGCCGCATCAGGAATGGCACCAAAATTCAAAAATATACAGTATCCAATAGTAATGTTTTCCTGTCCCCCAAGTTGCGCTATCCCCAAGTCCCCCCGATTGGGAAGACATTTGACTATCACATCTGTTCACACTGTGCCTCCAGATGCATTACCTCATGCTTGATGAAGGGTTATTACTGGGAACGTTGCTAGTGTATATACTTGAAATCCTGATGTGACTCTCTGATATTCATATCAAATAAAAATAAAACTGAAGCAGGTATTCCTGTGGAGTGCCGATATTTGTCATGCTCCATCCCTGTTACCTAGTCTTCTGCCACTAACCTGTTTCTTTCTGCTAGTCTTTGTTCTGTTGCTAGCTTTTGTCTTACCTGTCTATGGTGTGTGTCCTGCTACTTGTATGTGTTACTGTCTACTAGATTATGGCCCTGTTACCTTCTACCAGTCTGTGACATGCTTTCTGCACATGGCCTGCCACAGTAATGATCTGCCTCTGCTATGACCTCTAATCTGTAATGTCACCATGGCCTGCTCCTAGACATGCTCCTGGTATCTCCTGGTTCCGACCATGGCTACTTCTAGACCCAAAGCATCTCCTGGTTCCAAGTTTAGGACTTCCCCTTTGTCACTGCACTTGGAGTCTCCTGATTCCATCCAAGAGCTAATCCTGTCTCCTTTTGAGGTGAGGTCCTGGTTGCTACTCTTGTGTTTGCCAAGTCTGCCTCTGTTGCTCCTGTGCCTGTCAATCTTGGATCTGCTATTCCAGTGTCCATCTTTCTTGTGCTCCACAACTTGGGCCTTGTTCTTTGTGTCTGGTGCTTGCTTCACAGTTACAAATTGCACTATGTTATGCCACAGTATAAACCCAGCCCTGCTATACTGCTAAAAACTAAAGATGGTTGAACCTCATGAGATTCAGCTCATGAATATCTGCGAGGTTTGCAGCAAGTTTCAGTCCAAACTCTCTTCAGCCCCAGCATATAATAATTGGAGAGCTGGTGACTTCTGATGTCCTGAGTGATGTCAGAGGCCGGTAGACACCTGAAAAGAAGACTGGTTACTGCAATGGAGCCCTGAGAGGTAAAGAAGGGTGCGTCAGAGCTGTTTATTATTTTTCCACCCCACCCTCCCACCCCTTCCCGGAGCCTCTGATTATTACACCCTAGTTCAGGCAACCTTTTATGTACAGTATACTGATTTTAATTTAAAAAAATCAAGGACTGGGTACTTGGTGTGCCGCGCAATAATTAATGTCGTCAAACCCTACATAAGTTATTATAACAGGACTTGTAGCTGTAATACAGGGAGTAGATTACCTCAGTATTACAGCTGTGTGAACCTGAAAAAATTCTAAAAAAAATAATGCAGCAGAATGTCTGGATACCTATATACAGTGCAATGCTCCTTATTGCCCCCTCTACACAGTATAATGCTCCATATTGGCCCCCTATACACAGTATAATGCTCCATATTGGCCCCTATACACGGTATAATGCTCCATATTGACCCCCTATACATGGTATAATGCTCCATATTGGCCCCTATACACAGTATAATGCTCCTTATTGACCCCTATACACAGTATAATGCTCCATATTAAACGTTACTAAGCCTCCTCTATACTATCCCGCTCTGCAAACTAAAGCACGAGTGCTGGAGGAGGCTGAGTGACATGTACAGTCACATGCCAAGCTATGGATGGGATCACTATGTTCGGGTGCCTGAGGCTGACATAATGGGGGTGGAGTGGAGGTGGCAGCACACAGGTGGGAAGCTGCCCGTAACAAAACCAACTCAACACAAGTTGGTGTGGTCATCCCAATTAAGAACTCTGCATAATACTTCACATATACGAACTTGGATCTGCTGAGCCTTCCCAGTCTGTTCCTGGACAGTTTGGTTACCTTATTAACAGTTAACCTTATTCTTCGTCCTTGTATTATTATCACTACGGAGTCTGTTTGCCAACTGGTTACAGCCCAAGTATCCACAACACAAATCTTTGAACATATTACTTTATCCTGAACTTGCTAGCTTCATTGCTGTATTTTTGCCTGATGTCAATAAAGTAACATTACAGCTGACTAACTCATTTCAAGGATGCCCCATTGATTTCAGTGACTGCCATGAAAAACTTCAGATGCTACAGGGGAAATGTGCACATGCCAGCCACTGTTACTCCATTGCATAATTATAGGACCTCTTATGTAGCGACTTATTAATATAAGATAGTATTATAATTGGCTGTGACTTGTTTCTAGCCCCTGAACTATTGTAACCCTTCCTTTACATGATTATTACATAGAAAAGTCATTAGTGTTACATTAGTACATGGCAAAACATAGAACAGTCTTCAACTCTTCACCTTCTTGTGTGTGTTCAGAGCCCAAAGTGCAATCAATCATACATCATGGTGGTGATGGAGGGAGGTTCCTTATATATACAGAGCCCAAAGCGATATTCCACACATTAGACATTGTGGTATTTACAAAAACAATCATACATTTTCTTATGCCAATAACTGGAAGAACTTTGTAAATAGGCTATTTTATACCTGTCAATGCAACAATATATTACTGCTTGAGAGCAACAAGTGCTGGAATAAAATACATGTCGGGTTAATAGTTTCTGGCTGTGGTCAGTCTTTGACTATGAATATAATTTATTGTGTCAGCAGATGTACATGGTTATAAATATTTTATCATTGGTTAAATAAAAGCTGAATAACAGCCTGTATACTGTAATCCAAACTATTTTATTAGTATTATATATTGTCATCACCGCACGGGAGTCAGATCGTGCTACCTGAGAAAAGTACTGAAGTAATCCACAACTGATAGACATTGGTTGCGGTCCCAGGACGGACATGCTGATGTCAGGGCTCTGTCTCTGTCTCTTATATCTGCCGTGCTGTGTAGTTTTTGTGCAATTTACATGTATTAGTTGTAGCACTTGCATTGTGCTATGAGCTGGATGCCCTCGATATTTATGAGCTGTTATCTTCCCCGCCTACTGCCCCTCTCCTTCAGCAACTAGTCGACAACCTTCTCCCTATTTCTGTGCATAGGGAAATATGCTGGAGGGGCTGGAGGGCAGGGCTAACTTCACCATGACAGAAGCTTTACAATTAAGAAAGTGTACAGTGAGTTGCAAAAGTTTTAGGCAGGTGTAGGAAAGTGCTGCAAAGTAAGAATGCTTTCAAAAATAGAAGTTTTAATTTAATTTTATTTCTTTTCATTTAACAGAGTGAATGAATACAAGAAAAATCTAAATCCCATCAATATTTGGTGTGACTGCTCTTTAAAGGAGAAGTCCTGGAAGTGATGATATGGCCCCCACAGAGCCCTGATCGCAACATCATCCAGTCTGTCTCAGATTACCTGAAGAGACAGAAGGATTTGAACAAGCCTACATCCACAGAAGATCTGTGCTTAGTTCTCCAAGATGTTTGGAACAACCTCCCTGCAGAGTTCCTTCAAAAACTGTGTGCAAGTGTACCGAGAAGAATTAATGGAAGGCAAAGGACGTTCACACCAAATATTGATATGATTTAGATTTAGATTTTGTTCATTCACTTTATTTTGTTAATTGACAAAAATAATTATTAACGCTTTTTGAAAACAAGTATTTTTGAAAGCATTTTTACTTTATAGCATTTTTTTCCATACATGCCTAAAACATTTGCAAATGCAGCATCCCATATTTGTATTTTATTTTGCATTGTTTTATTGTTTTTGCCACTGTCTGGATATAATTTATATTTGTTTTTCAGCTTCCCATTGCTCCATTTCCCCCTAGTTTGGAGCAACCACTGTGGTGAGGTACCAAACGTTGGCTGGGGTGAGGGGACAAGGCTTAGAGTTTTCAGAGTTAGGCTAGCTGAGTCCTCTGAGCAGAGCAAACCATCACGGAGACCAAGTGACCGTTGTATCCCCTGACGGGAAGTTTGGTGGGCTCTTTTCAGAGTCACCTGGAAATATTTGCTGTTATCTTCCTGAAGGGAGAATAGTGCCTATTTGGAGGAGACGTTAAGGTTTTGCAGAGCCTCACTTATGGAACCCTGCAGTACACAGGTAGATCCTTGGGACTTTTTCACATCAGTCCCCATATACATAGTGGGAGAGGCAGAGTATAGGGAGTGGAGAGAATAGGCACTGATTTTAACATCTATTTATGTGCAACCCTTGATGTGGAAGAACCATTACCAAGTCCAGTACCATCACCCCCATCCATATACTGCACTGATGCCTCCTGAGTTTTTCCTGCACTTACCATCAGGGCCCTTCTATCCACCATCATCAGGCTCAGGAGTGCAGAGGCTCTCAACTGGAAGCTCCCTGGTGGAACTACCATCACCATCACGTACACCGCAGGCCACCTCAACCTTACCGTAATTTGGAAGGTGGGCTGGAGTAGCTGGTTGAGTGTCCTTGGCCTACAATTGACAACACTTCCATCCTATAATTCCCTCCTGTAATTTGTATGTGGCACAAAGTCCTGTACATAGCACTAAAAAATCATTGTGCCCAGTATTGAAATATTATATGGCCTTTTTGAGTGGCTGCCCGTGGTGTATACCTCTTAAAAATGGCCTGCAGTATCAGAAGAAATTTACATATACCTATAAGTAAATTCATGGCTGCAGCTAGCTAGAGGGCAGCGTCATAGTGTGGGCAGAGTGTGCCTACTCCCAACATAGCGAGAGAGCCCGCTGCTCTTTCACAGTTCCCCCTCCTGTACCCTGTGGCCATTAAAAATAAAATTACCTTTGCTTATGCTCATCTATCTTTCAGTTTGGCAGGAACCCGGGTGCATGCGCAATGTATAAACCCAACCAGACACTGTGAATTAATGGAGAATCTGTAATAAGCCCATATAAAAGGCCCTGAAAACTTTAACCTGGTGAGCGGAGCCAAATATTCATACAGTTCAGGGCCCATAGTAGTTTTTATCCGCCCTGAATAGTCAGTAGGGGTTGGGGCCCCCAGGATCATTTTATATGGTGGGCCAGAGGAACCTCAATCCGACAGTACTTGTGTGCCCAGTTTTGAAAATGAAAAGGGGTTGAATTTAGGAAGACAAACCCTTTAACTCATGGATCCTGCAAGGGAAATAGGGCAAACACATAACCAGTCCAGCTACCCTAGGCCAATAGTGATGCAATGGTGTAAGAAAGCCTGTATTTTAATCTCAGCTATGGGGTGCTCTAACCTCTATGTATACTAATGGAACCAGTAATATATGCCAATGATTAAATATTTATCTTGTTCATCTCATATATAAATGAATTGTGGAACATCCTTATATATATATTTTCCAAATCATCCTTAAGGATCGGAGTTAAGGCCAAAAATATAAAATTTTATCTCCCTAATTAAAATAACATTTCTGTACTGGTAATAAAAATGTAATTTTTTTTTTTTTACAGTTGGATGTTTCAGAGATATAATAAAAAGGCTTTACTTTTACTGAGGACTTCCAGACCCGATCTGTAATGAGGTGCAAATTCTATTCAGATCAATACCTATACTCCTTATGTAAATGTTGTATCCTCCAGACACTATTAAAGATGCAGTTTCTGTAACACAAATTATGAAGGTGCGAAGTATAGCCTTAATATCCGCAAAACCCTGTTAATAGATCTAAATAGATGTGACATATATTCATCACATGTATGAATTGCCAGAGCTCGGTTACTACTGATAGACAAATAGTGCGTCGCCATATTTCATTTGTGTGTGGTTATACTGTGGAAATGGTGCGTGTCCCAGGCGAGAACTACAGTCATATGAAAAAGTTTGGGCACCCCTATTAATCGTAATCATTTTTAGTTCTAAATATTTGGGTGTTTGCAACAGCCATTTCAATTTGATATATCTAATAACTGATGGACACAGTAATATTTCAGGATTGAAATGAGGTTTATTGTACTAACAGAAAATGTGCAATATGCATTAAACCAGAATTTGACCGGTGCAAAAATTTGGGTACCCTTATCATTTTATTGATTTGAATACTCCTAACTACTTTTTACTGACTTACTGAAGCACAAAATTGGTTTTGTAACCTCACTGAGATTTGAACTTCATAGCCAGGTGTATCCAATCATGAGAAAAGGTATTTAAGGTGGCCAATTGCAAGTTGTTCTCCTATTTGAATCTCCTCTGAAGAGTGGCATCATGGGCTCCTCAAAACAACTCTCAAATGATCTGAAAACAAAGATTGTTCAACATAGTTGTTCAGGGGAAGGATACAAAAAGTTGTTTCAGAGATTTAATCTGTCAGTTTCCACTGTGAGGAACATAGTAAGGAAATGGAAGACCACAGGGACAGTTCTTGTTAAGCCCAGAAGTGGCAGGCCAAGAAAAATATCAGAAAGGCAGAGAAGAAGAATGGTGAGAACAGTCAAGGACAATCCACAGACCACCTCCAAAGAGCTGCAGCATCATCTTGCTGCAGATGGTGTCACTGTGCATCGGTCAACAATACAGCACACTTTGCACAAGGAGAAGCTGTATGGGAGAGTGATGCGAAAGAAGCCGTTTCTGAAAGCACGCCACAAACAGAGTCGCCTGAGGTATGCAAAAGCACATTTGGACAAGCCAGCTTCATTTTGGAAGAAGGTCCTGTGGACTGATGAAACAAAGATTGAGTTGTTTGGTCATACAAAAAGGCGTTATGCATGGCGTCAAAAAAACACAGCATTCCAAGAAAAACACTTGCTACCCACTGTAAAATTTGGTGGAGGTTCCATCATGCTTTGGGGCTGTGTGGCCAATGCCGGCACCGGGAATCTTGTTAAAGTTGAGGGTCGCATGGATTCAACTCAGTATCAGCAGATTCTTGAGAATAATGTACAAGAATCAGTGACGAATTTGAAGTTACGCCGGGGATGGATATTTCAGCAAGACAATGATCCAAAACACAGCTCCAAATCTACTCAGGCATTCATGCAGAGGAACAATTACAATGTTCTGGAATGGCCATCCCAGTCCCCAGACCTGAATATCATTGAACATCTGTGGGATAATTTGAAGCGGGCTGTCCATGCTCGGCGACCATCAAACTTAACTGAACTGGAATTGTTTTGTAAAGAGGAATGGTCAAAAATACCTTCATCCAGGATCCAGGAACTGATTAAAAGCTACAGGAAGTGACTAGAGGCTGTTATTTTTGCAAAAGGAGGATCTACTAAATATTAATGTCACTTTTCTGTTGAGGTGCCCATACTTTTGCACCGGTCAAATTTTGGTTTAATGCATATTGCACATTTTCTGTTAGTACAATAAACCTCATTTCAATCCTGAAATATTACTGTGTCCATCAGTTATTAGATATATCAAATTGAAATGGCTGTTGCAAACACCCAAATATTTAGAACTAAAAATGATTAAGATTAATAGGGGTGCCCAAACTTTTTCATGACTGTATATACAAATAAATATGGACGTCTTAATGGGGTTTATTGAAATAAAACAGATTAGATATAACAATGAAATAAGTAAATTCATTACGATAGTGATGGAACTATACAGTGATCTAAAGGAAAAAAAGCTTTCTGTGAATATTGTTAATATGGCAAACGCTGGGATTAATAATCCAGAAATTCTGGTAGTCTGAAAGATAGGCAGAGATAACACAGTTTTTATATGAAAGTGTCATAGCGGCCATGTTAGAGGCCTTTTACATGGGCCAGTAAATTGGAAAGAACATTGGTTCAGTTGATTTTTGGCCGGCCAAATAAGGCATCAGTCAGCATAAAAGATACACAATGTTCTGCAGCTCATCTCTAGGTGTGAACAAGGAGAAAATGCATGACTTTAGGATATGGGATGGACCCTCACTCCTTCCTAAAACCACCTAAACTACAGTAAACACTGACTTTGGAATAAACGCACAAAACACTTTATTATTAGGTGTCAAAATGGCCACAGCTTTATTTAAATCACAGAAGGAGTCAGGTGAAGTGCTACACCATTGGGATTCTCGAATACTGTGAGATCCCCAGCTGTCTGACATACATACTATTACCCGTGGCGGCATGCCCGCTGTCTGGGTGGGGTTGTATTTGATTCAGATCTCACCTTTACCCCACATATTCAGACACTTGCATGCTCTTGCCACCTGCACCTTAAAAACATCACTAGAATTCGCCCTTTTCTCATCGTGGAAACATCAAAAACCCTCATTGTTACTCTGATTCTCTCTCGTCTTCAGTATTACAATTATCTAGCAATTTGGCTTCCTCTTACTTAACTCTCCCCACTACAATCTGTCCTGAATGCAACCACCAGACTCATCTTTCTGTCATATCGGTACACAGACGCATCTACCTTGTGTCAGTCGATGTATCGGTTGCCCATCCATCACAGAATACAATATAAAATTATCACACTGACCCACAAATCCATCCATAGAGCTGCGCCCCCCTATATCTTCTCTCTCTTCACTGTCTACTGCTCTAACCGTCCTCTCCGTTGTGCCAATGAACTTAGACTTGCATCCTCTGTTAACCGAACATCCCACTCCCGGCTCCAAGACTTTTCTTGAGCTGCATCGGTGCTCTGGAACGCTTTACCCCGGACAGTCCGATTAATCCCAAACTACAGCAGCTTCAAAACTGCCCTAAAATCATATCTGTTTGGTCAGGCTTATCACATGACCTGATCACAGTGTAGTGTGCAGAGGTGTAGAACAATAACACCTTTTATCCTTCCTTCTCTGTTCCTCAGATCCTGTCCCTTCCATCTAGAAGTTACACTGCACTCCTTGTACTTAGTATCTGTTTATTCACAGATACCGGCTGGTGAAGGGCTCATACTGCTTCAGTGACATAACCTTTTCTATTAAAAGATGGCTGGACCATGGTAGCATACATGCCCTCCGACCTCTTGTGTCCCCCTATCTCCTCATAGAATGTAAGCTCTTGCGAGCAGGGCCCTCACTCCTACTGTTTGATGTGTTTATTTCTTTGTCACATCGTAATGTCTCATGTGTCCTCTGATTTGTAAAGTGCTACGGAATATGTTGACTCTATATAAAGTTATTATTATTATTATTTTCAGAGCACTTGATGACCTTTTACCCTTAGCCGCAAGCACCAACCCAAGGGCACCTAGATTGAAATTTGAAGCTGAAAATTCTCTTCTTTGCTGGACATGGGCCAGCACCATCCTGATGCTGCCCATTCCGCTAGGGAGCTACAGGACTATATAGCTACTGCATGCAGAGCATGGGGTTATCATGATAAGCAGTACATAGACACTCTACTGCAGCTATGGCTGTATCACACTGTCGGCAGCCTTAAGAGAAATATTAGTTGGTCAATATAAATGGTCATATATCTTCACTAAGAAAAATTACAAGTCAACAGAAATGGTCCTTGAAGCTATAGATTTTTTATCAAAAACATGCACGGAGGGCTCAATTTATTGCACAGGCATGTGAAAACTGATAGCCATGACCATAGGGACTTACCCTAACAGGGTCTTTTTAAAATGAATAATTGGTTTGCAGAAACTAGGGGGTCCATACCTCCAATGGTTACCTCTCCACACCAGGGGGCCATACCTCCGATGGTTACCTCTCCACACCAGGGGGCCATACCTCCGATGGTTACCTCTCCACACCAGGGGGCCATACCTCCAATAGTTACCTCTCCACACAAGGGGCCATACCTCCGATGGTTACCCTATCCTCAGAATAGATCATCAATAAGAGATAAGTGATTCCCCACTGATCAGTTGTATGAGGTGCCATGACACCTGTTTATATCACACGCTGTCTGTTTATAGTGTCCATGTGATGTAATTCCAGCCTTGTCACATGGACGTGTATAGGACGAGGCTGTAGTTACATTACATGGCCGCTATGAAATGAATGACACTATGTAAACAGAGAAGGGGTCACGGCGCTTTCACAGTTACCATGGTTCATTCAAACAGCTGATCCTGGGGTCCAGGGTATTGGGTCAGGTGCCTGAAAAAGTGAGGAGCCAAAGATGTCTGTGCTGCAAACTTTACAGAGACTGGAAAAAATGGTCATGGCCGTCCAGATGAAAGATACGGGGAATGTAAACGATTAGGCAGAGACGTCACCGATAAGTCACTAAATGTTACTGCCCTGTATTTGCCTAAATCGTCTGCAGAGCCCTGTGTAGAGCTACTATATACCACTATACGGTCACCGTATAGTGATAATATCGGTATACCTAAGTTGGGGGCCCACTTGGACATGTTCGCCCCCTCTGTGATGAACCCCTACCTACGCCTCTGCCTATAGCGTTACATTATAAGGCAAGGCCACTGACAATAACAGAGTAAAACATTGGCCTAAAGATTGGAGGCCCATGCAGGCAGGGTCCTCTCATCCAGGTGTACTAGATCACTCAGCTAGTTAGCTATGTACAGTACAGACCAAAAGTTTGGACACACCTTCTCATTCCAAGAGTTTTCTGTATTTTCATGACTATAAAAATTGTAGATTCACACTGAAGGCATCAAAACTATGAATTAACACATGTGGAATTATATACTTAACAAAAAAGTGTGAAACAACTGAAAATATGTCTTATATTCTAGGTTCTTCAAAGTAGCCACCTTTTGCTTTGATTACTGCTTTGCACACTCTTGGCATTCTCTTGATGAGCTTCAAGAGGTAGTCAAACAATATTATTATTATACTCGGGGGCCCAGGGTATAATAGTATAATAATCGGGGGCCCAGGGGAGGTGATGGAACATAAAAACATATCCTTCTTACCTCTCCTGCGATCGGTGTTACTCCGAGCAGGCTTGAGGCCTCTGGTGACGTCATCAGGTCGCGTCGCCAGCCTGATCACGTGACGTGTGTGCGCAATTAAACTAGGCCGAAAGCTGCAAAGAGTGCACCGGTGTCCAGGATAGGTAAGTAACACTGGTTTTTATGTTTGTCACCTCCACTGGGTCTCCGGGACCACTGTGGAGCATAATACCAGTACAGGGGCCACTATGGAGCATAATACAAGTGCAGGGGCCAATATGGAGCATAATACAAGTGCAGGGGCCAATATGGAGCATAATACCAGTGCAGGGGCCATTATGAAGCATAATACCGTGTGCAGTGGCCACTGTGGAGCATAATACTGTGTGCAGGGGCCACTAGGGAGCATAATTCCGTGCATAATACCGTGTGCAGGGGAAGCTGCGAGTCATAATACAGTGTGCAGGGACTGCTGTGGAACATTATAGTGTGTGTAAATGGGGCGCTATAAATAGGGGCTATGGCACCTGTTTATATTATACGCTGTCTAATAGCTCACTTAACTGTTAAGGAGAAGTTACTTTTATACATGTGTAAAATAATCTTGGCCCTTCAAGGTACCCCGTGAGACTGAAGTGGCCCCCGGTGAAAATGAGTTTGACACCCCTGACCTACAATATAAGACATATTTTCAGTTCTTTCACACTTTTTTGTTAAGTATATAATTCCACATGTGTTAATTCATAGTTTTGATGCCTTCAGTGTGAATCTACAATTTTTATAGTCATGAAAATACAGAAAACTCTGGGAATGAAAAGGTGTGTCCAAACTTTTGGTCTGTACTGTATGTATTGTACTTATGTTGGCACTATGTATGTAAGTAAATCCCTATATATATACTGCACCATGGAATTAAAGGTGCTCTAAAAGAAATAATAATAACTTAGATGGCTCACCCTAAATACTGTATAAGCAATAATACTAAGTTATACCAGCTCCAAAACAATCCAGAGCTATGTAGGTAATAAGGATAGACTTGAGCAGCTGTCAGTGGGTACAAAATTATACTATTATAGGACACCACTGAGAAGTAACCCATCACATAGTATATGTCATAGTCAGGGATGGGAGCTGCTGCATTATATGATATCATAGTAACATATAATAATAGTAATCCATATACTTATCCGGATACAGACTGTAAATGCTCCTAAGTCACCGGCTCCACATGAAGAGTAAGAAATGAAAGAATTTGGTGCAGTATTTGTCTGATATCCGTTATCTACATGTGGTGGAGACTCAGATATCAGCCTTCAACATGGCGGTCAGTATATCACCGTATACACATGGCTATAAAACTATACAAATCTGTGTATCCTACAGAACAAGGTGCACCTGGGCCACTCACATCCCCACCATGTGCTGATCCCTCCATGAACACCTTTCAGAGCTATAAATATGATCTAGATATAATATATTCTGCTAGAAGACTGTGAAAAAACATCTAGATAAGGCCCAACGTAATCTACAGTCTTATACCATCCACCATTTTAGGTAATAGATGAAATTCCAAATGGAAGATGAAATAGCTACATGAGGTAAGGGCGGACATTTTATAGGCATCAGCAGGACAGCATATATAAAGTGATTGATGGCTGCCATATATCCACACAGAATTCAGTATACAGCCCTGATATGGAGGTCATATATAGATAATTAGACGCCATATATAAAGAGGGGAAATAACCAGCACTAACATGGAGGAACTATAGAGACCGCTGGACTCCATATACAGTGAGGGACCTGTATACAGCAGGGTCAATATAAACAGCATGTCCAGTACATGGAACTAAGATGGAGGGTGTATACAGATCACTAGACTCCATATACAGGGAGGGGTAATTAATAACCTGCATACAGTATGGCCAATATACAGCCCTGAGAAGGAGGTCACATAGAAATTATTAACAATAACCTATCCCCAGTATGATCAGTATTAGCCCAGAGATGGAGGACATATACAGGGATTATTAGTGTAGCCTCCATACTGTATCACCAGTAACATCAGCACACTGTATATCTGATCCCTGGCTTTCAGATCATGCTGTCCCTCTCTCACCACAGGGTCTCCATTACACGTGACCTCCCAGCTCCACCATAGAGAGCCCATCGGTCCCCAGGACTCATGAACAGTCTGCATTATACAGCAGTAATCTATGATATATCAGCCATGTCTGCAGTGTGTGTGGTAAATACATGAGGGGACTCTGTGACAGGATAAATCCTGTGGTAATACTGCAGCATATACAGTATCATGTAAGATGGGGATACTAAACTAGTAGTGATGTGTAATGTGAATGTGGTGACACCAGTGTGGTGTGAGGTGATAAACCCCAATATTATACATGGTATAATGTTTCATCCAGTCCTTGTGGTGAGAGAAAGAGGAGAAGATGAATAAGACAGGAAGTAGTATAATGTTGTACCGTGTTAGCCATTGAAAGTAGTGGAAGAGTGAAGAAATCAGGCGATACCTTTTAGAGGCTAACTGAGTATATTTATAAGTAAGCTTTCAGGAGTACTCGCTCCCTTCATCAGACATGGTGTGATACAAGAACTGAAAATTCAAAGATTTTTATACACATGGTTTTCAAAGCATTTTAGAGTCCTTAAAAAAATGCAATCTAAGTAGAGAAGTTATTTACAACGGGTAAAAAAAACAGTCTGGAAACTTGTGGTGCGTGACGGAGGGATCAGTAATTCTTGCTGTTATCTGTTTGCTATCAGGAGGTGATTTGTGTCCCTCACAGGTCATACATAGTGTGACTTGAAGCTGGCATGAATATTGAGTTCAGTTCATGGTTCATACATAGTGTGACATGAAGCTGGCATGAATATTAAGTCCAAATTGCAGAGTTTGAAATTTTTGCAGAAATTTGTACTCCGCTTCTTTCCTTTTCTCCTGCGTCTTAAAATGTCCCATTAAAACCACAACCCGCAAATCTTCAATAGAGTGGTTTTCTCCGGAGAAATGTGCGGCCACTGGGAGATCGGTTCTGCTGTTATTAATATTGGATCTGTGTGAGTTCATTCGTTGACTGAGTCTCTGCCCTGTTTCCCCCACATAGAGGCCTGTGGTGGGACATTAAGACAAAAAGTGACATCTATTCCTAAACTCTCCCCTCCCTACAGTAACACACTAGGCCAGGGGTCGGCAACCTATGGCACGCGTGCCACTCTTGGCACGCGAGGCATATTTCCCTGGCACGGCAGCGGACTCCTCACCCAGCAGTTTCGATCGGACCAAACACGTCCGAAACTAAACTGCTATTATTATACTGTGGGGTCTCTTCAGACTCCCGAGTATAATAAGCGGAGCCCCCCGGGGAGATGATCAAACATAAAAAACAATGTCACTCACCATTCCACGCTCCACAGCCGCTGTGTACACTTCAGGCGCTTCTGCCTGAAGTCAGCTGACAGGGCCTCAGGGGTCGCGTCTGCGTCTGATGTCATTACGCATAATGACGCGATGTGACCCCTGAGACTCAATGAGCGGTCGCTGACTAAAGGCAGAAGCGCCCGAAGATACAGAGCGGCTGCGGAGCGTGGAATGGTGAGTTAACATTGCTTTTTATGTTTCATCACCTCTCTTTGCCCTCCACTTATTATACTCGGGGGGGTCTGAAGAGACCCCACAGTATAATAATAGCTAGTGAATGTGCAGGGGCCACTATAGAGCATAATACCGTGTGCAGGGGCCACTATAGAGCATAATACCGTGTGCAGGGACCACTATGGGACATATACCGTGTACAGGGGCCGCTATGGGACATATACCGTGTGCAGGGGCCACTATGGAGTATAATACCATGTGCAGGGGCCGCTATGGGACATATACCGTGTGCAGGGGCCGCTATGGGACAAATACTGTGTGCAGGGGCAGCTATGGGACATAATACTGTGTGCAGGGACCGCTATGGGACAAATACTGTGTGCAGGGGCCGCTATGGGACAAATACTGTGTGCAGGGGCAGCTATGGGACAAATACCGTGTTCAGGGGCCGCTATGGGACAAATACAGTGTGCAGGGGCAGCTATGGGACAAATACCGTGTGCAGAGGCCGCTATGGGACAAATACTGTGTGCAGAGGCAGCTATGGGACAAATACTGTGTGCAGAGGCCGCTATGGGACATAATACCGTGTGCAGGGACCGCTATGGGACATATACCGTGTGCAGGGGCCGCTATGGGACATATACTATGTGCAGAGGCAGCTATGGGACATAATACCGTGTGCAGGGACCGCTATGGGACAAATACTGTGTGCAGAGGCAGCTATGGGACATAATACCGTGTGCAGGCACCGCTATGGGACATAATACCGTGTGCAAGGACCGCTATGGGACATAATACCATGTGCAGGGACCGCTATGGGACATATACCGTGTGCAGAGGCCGCTATGGGACATGTACCATGTTGCAGGGGCCGCTATGGGACATATATCGTGTGCAGGGACCACTATGGGACATTATTCTGAATAACGGTGTGTTTTCTATATTAAGGATGTGTTTTTGCACAGAAAACTCAGGCTTTGTTTTTTTTTTTTGTGCAAAAATGCACCAGTTTTACATCGAATGAAAAAGTTCCAAATATAGCTGCATCCAGATACATAGCGTGTTTTCACCATAAGACTGCCGCCATACGGTGCTCCTGGACACATTTACCACTAATTGGGGGCTGCACATGAACTTTCATTGCTTCTAATCAGAAAGTACAGGAACGTCCCAGGAAATAGCAGTAAATGCATGTGTCCTAAAGCATCTGGTGGCAGCACTTCTGTGTTATGGTTTGTGGTATATTACTTTAGTTTAGGGGTCGTCAGACTTACAATTATTGACCGGCACTCCGAGTACCTCATCTTTGATTTTTTTATTAAAATCGGCACGCCGAACAAAAAAGGTTGCCTACCCCTGCACTAGGCACTACATACTCCTAAAGCTGAATATACACCCATATACTCTTAAAGCTGAACCAACCTTTATAAATCCACACAACTACTGCACAAAGAAGAAACTGCAGGAGTTATTGGATTCCCCATCCCAAAGTCATGTCCCCCTTTGCTAATGGCTCCGGGTGTGCCTGTCTAATGGTTGCAGCACACAACTGTGTTTCACCCGTGAAACTCGATACGTGTGTTAGCCAAATTTACCAGCTTGAACTTCATGCTGGGAGCGGGACTCCTAGCATCCTAGTTATCTAAGATGCTAGGAGACCCTGCACATACTCTCCTGTACCAATTACAGTATGGGACAGTATGATTGGGACGCAGCGATTCCTAACTTCATAGAGAGCTAGGATGTTAGGAGTCCCGCTCCCAGCTTGAAGTTCAAGCTGGTAAATCTTTCATGGGTGAAACACGGTTGTGTGCTGCTACCCTAATCTGCAGGTAGCATATTGTAGAGCAGGAGGAGTTAAGCAAATTGATATATAATTTTTCGGTCCTATCATTGACTGACAACCTCCCCAATATGACTGTGTATACAGAGATAGTTGTCAATCACTAATATTACCGCCTCCTTGACTTCTCAGCATAAAAACAGCAGAGATATAAATGATAGGTTATACTGAATCTGAAGCTACATTTTAAATTAGAAGTTTACATACACTATATAAAAAGACACATATGCATGTTTTTCTCACTATCTGACATGAAATCAGAAAAAACCTTTCCAGTTTTAGGTCAATTAGGATTACCAAAATTATTTATATTTGCCAAATGCCAGAATAATGAGAGAGAGAATTTTTATGGCATTTTTATTACTTTCTGCAAAGTCAAAAGTTTACATACATTTCATTAGTATTTGGTACCATTGCCCATAAACTGTATGACTTGGGTCAAACGTCTTGGATATCCTTCCACAAGCTTCTCACAATAGTTGGTAGGAATTTGGGCCCATTCCTCCTGACAGAACTGGTGTAACTGAGCCATGTTTGTAGGCCGCCTTGCTCGCACCTGCCTTTTCAGCTTTGCCAAGAAATTTTCAATAGGATTGAGATCAGGGCTTTGTGATGGCCACTCCAAAACATTGACTTTGTTATCCTTAAGCCACTTTGTAACCAGTTTAGCAGTATGTTTTGGGTCAAAGACCCATTTGCGCCCAAGCTTTAACTTCCTGGCTGATGTCTTAAGATGTTGCTTCAGTATTGCCACATAATGTTCTTTCCTCATGATGCCATCTATTTTGTGAAGTGTGAAGTCCCTCCTGCAGCAAAACAACTCCACAACATGATGCTGCCACCCCCGTGTTTCACAGTTGGGATGGTTTTCTTAGGCTTGGCCATAATGACCATTGTTACATTTGGAGGAAAAGGGGAGACGCTTGCAAGCCTGAGAACGCATGCATATGTGTCTTTTTATATAGTGTATATAAACTTCTGGTTTCACCTGTATATATCAATCTGCTCAGCTCCTCCTGCTGTATAACATACTACCTGCAGATTGTACAGCATTTTTTGTTTTTGACAGGTCCCTTTAACAATCACTTATCTCCTATATAGGGTATATTGGGCCATGGAAATGCCCATTAAACAAGTGTGCATCAGCTTGCTATATCATCGATCACCACATTTAAAAGGACCTCACACATCTTTGTTTTTTTGTATACACACACACAAATTCCTGAATAAAGATACATTTACTAGTCACGAATAATGTATACAAAAGTTCTGTGAGCGAAGAAACCCATGCTAGATTTTGCCTACATTGAAGCATTTTGTAATAACCTATCAATGCAGGAAATAGATCTTTGTTGCTGATTATCTAGCTCGCAAAGCATTGCCTAGACTGAAGACAATTGTATTCTGTCCTCTGAATGTAAGGCTATGTTCACATATAGTATTTTTCACAGGGATTCTGAGGGGGAGTTTGGAAAGATCTGCAAAAAATTTGCCTCCCACTGAAGTTAACAGAAACCTATGCTATAACTCATATAGCATCAATTTTATTCTGCATGAATTTGATAGTGATAGGTTGCTTACTGACACCATTCTGTGCGAAATTCACAGCAGATTACCACACACAATTTGGATTACCTATGTTGGGACCTGTGGCATATCAAACTACAAAGGCTTAGGCTTTATGATCACAAAAGTGCTATTTTTCATGGACTAATGTCCATGAAAAACGGCCTTGTTGATCTTTTCAAGCCCATTTAAGGGGCTTATTCACATAACTGTGAATAACCACAGTGTGATAGCCATTTTTCGAACTGTTGCCACACGGACATTTTAATGCTCATGAATGTATATGGGTCTATTCTATGACTTTATCTTAGTCTGTTAAAACAAAGATACAGCATGTCAGTTTTTTTGATGACCGTTAAAAATAAAATGGACATGTATTATTTTATTTATTTATTTTGCTTACTTGTATAGCACCATCATATTCCGCAGCGCTTTACAGACTTTGTGGTCACTGTCCCATATCAGTATGTCTTGGGAGTGTGGGAGGAAACTGGAGTACCCGGAGGAAACCCACGCAAACACGGGGAGAACATAAAAATTCCTTGCAGATGATGTCCTTGGCAGGATTTGGACATGTAAATAGACCCATAGACAAAAATATTGTAAAGCAGAAAGTTCTCATGAACTGACGGAAATCTTTAAAGGTGAGAACTGAAATGCAATGTATGAAATGTTACATTCCTGGAATCTGACATCAATGGAGCTGATCAGTGGTGGACTATCAAATATTCTGGACTGTTAGACAGCCATAGGTAAGTATATCCGCTTGCTTATACATGTAGAGAACCTTCAGGAAAAGAATCAGTAGTTGTTCCTATTTGGTTCATTTTCATCCATTGATTTTTATGAAATTGTACAATATAATTTGCTGGAAACGTCTTACATTATCAAGTTTTCTGGATTATTTAATATCAGATCAAAGGAATTTTACTGTTTATTACAATGTTTTTTAAAGAGATCTTTCCCCTAAAATAGAAAGGTCCCTATGCAATGTGGTTGCTATTACAGCTTCTGCCTCGCTTATCTGAAGGCCCTACATACAGTATTCAGGAGTCTGAGAATATTACAACCATTTCTTTGTTATCCACTTAAACAAATATAAGGAATCAGATTTTGTTTTTAGAAATTGTTCTGAAAGATTCTAAAATATCTTCTTTTGTTTTGTCTTCATGCAGCCCCTCCCCTCTCAACACACACACCTCCTGTTGTATGATCAATCATGTTATCTAAGAATGACCCAGAAGTATCCCACAGGTGAACAAGGAGACTTCACCCTGGAAAGGTCACACTTGAGGTAACTGTCCACACTGATGAGCTACATCCTATTTTCCCTGCAGCGGTTGTGCATTGTAAAGCCCAGACAAGTCACCTTGTTGTCACTCCCGTATTGGCTGCAGGAGACTATAAACAGAAAGCTGTCAGCGCAAGACCTATAATGACTGAAGTACTGGGAAGTGATTGTCAGGAAGTAGATGTTACTGGTCTTCAATAGTCAGCATGGTGAGAAGATGCATCTGCACCTCTCAGAGACATCTGGCCTCATCTACGTCTTATTGTTAGCATCATAAAACCATATGGTGAAGGGACATAACAACAGTTTTTTCTCATGGTCCCTTTGTATGGACCTGCTGACAAATGAGACCATCAGTAAAACAGAATTATATAACATTGATTTATTATGTACTTTAAGGTTGTTTTATTTTAGAAACTTTATATATTCTTCCTCTAACTTTCCATATACCCCATAGGTCTATATGGAGTAGCAGAAGTGTATCTACAGGGTGTGCAGAGGTGAAAATCTCACTCAGACCCTGGTCTTTGACCAAATGCTCAACTGCCATATAAGAAAACACCGGTATTATTAACTAGAAATGGTAGGGGGTCCTATTACAGTTTTGGAATTGGGGCATTTCAAGTTACACCTTAACCATAGTGACATACAACTCCTCTCTGTAGTCATGCTGGTGAGGAGGAGCTAGGGACTAGGTTATGGTCCAAGTATTGGGATGTTAGCACTAGGGTCCAGCCAAGGAGAACTTCTGCATGGGGTTTGTATGTTCTCCCCGTGTTTGGCTGGGTTAACTCCCACACTCCAAACACCTACTGATAGGGAATGCAGATTGCGAGAACTACAGAAACTTGGGTCTGTGTGCCTACCGTTTACTAACACCTTCTGTCAATGCCCGGATGTTTCCCTGTCCCTCTGTGTCCAATTTGATTTTCAGCACTGGTGACCACAATCTGTCCTCCTACTCATATCCAATAAGATGTGGAGGGTGAACAGGAGAAATGCAGGTGCACAGCGACAAAACTTGTCATGAGTACTTTGTCAGGGTTTCTCACTCTACCACTGTAGATAGAGTACATAGCAGCCAAGATGCTAAAGAGGAGCGGCAAGAGCACAGTAGAAAAGTGGTAACATCACCATAGAAAAGCGCTGCTATCTACTCCATTCTTGAAAGTCTGAAGAAGGTCAACCCACCAAAACGTTACTCATATTTACTCTGCATGGAATATTATTATCACGTGTCATATATATATACACCAGTGTGGCAAATAAACGTTTCGCTGTCACAACCATACTTGAGTGTGATGTCTCTTACTTTCTGTTATAGCTGAAATAAGTCATAGCTGAATTCTGTCGCATGGATCTTCTGAGTAGCGGCAAAATTAGAATTCTGATACATCTCATGCAAGGAATTGATTAAGACTAGTGTAGGAAACTCCAGTCTTAATAAATCCCCCCCCGATATGTGACTATCTGCACATTTCAGTCTCATTGTGCTGCTGTATATTGGCTGCTAATAATTGTTACATGTCTTTTAATTAGAGGAAAAATTCTATTATGGCTGTCAGTTCGTCTTCAAGCGGTTCTCAGCAGCTTAATGGAGTTTCTATTAGAATACAATGAACTATCTATATAAAGTATAAAAGAATTTCAATAGATAGAATATAAACAGCTATTGTATACTTCACTATATATTGAAGGAAGGTTCCCCTAATGCCTTCTATTCGGGCCAGGGAATAAAAGATGCATGGTCTGAAATCAAGCTGAAAGTTAAAAATAAAAAAAGCTAAATTTATAGCCGTGTCCTATTTACTGGAGCAGAAATACACTTACTTTATAATGCATTATTGTAGACATCCGCTGAAGAAGATGGAGATTTACGCAGAGATCTCACTGCTTTCTGAGAGCTTCTTAGAGAATATATAACTAGAGCTTAAGTAACAGAGACATTCTAGATTTCTGTCACACTGCATTCAAACACAGCACTGAGGTTTGTATTGTCAGATTCTTATCTCCTGTGACGGCAAAGGATAGTGCATGATGAGGGGCTTGATCCTTCTTTCCCCTCAACATCTGTTGTTAGGGGAGATTTGGGACACCCCCATATACATTAGATGCTCCGCTGGTCCCGACGAAATGTGAGAGTTCAGCCAAGATTCATCTATTGTATATGGCCAACTTGATTCTCTCCTTTAGGCCAGGGCCCAATGTGGCATAAACAGTCGCTGTATCGTGGATGGAATTCTAGCGAATCCCATCCCTACATTGTGGGTAAATACACGCAGCGGACACTCTGCGATTTCCAAAAGTGTTGTGGTTTTGGAAATCACAGCATGTCAATTATACCTACAGAAACACAGGTGGTGTCCCTATAGGTATAATAGAAGCAGAAAGTCTGCAGAGGTTTCCTGTGAAAAGCGCTGCGGGAAAAACGCTGATGCATTGCTGCCGCGGTTTTTCCCGTAGCGCCTTTTTTTTTACATTGTGACTCAGCCTCATACTTTGACCCACTTCTGGTAGCTTAAAAACACAGCTGAAATGCATTGCAGTTTTTTTCCGCAGTGTTTTTCATTACATTTTTGCTGCGTTTTTTCTTTCCTTAAGGCTAAGGCCCCACATTGAGGAAAAGCTGCTTTTTTGTTGCAGATTTTGCTGCATTTTTTTGAGCCAAAGTCAGTAGTGGATTTATCAGAAGGGAGAAGTATAAGAGATTCCTAGATATTTCCCTTTCCTTTTCAAGCCACTGGTGACTTTGGCTCAAAAAAACACAGCAAAATCTACAAAAAAAGGAGCTTTCCTGCAATGTGGGGCCTCAGCCTTATTAAATCTATAGGAAAACCATTTGCGTTTCTGCAGGTATAATTGGCATTCTGTGTTTTTTCAAAAATGTATACATTTTTGAAAAACACAGTTTTTCTGCAGCATTTTTTTCCCGCAATGTGTATATGGGATTAGCCAGAATCTCATTGACTTTGTTGGTCAAACAGCAAAATGCTGCTTTTCCTTAGAGTTAAAAAAAAAATGCTCCAAAATCTGCCTCTCTGTCATTTTTATATGAGTTTCAGGCTAAGGCCCCAAATAGCAAAACGCAGCTAAAAAAAAACGCATTGCGTTTTTGCTCAATTTTTTTCAGTGGATTTTGTTCTCTTATTATACCTATAGGGAAAACGCGTTTCTGCTGATATAATTGAAATTTTTTCTGCAATGTGTGAATGGGATTAGTCATTCACTTTCCAGGTATTGTAAAACACAGTGTTTTTTTCTGTTGAAAAAGATCAGCTAGCAGAAAAAAATCTTCCTCCCATTGAAACAAATTTGAGGTGGAATGTTGTACCTATAGGCTCTATTTAAACAAACAATGCGCAAAAAGAACGTGTAAACGAATCCCTGATTTGAGTCTATTGAGAAATCTGTGAAAACGGCAGAAATAAGACATATCTTATTTTTTATCAGTCCATACAGTCAAAAAATTGGTTATGTGAATAGACCCATTCATATTAATGCCATGGTTGTGAACAGAATAGAGGCTAAGGTCACATTCAGGTGACTGAGGTGCAAAATGGCTGAGAAAAACATCCATTTACGTCACACTTGTTTTGCTCCCGAGGGGCAGCCGTTTTCCCGGATCCCCCATACATTTGATTGTATGGAGGGATCCATGGAAATGGACAAAAATAGGACATGACCTATATTTTGACGGTCCGTTATAACAGAATAGCCCCCATTCACCGATATTGAATTTAATGCTGCCATGTAACGTCTGTTAAAAAACGTCACACGGCCATAAATCACTGTCCTGTGAATGTATCTCAAGGGTATGTTCACATATTGCAGATATATGTGGATTTAATGTTGAGGAATTGTGTCCTGAAAATCCTCATCATATTAAATTACCAGCAAAGTAAGGCTGAGGCCCCATGTTGCAGAAACGCAGCTTTTTTTGTTGCAGATTTTGGTGCAGCAAAAACTGCAACAAAAAAAGCTGCGTTTCCACAACGTGGGGCCTCAGCCTAAAAGACTAAAAGACTAAATCTCATTCACACGCTGCAGAAAAAAACCTGCAGCACAAATTGAACACTTGAATTTGAACAAATTGAAATTTTAATTCTGCAAAATGTATGCAGATTTATGCAGAAGATTTTCATCAAGACTTGTATCCCTTACAATACAAAGTGTAAAATCTGTGGCAAATCCACAAAAAAAAAACACGCACCATTTGGCCTGTGTAGGAACGTGTCACTTATTCAGACACACTAGTTTTGAAACTTTTTAAAACTTTTGTAAAAAAAATGTGCTGAATTTCAGATGTTTTAAAGTATGGTTTGATGTTTGACCACGATACTAGGGCTAAGGCCATATGTAGGAAAAACGCAGCTGAATGGAGCGGAGCAGGAAAAAAAACATCAGAAATGCAGCAGAAAATATGCAGCAAATACAGAGTTTCGGCAGATAAAACTAACATGCTGCAGTTTTCAAATACCACAATACATGGCCTCAGCCATAAATGGCTTTATCTGATCTCACCAGATACTGTGGAGTGTGTATGTGAGCACTGCAAATCATGTAGAGTTTAGCTTCACCATTGGAGCCACTTCATTGGACCCAAGACAATAGCTTTATGGCCATTTATCGTTAAGAGCATGTCACGTAATGATCAGAAAACTATAAATGATGTCTATTTTCTTCTGGCCATACCGGTCAGGAACTGAAAGATAAAATATGTAAGTAAAGTATGCCCAGTGTAAAAGATCTGTCATAGTTATAAGTGTAGCATAAAAAATAAATCTATATACAGTCACGGCCAAAAGTTTTGAGAATGACACAAATATTATATTTTCACATGATCTGCTGCCCTCTGGTTTTTATGTGTGTTTGTCAGATGTTTTTATCACATACAGAAATATAATTGCATTCATATTATGAGTAACAGAAGCTTATATTGACAGTTAGAATGAGTTAATGCAGCAAGTCAATATTTGCAGTGTTGACCCTTCTTCTTCAGGACCTCTGCAATTCTCCCTGGCATGCTCTCAATCAACTTCTGGACCAAATCCTGACTGATAGCAGTCCATTCTTGCAGAATCAATGCTTTAATTTTGTCTGAATTTGTTGGTTTTTGTTTGTCCACCCGTCTCTTGATGATTGACCACAAGTTCTCAATGGGATTAAGATCTGGGGAGTTTCCAGGCCATGGACCCAAAATCTCTATGTTTTCTTCCCTGAGCCATTTAGTTATCACCTTTGCTTTATGGCAAGGTGCTCCATCATGCTGGAAAAGGCATTGTTGAGCGCCAAACTGCTCTTGGACGGTTGGGAGAAGTTGCTCTTGGAGGACATTCTGGTACCATTCTTTATTCATGGCTGTGTTTTTAGGCAAGACTGTGAGAGAGCCGATTCCCTTGACTGAGAAGCAACCCCACACATGAATGGTTTCAGGATGCTTTACAATTGGCATGAGACAAGACTGGTGGTAGCGCTCACCTCTTCTTCTCCGAATAAGCTGTTTTCCAGATGTTCCAAACAATCGAAAAGGGGATTCATCAGAGAAAATGACTTTACCCCAGTCCTCAGCAGTCCACTCCCTGTACCTTTTGCAGAATATCAGTCTGTCCCTGATGTTTTTTCTGGAGAGAAGTGGCTTCTTTGCTGCCCTCCTTGAGACCAGGCCTTGCTCCAAGAGTCTCCGCCTCACAGTGCGTGCAGATGCACTCACACCTGCCTGCTGCCATTCCTCAACAAGCTCTGCACTGCTGGTAGCCCGATCCCGCAGCTGAAACACTTTTAAGAGACGGTCCTGCCGCTTTCTGGTCTTTCTTGGGCGCCCTGGAGCCTTTTTGGCACCAATGGAACCTCTCTCCTTGAAGTTCTTGATGATGCGATAGATTGTTGACTGAGGTGCAATCTTTCTAGCTGCAATACTCTTCCCAGTTAGGCCATTTTTGTGCAGTGCAATGATGACTGCACGTGTTTCTTTAGAGATAACCATGGTTAACAGAAGAGAAACAATGATGGCAAGCACCAGCCTCCTTTTAAAGTGTCCAGTGGTGTCATTCTTACTTAATCATGACAGATTGATCTCCAGCCCTGTCCTCATCAACACCCACACCTGTGTTAATGGAGCAATCACTGAAACGATGTTAGGTGGTCCTTTTAAGGCAGGGATGCAATGATGTTGAAATGTGTTTTGGGGGATAAAGTTCATTTTCTAGGCAAATATTGACTTTGCAAGTAATTGCTGTTAAGCTGATCACTCTTTATAACATTCTGGAGTATATGCAAATTGCCATTAGAAAAACTGAAGCAGTAGACTTTGTAAAAATTTATATTTGTATCATTCTCAAAACTTTTGGCCATGACTGTAAGTACAACTTTCTATTTGGCAATGGTTCCAATGCAATGACTAGTAAATACATGACAAGAACAGTGATGTCACGCTCATGGATCGATACAGAGTGAAGGTGGAGTACATCAATCTTGGGTTAGGGAGTTTATCTGCAATAATAGCAATACATCTACATATATATATATATATATATATATATATATATATATATATACACTGTATACAGTCATATGAAAAAGTTTGGGCACCCCTATTAATCTTAATCATTTTTAGTTCTAAATATTTGGGTGTTTGCAACAGCCATTTCAATTTGATATATCTAATAACTGATGGACACAGTAATATTTCAGGATTGAAATGAGGTTTATTGTACTAACAGAAAATGTGCAATATGCATTAAACCAAAATTTGACCGGTGCAAAAATTTGGGTACCCTTATCATTTTATTGATTTGAATACTTCTAACTACTTTTTACTAACTTACTGAAGCACAAAATTGGTTTTGTAACCTCACTGAGCTTTGAACTTCATAGCCAGGCGTATCCAATCATGAGAAAAGGTATTTAAGGTGGCCAATTGCAAGTTGTTCTCCTATTTGAATCTCCTCTGAAGAGTGGCATCATGGGCTCCTCAAAACAACTCTCAAATGATCTGAAAACAAAGATTGTTCAACATAGTTGTTCAGGGGAAGGATACAAACAGTTGTCTCAGAGATTTAACCTGTCAGTTTCCACTGTGAGGAACATAGTAAGGAAATGGAAGACCACAGGGACAGTTCTTGTTAAGCCCAGAAGTGGCAGGCCAAGAAAAATATCAGAAAGGCAGAGAAGAAGAATGGTGAGAACAGTCAAGGACAATCCACAGACCACCTCCAAAGAGCTGCAGCATCATCTTGCTGCAGATGGTGTCACTGTGCATCGGTCAACAATACAGCACACTTTGCACAAGGAGAAGCTGTATGGGAGAGTGATGCGAAAGAAGCCGTTTCTGAAAGCACGCCACAAACAGAGTCGCCTGAGGTATGCAAAAGCACATTTGGACAAGCCAGCTTCATTTTGGAAGAAGGTCCTGTGGACTGATGAAACAAAGATTGAGTTGTTTGGTCATACAAAAAGGCGTTATGCATGGTGTCAAAAAAACACAGCATTCCAAGAAAAACACTTGCTACCCACTGTAAAATTTGGTGGAGGTTCCATCATGCTTTGGGGCTGTGTGGCCAATGCCGGCACCGGGAATCTTGTTAAAGTTGAGGGTCGCATGGATTCAACTCAGTATCAGCAGATTCTTGAGAATAATGTACAAGAATCAGTGACGAATTTGAAGTTACGCCAGGGATGGATATTTCAGCAAGACAATGATCCAAAACACAGCTCCAAATCTACTCAGGCATTCATGCAGAGGAACAATTACAATGTTCTGGAATGGCCATCCCAGTCCCCAGACCTGAATATCATTGAACATCTATGGGATAATTTGAAGCGGGCTGTCCATGCTCGGCGACCATCAAACTTAACTGAACTGGAATTGTTTTGTAAAGAGGAATGGTCAAAAATACCTTCATCCAGGATCCAGGAACTGATTAAAAGCTACAGGAAGCGACTAGAGGCTGTTATTTTTGCAAAAGGAGGATCTACTAAATATTAATGTCACTTTTCTGTTGAGGTGCCCATACTTTTGCACCGGTCAAATTTTGGTTTAATGCATATTGCACATTTTCTGTTAGTACAATAAACCTCATTTCAATCCTGAAATATTACTGTGTCCATCAGTTATTAGATATATCAAATTGAAATGGCTGTTGCAAACACCCAAATATTTAGAACTAAAAATGATTAAGATTAATAGGGGTGCCCAAACTTTTTCATATGACTGTATATATATATATATATATATATATATATATATATATATATATAAAACTACAATGTAAGTGAGGTTTTATTGTCACCACGCTGAACATCATCTAATAATTCATTCTTATTTCAGAAAAAAATCATATCAGTACAAATAACCATATAGATTAACCCTATGAGGTTCCTTAGTGATATAAAATGTATTTATTGTAGAAAAAGATTTTTTATAAAATATCAAAAAGTTCATCTCAGAACAAGAACTAGGCAATGCATTAGAGAACATATAATGTAAAAAAAATATGTATATGGCGGACAAGATCAAGGTCTGTGTAAGGCCCTGGTCTAAAATATTGTAGTGTCCCCTCTACTTTTTGGAAGGATACCTCTGAAAATGTTAATGAAATTTATACAAAAATAATTTTTATAACATTCTATCACTAAGGACGGGGCCCCATATGACATAAACACCGTGGTTTTCCCGTCACGGAAATGCCACAAAAAAAAAAAAAAAAAAAAGCGGAGTTTTACAGTCATAGCAAAGTGGACACACGGTTTTGGAAATCACAGCATGTCAATTATACCTAAGGAAACGCAGGCGGTTTCCCTATAGGTATAATTGAAGCAGAAAGTCCACAGAGGAAACCTCTGCGAACTTTCTATGCAAAATGCTGCAGGAATATCCATGATGCGTTTCCACTGCGTTTTTTCCCTCAGCACTTTTTTGCTTTGGGAAGCTACATGGGGCCTTAGCCTAAATCTCCAAATTATATTGGTCCTAAGGAGATAGTAGAAGAGCCTAAGGCACTTGCCCTTGTTCCATTTTCTATAAATCTTCTTAGTGAGTGTATGTATAAGGTGGGAAGAGTGAAACCTCTGGTGCCACACCTAGAAAATGTAGCCACACCAGTTTAGACAGTTTCCAGTAGTCAAAACACGCATGTATCAAACTATGGCAGTGCTTTGTGTCTCAGTACTGCAAGAAACATTGTGATATGTGATAAATTTTGTGTCATTTATCTATAAAGGAAAATATGTATTTTTCAGATATATATATGCAGAGCACATGGATTTTCATCTACTGCTAACTGTATATTGCTATTACATTTCTCTATACAATATTGTAGTATTGGGTTTTATGTTGGTTTTTAACCAGGAACATTTCTCAAAGCAGACTCAAAGCAAACTTTTTATTAAAAAAACATGTACAACATATAGGTACTATCACTACACGTATCACAGTCTTACTTCTTTCTTTTTTTCTTCCAGTGAAAGGGGGGTATTGTCAGGAAGCCCCTTATTTTAGTTTCCTTTTTCTTATTAATAAGGATATAAGCAATATATATATATTAATTAATGTGAATAGATTATTGTCCAGAATAGAAGCACGTCATGTATTAAATACTTTAAATATCCCAAAAAATTGTTACGAGCCATGAAAAAATTTCATCCAAATAATACCTAAATGTACGATGTATGTAAAATGGGTTATGGCTGACTTGTTAGTTTTCAAGATTTTCAACCCACACTATTCTATGAAATGTAATAAAAAAAATATTCTAAATGTAAAAAAATGTAAATTTGTGTTCTTTATTTTGCAATTTTCCTATAAAATCCCAAGGGAGGAAATGTTATAAAAATTTTAAACCCATTAAAAAGAAAACAGAAAACAGTACAAAAATGCTGCACAAGAAAATTTCGTGTGAACTGTAATTTTTTTTATCCATTCACTGCTAACATATGTGGTTTTGTCAGCAGTTCAGACAGTTTTTTTTTTTTGTTCTTGATAAAAATAAAAAAAAACTGATATTATTTTGAGATGCCTACAAAGAAAACCCCCTTTCAGCATGTTTCATGGAATTTGTATGTTCTCTCTGGGTTTGAATGAGTTTGTTCCTGGTGCTTTCAAGTTTCTTCCAAAACCTCTAAAACTTAGAGGAAACCCCAAAAGCATTTCTCACTGCTTTTCTGCTACATTTTTTATTTTTGCTTCCCCCATATAAATCCATGGTAAAAAAAATGCAGGGTAAAATTAGCATGCTGCGCTTTTAAAAAAAAAAAATCGCTGGTTTTGTAAAATGAAGTTTTTGTACAGAATTTTTACCACATTGTGCACATGTGATTTGTTGGGACAGTAAAATGCAGCATTTTTTTTCACTGTCTCCTTATCAAAAAAAAAGTTGTGTTTTTGGACCGCATGGCCTCAGCCATAGGTTTATTAAGATTTATACTGTGAGCCCCTATGGGTACAGGGGCTGATGCTGAGGCCAGTCTCTGTACAATATTGAGGAATATGTTAGCACTATATAATTTAATAAAATGCATAAAATATATTCTTCATTTTGATAAAAATGCCATTGACCCCACACATTGCGAAACCAAATTGCCCTGTATGTAGACATTTTCTATTAAAAAAAAAATCTGGCCTTACACAAAAAAAAAAATACACAACAAAAAAAAAGTCCAGAAAAGCACCCTGAGGTACACAAATGATAAAAGCTACTCGTGTTTGTTTATATAGTTATCACAGTTCCCTAAATTCTCCCTAGGGAACCAAATAGTGGCGGGTTAATACTTTAAAATAGTATCTGCATGTTATACAGTATGCTGGGTTCAATAACTTTATAGAAGCCCAAGTACCCATTTAATTAAGTCAGAGGAAATTTAGGAAAAAAGTTAATTAAAAGAAGAAATGATTAATATACCATCCTATCCACAACGCCACCTCACACAGCTAATTCCTCACATCCAGAAGTATTAGATAAGCCACTTAGTTTTAAGCAAAAGCATCCCTTACGTATTAAATAAGGTGGTTGCCTCTTGACAGCCATTGGTGTAAGTCCCATTGGAATGCAAGGGTTAAAAAGCCAAGGTATCATGTGTTCTAAAGTGCAACATGTTAAAATGCAGCATCATTGAGCTGTCTGGCCACAAATGAGTCCTGACTCTTGCATTTCCAGAGAGCAAGGCTGATAGGTGATTGATGGCAGGCTGCTCACCGCAGTGTCATGTTCCTGCATTACCCTGTGACATTGTTTAGGCAAATACTAGTGTTTTTTTTAGAGTACTTTGCATTGATTTCCAAGCAGTGAGTCAACCATTGTTATGGACATGATATTCATGTATGGCATCAGCATATATCCCTTGACATGCAAATAGGCTTCTAAAGAGTGTTCCTTGGATGCAAAGAGCCAACGGTAGTATAATGTTGTACCATGTTAGCCATTGAAAGTAGTGGAAGAGTGAAGAAATCAGGCAATACCTTTTAGAGGCTAACTGAGTATATTTAATAAGTAAGCTTTCAAAAGTCTAGCTCTCTACTTCAGACATGGTGTTAAAAGAATTTTCAGATCTTGTATAACACCATGTCTGAAGAAGAGAGCTAGACTCTTGAAAGCTTACTTATCAAATATACAGAGTTAGCCTCTAAAAGGTATCGCCTGATTTCTTCACTCTTCCAAGAGCCAACTGTGGAAGCAAATCTGTCCTTGACATAAGTTTTATCTGATTGACTATTTTATACTGTACTTTTTTGCTCACTGGTTGTATTTTTTTACTTACCATATATTTTCCATCGCTATATCATCTGTGTGTATTTTCTCTTCTTTGACCTCCAAGTCGTCTTCAGATGACTTGACTCAGAGCAGTTTTTCTTGTATTCACTGTCTTATATAAACCATTAAATACCCATGTATCTTCCAGTGTCTTAGGTTTTGTCTGAGCAATGCACCCTGTCTTTACGCCACAATGATAAATCTGCTTTGTTGGGCCATTAGGGAGATTCAAACATTTTCCTATGATCCACAGAACATGTGCTAACACTTTGCGGAGGGAAACATGCATGCTTAGCGTGCTCATTATGCACACCGCTGGAAATCATAGAGAAAAAAGCAAAGGCCAGCATTAAGCAGGAGGGATTTCTACCCTGAGGATGCAAAGCTATGGCATCTTCTTCATTCTATATACAGTAAAACCATTTTCAGATGACCACCCACAATTGTATTGAGAAGTGATCTTCTAGGGGGGTGGTCTTCTGAAAGAAGATAGCTAGTATGCATAATGTATGGTAGAAATAAAAACCTGTCAAAAGAAATCTGGTCTAGATAAGGGGATGGTGTAGATAAGGGGATACACTTTTAGGCTTAGACATTTTTGGGCTTTATTTTTTATTTTGGCGGTTTTGTACACACGCTGTTTTTCAAGCAGTTTTTTTTTCTTGTGGTTTTGTTTGGTGTTTTCACTTTCCCCTGTATTTGGGGCTGATACATTAGCCCCAGTTATTGGAGGAATACAGTATCATAGCACTTAGTGCTCAGCTGATATGGGTCCTCTAGGACCTACCAGTTCGTGCAGATGCCCCAGGCACCCAATGATCACATGACCACTGGGATGGGGGGAATCCCATAGCTGGACATACAGTGCTCATTGGGTGCTGTGTGCACAGCCTTCGGGAAGGTAGGGACAATAATAAACAGTCCTCACCTTCTCTCTGGGGAGTGCAGCTGCCACTGACAACCGGCTTCCTGCTCCTGCAGCTGCACAATCTTGTACAGCTGCTATGTCTGCAAGGATGTGCAGGTATAAAGTCAGTGGGCAGTTGGCATGTAGTTAAATAGTCCTGCTGTAAACACTAATACATGGTTATAGTACTGCTATCTAGCTATGTACCTATCTGTGATCCATCATCTATGTAAAGGCATCTTTTCCCTTGCTTAAAAGATGCGATCTGCTGACCAACAACAGTCAGATGATCGACAGGACTATTACATAGGGCAGTTATCAGCAACAAGCATTACTAAGAGCGCTCATTGCCCTGAATATGGCCCCATTCTAATAGGGCCTTAAAAGATGCAGAGTTATCAGCAGCACATTACCCTATGTAATGAAGGATTTGCTGCCAATAATCCATGTAGCTGAATGGGTCTGGAATGATCATGGTAGAGATTGTTCCTTCCCCATTCACTTTGCATCAGCCTGTGTAGTTAGACCAATGCAAAGGAGCATTTTTCTTGACCATCAGCTCTCCTTCTCGCTGGTATCAGCCAGTGTAATAGGGCCATTCATTGTAAAATTGTGGTCAAATATCTAAAGCTAGCACAGATTAATATACTTTGATGTGGTTCTGCGCATCACTACACTAAGAACAAGTGACTAACTTCCTCAATTATAGGAGCCAGCCCAAACAGGACCTCATCATATTAATGAAAACTTTATTAAGTCACTGTGTGTTTTAAGGAGCTGTCAGTCTTCTTGAGATGGATCCAAAGTGCTCGTCTGCATTGCTCACTGTGAGATTTATTTCTATTAAATAGATGAAAGATAAATGTCAATTTAAAATGTCAATTTGATACTAAAATTAAGTATTCAATAAAATATGATTTTATAATAAAAATATAAAAGCAATTTGTGAATAACTCTTAAACATGATGGCTTGTCATGTGATTCGCTAATAGTCTGTAAGAGTGTAAAAGGGTTAAACTCCATAGGGAACAATTGGCACAATGTAGTGACGTCATTTACTCCAATCCTGCTGCTTCCTGAAGCGTCCAAGAGGCTAAAAAAAAAAAAAAACGGCAGGGCAAAAGGAAAAGGTGAGCAGTAGTTGTTTTTTTTTTCACTTCATACATTATACTGTGGGCACCAGAAGGGGACTATATATGTTGTGGTGGACTGTATACTGCGGGGGCAACTGGACAGGGACTGTATACTGTGGGGGCAAGTATAGGGGGACTACTGTATTCTGTGGGGGCAACTGGAAGGGGACTGTATACTATGGGTTTAGCTGGACAGAAACTGTATACTGCGGGGGATATTTTAGGGGACTGCATAATGTGGGGCAACTGGAGGGGGACATTATAACTTGGGGTCATACCGTGTCAGGACCACTATGGGGGCATTATATTGTGTGGAGGCTTAAAGAGACATTGATGTGAAAGGGTGGAGCCAAAGTGGAAGTGGGTTGGGCTGGGGGGGGGTGGATCTTACAATGTATAATATTGGCCAATCTTTAAGTCTTTTGTAAGTTGGGTGGTATGTAGGAGGGATACCCATTGGCTCATGTGAGTGAAACCTGAGTGTCCTGATGACACGCTCCCTTTAGCTAATACATGTGTGACCCGTGTGTTTCTCATTACTGTTATGTGTGTTATATTCTCTATGTTGTAAACTGCAATCAAGTTAAATAAAGTTTTTGTACTGGTAAATAAAAAATGTCCGGTCATTTCCTTTGCCCACCTACACAACCGTTTCTCCAAAGAGGTTAGTGCCAATGATCCGATTGCTCCAAAGAGCTCATTTGCACATTGAAAACACCAGGGGACCCTATGTTATCTATCTGGGAGGCTGGGGTGATTTGCTGGGCTCTGAGGACACATTCCCTTTAACTAATACATGTGAATTGTATTATTCATGCGTTTCTTTTTCTGCTACCTTTTTGAAGCCACTAGCCTGGCATATGTTGCTATGTATTATACCAAGTGTTATGAATGTGTAAGCACTACACATAAGTAATAATAGGCCATATTCTGCTGGACGTGCACTTCACACACTTGTACGAACCCTTTGAAAGTCCTCATTTGTTGTTGTGGGATCCAGAATTCCTTGTACAGTGACATCTGGATTCTAGAAAATCGACCGCAAACTAAAAACCCATTCATATATTTGTGAAATTTCTTCCAGATGTTAGATCCCAAAACCTTTGTCAAATGTAAGTCTTTAGTAACACAGCTATAATTTGCATCCTTGGATGCCCTAGAAAGTAGAAGAATTCTATACAATGTATTGATATCATACCATTATTTTTTTACATTTGAGGTATAATCTCAGTTTGTCCATTTTTTAAACATTTTTTTGTATCTGGCAGGAGTAGGAATACTATAGGTTTGAACCCATAGGGGCACCACCTGCAGATGAAGTTGGCATGTTCTCCTAATTTTCATGTGGGTTTCCCCTTGTTACTTGTGGTTTCTATCCACACGTCAAAAATACCTACAGCTTAATTGCTATGGCTGCCTATTAAATCAGCCCAAGAGTTTTTCCATGCCTGAGGTATGGATATTACATTATAAGCACATGCATATAAGTACATACATATACTGTATGTTCTGTAAGTTCTGCAAAATATTGCATAAATTATAAAGGATAATATAACTTATATGGCATTTAATTTCACAGCATGTCTTTAGTCAAGCCTTGGTGGCCATGCACACCAGAATAACTGTTGACCAAATACTTGTTTGGCTCCTCATGCCTTTCCCATATACTTGGGTGCTTGGTTCAGCCAAGCATGCAAATGTTCTAAATTGGAAAGAGGGGATCAAGCCACTGCCTCTGGCGGTATGACAAACATCAGCAAGCCTAATCCTTTTTTTTCCCCACCTTTGGCTGAGCAAATGTTGGTCAAACATCCAGTACACATTAGATGCCAAAATCATTGGTTCGCTTGACCTTAGTCTACTGCAGTGATTCCCAAAGTGGTCCAGGTGGACCCCCAGGGGTCCACGGGAGACTCAACGGGGGTCTACGTTAGATCTAATCTTCACATTTTTTGACGAGTTTTGGGAATATGGTAGAAATGTAGAAGCAGGGGGTCCACCGAAACCAGTAAAGTTTTGAAAGTGGTCTACGAGAAAAAAAAAGTTTGGCAACCTCTGGTCTGCTGTGTATGGCCACCTATAGTTAGCTATGGAATGAATGAATAAATAACTATAATATGGTCCAGAGTATGACCGATGCCTTGTGTCTACTTTTTTGCCTGGTGTATATGATATAGGGAGGTTCCATGACAAAGGTCAATCTGGACTCAACATAATGGTGTCAATTTTGTGTATTTTCTTCCACACCCTTTCCACACTTATTCCCCATCCCCTTGTTTGAAGACAATTCAGTTTCAATAGATGGTGGAGTCCTACACATGGTCCAAAGTGCAAAGGGGATGTTCTATCTACTGGGTGGTCCAAAGTGCAAAGGGGATGTTCTATCTACTGGGTTTTCTTCCATCATGAGTTGCTAGATATGTATGAAATGTGATGCAAACAAAATCTGTTGCAAAGCAAAACTTTTAATTATCAGACCGGTAGTATATACTGTACTGCCAGAAGGGGCTGTAAGAAAATTTAAAGGTGTTATCTTAGATTAGTATGTTAGGTGGCCATTTGGAATTTGCTATTTAGTAATTTTGGCAATCTTTGATAAATTGGCAATGTGATGTGGTGAGCAGGAGAGTTATGCACAGTTTAAAGGGCTTTTCAGGGTAAAAATCATTTTTCAAAAAAGGTCTGTTAGTGCTAGTAATAGGTTAATAAGTGCAACCAAATACCTTTAGCAGTGTTTTGAGTGATTTCTGGGCTTCTTTGTATGCTCCTGGCATCTTCTGCATTTGTTTTACATAGGCATCTTCCTGTTCTGTTTTCCTACAACTACCATGATGCCTTGGGTCACTCAGAGCTGACTCACACCACCTCCCTCTCTCACTCACACCCCTCCCTGTTCCTCTAGCTAGACTGCCCATTACTAGCCCTTCCTATCTAACTCAACCCCCCCCCCCCATCATACTTACCTGTCTCTGATCCGGACCTTCTGGGCATGGGATGTGACTTCTTACTTCTTCTTCCATGCCTGTGAAATAGAACCAGAGTGCCGACATCCCAGAAGATCCAGACTGGAAAACAGATAAGTATGATGGGGGGGTTAGTATAGGTGACGTTCCATTTACCCCCCTTCCAGAAACGAAACCTCACCATAAAATCGGAAAGCCTCACCATAAAATGTCACAAGACCTCCTTGACAACCTAGGTAAATATAGATTTTTAGTAACCTAAGTAATTTAGAAGGTAGGCGGGAGAGGGGGGTCAACTTAAATTAGAAATATTAATTTATCCCAGACAACCCCTTTAAGCCATGGGGACAATGTTAACATACAGCCATGGCCAGCCAGGAGGATATGTAAAATGCCGTAGTAATAAGGAATAAAATATTTGTAATTAAGATAAACTACAAACTTTAATTTTTAGTAAAATTCTCTCTTATTACCATATTAAAGGGAGTCTGTCAACAGAACCCGCATATCAACCCAGCCCTGCTTTCCCCTTGTGAATCGCCACCTCCATTGCCAAAATATCACTGTTTTTGTAAATATCCAAATTATCTTTTTGGAGCAATGATAATACCTTCATTGCTCTTTTGCATATTTAAAAAACAGCAATCTCTCAACAATGGAGGCTCCAATTCACATGGGGTTAACACCATTTGATTCAGGTGACTATAACCTATCTATCTTCAGGGTTGGGTTGAAATGCTGGGTTCGTGTCCCTTTAAAAGAGGTTGGATTCACATGATTATAATACGTCTATTCCATTTCTAGCTCTTTAAAGTAAACACTGCCAAAGTAATGTCAAAGAGACAGTGACATGTAAGTCTATGAGAAAACGGATGGTGAGCAGTGGATACAAACTGCTAGTTAACCATATACTGCGCTCTCACTTTTTTACACTTTTTAACAATAAAAACACTCCCAAAATTTCCCCATATTGGGAGAAGTCACCTGTCTTTGCTTTTTTTATACCCACACAGCAATTATGTTGGAAGAAGTAATGGTTTTTACAAAAATTAGCCCACTAGGGGACTTTTTTAAACTAATCTCTATTGTTCTATTAAGGGGGAAACATGACTAGTCAAACTAATTTTAAGAGAACCTTTAACCACCTCCATCAACTCCAGCTCTTTACATCATTTAAAGGCATTGCTTCATTTATTCTGGCACAGTTGGAATTTTTTCCTTAGCCCCCACCATTCCCAAGCAATCAGTGCTGTTAGTTTTGCTGACTGATTTGCTATTTAGGTTCTGTGTCAGGTAGGCGGTGTCAGACAGGAGCAGGCAAGGGGGAGAGTGATGTTAAACTTTGACACTGGCTGCCTCTGATTGGAGGTCTGAATCACACCCCCTTTCCTGCTCCTGCCTGACACCGCCCACCTGACAGTAAAGAGCCTAAGCAGCATCAGGCACCAAAACTAACTTCACTGATTGTTCGAGAATGGTAGCAACTAGAGAAAAAGTTCCAACTGTACCGGAATCAGTGGAGCAATGCCTATTAACAGATGCTGAGAATTGGAGTTGGTGGAGGTGATGAAAGGTCACAGACAACAGTGGAGCAGTTTTGGCAGATCTGAGATTGTATTTTTTGAACTCTATTGCAAAAAAAATGCTTAACAAAATGAGATTTGGCACTGAAAGAGTGACCTGGCCAGTGTATATAACACATGCACTGTGGAAAGTCACAGCTTCCCCCCCCCCAACTAATATGATTTGCCTCTTCATCTCTGTCTGTCTAATATTAAGTAAATCTGATGAAATTATGCTCCAGAGTCCTCCTCTCCTATCATTCTGTAGTACAGCAATGTTGGTGTAATTTTTCACTATCACTGTGCTAGCTGCAGTGGTTGTGCTCTCCTCTCCCTCCTTGCTATCTCACAAATTGGCTTCTCTCTGTGCATTATCTTATATACTGCATATGACATCACCACTGTGACCTCTCCACCCATTCAGTAAAGATGCCGTAAGCCCACCTAGGTCACATAAACCATGTAATCCTCCTCCTCTGGGCTCTTCTACCTGATGTCACACCTAGCGTTAGCCATTTTACCGGTTAGAAACTGGTGGGCCAAATCTAGTTTATTCTTAACTAGTTCGCTCATCTCTAATAATTGTGTTTTAAAAACACAAAAATGTCACAGGAGGAACAATTTTAGATTAGTGGAGGTCCGTCTGTCAGGACCTGTGCAGATCATGGGACCATGGCTTTCAGCATTGTTTACGTCTTCAGAGCTGCAGAGCTCTCTCCTTCTCTTTCATAGTGGTGGGTACGTGTACTGCAGCTGTGTCCTATACACTTGAATAAAACAATGGATATTATGGTTAAAAGTGAATGAAACAATTAATACAATGGATGTGAAGGGTATCAATTAAACTAGAATGACGAAAGCATTTTATTTTGCATTTTTTTTCGTTTAACTTTTCATTTTAATAGAATTTTTTTGTAAATTGTTGAGATAAACATTACAGTTAATTAAAAAGAACGGAAAAATATAACGGAAAGTCATGCGTAAGCTACCATGGAAAGGTATACACTAGGACTGGATCAGTGCCGTGGCTGTGATTTCCAACATAGTGTCATTTTTTTGGTGTATTTGCCGGTGACCTAAACCTTTACAATCATGCTAGCTTAACACTCTTTGTCCTAACACTACACATTGCAATCAGCCCTATCGATATTGACAGTTGTGAGCATGAATCATTAATATTGCTTTCACATTAAAAAATCCAGGATGGAAAGCTGTACACAGATGTGCTGAATGTAATAGAGGCTCCTGGCTATTTATTGACATATCTACCAGGCAATAAGTCACTATTCTCCGCTTAACACTGTAAGTGCCAGACTAATCACAATGACAAGAAAAGCTGGTGGTTTAAAGGCCAGCTTAAAGCACAGCATGACCATTAGACAAATAGGGGCCAATAGCTATGAAATATAACAAGCCACTGTGTAATGGATCTTCATTTCCTATTTTGCCTCCTTAGATTTGTTTGGGTGAATTTAATACTGGTGTCCAGAATAGTTAACAAAAATAAGATAAGATAAAATAGATTCTGACCACAAACACTTTCCTCTGTAGTCAGGTGCAGCAGAAGATAACTTTAAATTCCCAGCAAACAATGGTCCAGATTTACTATTGTAGTTACTACTAGACACTGGTGTAAATGTGGATCATCTTTGGCACAATGTAGCACATCTAAGGCTGGGTTCACACCAGCGCTTAAACTCCATTCGAGGTTTTCATCCCCAAACCCATTTAAAAAATTGCAGAGAGAAAAGCGTTGCATGCAGCACTTTTCTCTCCACATTTTTCGCCCCCTTTCGGGTGGAAATCCGGCAGACCCCATTATAGTCCATGGGGTCTGGGGGTTTGTGCAGGTAACTGCTTTTTTTAAGCGGGTTAGGTTTCCTTTCATCGGGTCCACAAGCGGACCCCCCAAACGGAAACCCGAACGCAGGTGTGAACCTAGCATCATTTGGGCAAACTTTTTTTTTGATGTGCTGAATATGTGGGTGTGGATACTCAAAGAAAGGAGTATGGCTTAAATGTACCATAATGTGCCAAAGAAGTGACTCAAAGTAAGCCAACTAAAAGCTGGTATTTACATAGACTAGATATCTGATGAGTTTTTAGGCTGCCTGCCCAAGTATGCACTGTTTAACTATTCTTTAATCTGGGCAGTCTATCTTTTGTGAGGACCTTCAGCAGCATCCTCTCTTGTATGTCAAACTGCAGATTGCACTAACTGAAAAGAACCATAGAAAGTGAGGGATGTTGGGACTTCACAGCATAGATAGGTGAGAGGGGCGGGAAGAAGTGGCTTCCTCGTTGTAGGAGATTAGGATTTTACAGAGCAGAGGAGTTGGAGTGTATGTAGTATGTCCCACATCGCAAGTAATTTATTGTGATGAGACCACAATCACAATACGGGATAGGTAGAGTTTATGGTATATATTGGAGATGCCAATTTTGTTAAGGAACTATCCATAGCTGGAGGGAAGAGACATTGACTTGCTAGTATGATGTCTCCCATTTTCTGCACACATTGAGAAAAGGAGTTCCTGTCCTCCTATCACTTTCAGTCTGCAGCAACAGCAGCAATGAGCAGTGGGGCTGTGAATTCAGCACTGGGTGGAGATACAAGACTTACTAGAAGCTGCGGTCAAGTCTCCATGTACATCTCTGCTGTAACCTGATCTCACAGTCTACTGATTTATGCATATGAATTTCATGCCATGAATTCAGAGAGAGTGAGAAAGGAAAGAAGTGGCTGATATGTGGAGAAAGAGGCATTTTTCTCTAATGACAATGTCTCGTATCTTCACTTATACTATTCATACATAGGAAGAATTAAATGATAGTTATTCTTTACAGACTTTAGTTTTTAGGATCAATTTTGTAAATTTAATAGATGAATGTAGCTCAAAGCATTGTTTTAAAGGGTTTTTCAACCAAACAACACTTTCAAGCAAAGCAGGTAGGATTGGTCAAAAAAAAAACAAAAAAAAACAAGCATAAACTCACCCGACTGATTCCTTCCCTGCTGCCATTCCAGTGCTTACTGAATCTCTTCTGGTCTCTACTTACTGGTTCTGTCTACACACACAGGAAATGTCTGGACATACCGCTCAGCCAATGTGATACCGTCTCAGTCAGTGATTGGCTGAACGGGTAGTTTGAGGCATTTCCTGTGTGTCGAGATGGCAGACATGGCATTGGTGGGGACTGGGCATGGGAGTAATACTTATCCTTAAGTCCATTGAATCCCTTTGGCATACATTTTAATCCCACCGAAAAACTCTTTAAGACTAAAGCCCCACATTGCAAAAAGGCAGTGTTTTTGTCGCTGCAGAAACGCCACGGCAAAAACGTTGCGTTTACAGTACCAGCAAAGTGAATGAGATTCTGGCTAATCCCATCTATACATTGCAGAAAAAATTCACTGCGGAAAGCTGCATTTTCAAAAACGCCAAAACATATCACTTTTGGACACTTCCATAGACCTTCAATAGCTTGATTCAGTACAGCATGCCTCTGCTCTCAATGAGGAGAGGGGAGTAATCCTCTTCTAAACACTTCTTACACCTTAATATCATGAGACAAAACAGATTTACCCGTCTTTGCTCCTTATGTGTGTGGACACCTTAGCAATGACTTATCTCCCAATAGAACCAAACATTTTGTAAATCAGTCAGAAGGCTCCCATACACATTTATTTTCTTTTCAGCCATTTCTAACCTATCTTGGTCTTATAAGAGTTACCATCTTCTTCATGATATGGACCAACAGTAGCCATTGAAGTGCTCCATTGGAGTCATTTCTTTTCAGAGCTTCTAAAAGGCATATACATTTTCATGACTATGGACAGTTACATTGTCCTTGTCTCCTTCTCTACTACTGTGTAAGTGTTATATTAGTTCTGGCAATTCTCATAGTTCTAGTCTTATATTCATGAATCAGGAGGTGCAGGATGAAGTGACTTGAAGTGTGCCATAGCTTCCTATCTGACAGGGAAGTACTGCAGTATATCCAACTGTGGGAAATAAAATAAAAAAGTGACTTGAAGTGTCAAAAATCAATATTGTGTATTAATAAGAAAGTTTATGAATATTAGCAAGAAATTGCCTTCTTACACTTGGCTACTAACTTATCTTCACCCAGCATCTGTTACCCTTATACTGTAATAGATTCTACTACATAAGTAACAGATGCCTAGAAAAAGTCAATCACCACCCATATAACCATTACGGCGGCTACCAGGTTATTACCCAGCTTTACAGATGTCCTGAATGAAATGTAACATAAATGTTATGCACTTTTACCATTCCTCTTCTCATATCCTATTCCTTTGGTACTTTATACCTACAGTTATCTGGATGATTTATTTATTTTGCTTGCTTATATAGTGCCAACATATTCTGCAGCACTTTACAGATATTGCTACCACTCAATGTCCCAAGTAGGGCTCACAATCCAAATTCCCTATCAGTATGTGTGTCTTTGGAGACAGTGTGAACAGTTCCTTAGGTGAGGTTTGCTACGTATGGAATTGTAGGAGCACAACAGGAAATTAAAAGAAAAAGTAACTGTCCTTTCAGAAAACTTCTGACATGCCTTAGCAATGAGAGCTCCACCAGTGGCTGAAATGAAGGGGCAGAAGCACTCAGTCGAGGACAGTGCCCCTTCAGCTGTGACCAGCGTTTCTTGGTTTTTCGCATTAGCTGAAACCAGGCTCAGAGAACTCAATAGGGCTGAGTTAGCATGCCTTATTATAACAGTTTTCTGGTGTACAAGACATGAAAAAAGTCACATTTTTGGCACACACCAGAGGTTTTGCACATAAATGTCAACTATGTCTTTTGTGCCCCATTTGCCCCTTTATAATGAAAAGTGGGGATGGAGCAGGTGGGGATCAGAGAGGGCAGGGCAGGGATGCCTCTGTCCAGCCGATTTACCATAACCAGCAACAGAAAACTGGGGTGAGTTATAGCTAAAACCTACACCAGCCCCAAGATGGCATAGATTTCTTTTCAGGTACCTCCCAAGCCGAACCAGAATTATTAAAGGGGTTGTCCAACTTCAGGTTTTTTTTATTATTTAATAATGCTGCTGGGATACCTTTAAACATAATAAACCAATACTCACCTCTCCCTGGGTCTTGGCTTTCAGCAGCAGCAGCTCCATTCATCAGGGCTTGACTGAGTGCATCTTCCCCTTGGTTTCAGTGATCAGTAGGGGGCTCTGCACCCGGGCTGCCACCAGTCAAAACTTTTGACATGTGGTGAAATGACAGATACTCATTAAATATTAGCAAAATTTGAGTTAAGAGATGGAGTTCACTGTTCAGGACCCTCATCTATCAGCCAGAGTGCCAATGGTTACAAAGACAATAATTTCCAAGTAAACCTGTGCCTTTGATAGACCACCCGTTGGGAGAATTTTCTAATGCTGCTCTCCTAGAAAACTCTGTTACATCTTTGTACTGTGGTGGCACTACTGAGAACGTAAATGCTTGAGGTGGAGTTGCCTTACAGATCACATCTGGTAACTGGAAGTCCTAGGATCTTGTGCTCAGTTTATCTTTTGGGAAACCCTCAAAGTTAAAAAAAAAAGTGCATGGTGTGTATATATATATATATATATATATATATATATATATACACTGAAGAATCAGTCATAAATACAGGAACAGTATGTTAGTATATAAAGATAAGTGTTCTATCTAGTTATGATAGACAGGTAGATAGCTGCCCTAAATATAGCAGGTTCTGTCTCGAATTCCCCCATGTAGACTTCTGTATAATGTATATAATTGTCAGAATGATCCTGCCATGAATGTGTCATGCTGCTGCAATCTCTGCTCTGACCTGGATCCCCTGTTAAATGGATCTTTGTAAAGAATGAGAGCCTGAGCCTATTACCCTGCACTGTCAGGGTCCTAGTGTGGGTGTAATGATAAGGCTGGGCCATCTGATTGTGGTGGAGTCCCAGCCACATGGAGACAGATTTCTGCCCTTCTGTTCCTCCCAGTAAAATTGAGTTAGCTAGGAGCTACAATTCCATTCAAGCTATGGAGCACTAATTTACCATTAGTTCAGACGGAAGCCGAAATTACAGCCACTTGGACATTTTTCAGCAAAATCAGACATTGTTTTCTTAGTACTCAGACCAAACCTAATAAACGCTAAACTGCACCTATATATCTCTTTCCATATTTCCAAGTGGAGCACACAAAAGCCGGAGAGGACGTGTACTCACAAGTGGAAGCTCTCTGGTGTCTATAGTTACCAGGTATAGAAAAAAATCCTGAAAGGTCCAGGGTAAATATTACTTATTGAAAGCTCTATACACTAAGAATGTGCATTGTTTAAAGGACCTCCTCAAGAGTGACTGTGGGTGTAAATACCGAATATTTCATTTTAAGCTGACTTTATTAGATCATATCAGACAATTATGTTTAATGTAAACTGTATCAACACATTGTAATTAATAGATATAATAGATTAATTTACAGTAGATCAATAAAATAATATTGCTAAATACATAAATATTAATATAAAAATATTAGATACAAATATATAGATAGAGATATATAAGAATAGATAGATACAAATCTGGATACAAAGTTAGATTTCTAAATAGATGATAGAAAAATAGAGATAGATCATGTTAGATGAAAGAAGGAAAAATATAGATCAGATAGATAGATGTAAATAAAAAAAGACAGAGAGTGGGATAAAATATTTTATATATATATATATATATATATATATATGATTTTGTGCATTTAGTTGATTACTGTCAAGGTACACAATATACAGATAGATCGATAGGTTCACGCACATATATAGCAAAGTATACACACACCGATCTATATCTGACAACATATTGTATTAAAAATAACTGCAGATCGTTCCGTCCATCTTCTTGCAGTACTGGATGTAAAATATCTAGGATGATATAAACTATTATTTACTACAGGCATTAAAATTGTACAAAGAAAGTTTCTATCTCGTTTCCAAAACTGTTCCAGTTCACCTTAAGAACATAAAAGGCGACTACATGGTATTCTAATATTTGTAAGATGTACAGTAAGAGTAAATATTTAGCAGTCAGGGCTATGGAGAGGTTGCCTAACCTGGAATGTTCTAATGTTCTGTTTACATAACAACATGTAACCAGCACGAAAGTATTTCCTAAATGTATCCAGAATGTTAGAGAAAACCCTAACCTGAGATCCCGGAAAATGTAAAAGTTTAGCAGAAAATACTGCAGAAACTGATCAAGCAAGATTGTACCAGGGCTGAATACTAACTTAACATGAAAAGGCTTTAGGGGGCCATGTGAACTGTCCCTGTCCAGATGATTAATGGGGGTGAATTAGGGGTGAAATCCAACCCCTAGCAGGGAAAAAAACACACACACAGACAAACTGATTTCAGCAACTTCCAAAATCTCTTTGTCTTTTTACCTACGTATTAAAAATAAAGACAAATAAGAAGTATTTTATTCAGCTTTTATTTATTTTATCAAATGGTTAATTCAAACTCTACTAAAAATACAGACCAACTTAGAGAAATCGATTCCAGATCCATTTTTCCAAATGAAAGAAAAAAAAAAATTCTGATTTTATATTTCTAATAATAAATTAAAATTGAGACAAGTATAAAACAAACCAACAAAAATAGACACAAAATATTTAACTGATTTAACGCATTATAAATATAGGATATTTTTTTCTTTATTGTTTCTACTAAAAAAGATTTAGAGAAATTACAAAAACCTGGAAGTCAATCTTACATAAATACAGTTTAAAATAGAACTAACTTTAGGGGACCTCCAAGAACTACGACAGTCTATCCATAAAGAGTGACATTCCAGCATGTATAGGCTGTGACCTTCCATCCCCAGTGTTTCTGGCCAGGCATACGAGTTTACACTACAGAGAGGGTAACGTCTAATTGGTTGCTTATGTGGCATTGCTCTTCATGCATAGTCCCTGTATTGTGCATAGTTTAATAAATACATAGGAGATGTAGGGGGTTGAGGCATACTGTTGGTGGCGGGTTTACATGTTTTTAATGACATAATGGCCAGGCTAAATTGCCTTTATGTTTCAAAGGGTAGACAATTCTACAGATGTGTCAGCACTGGAGGCTCCTGGGAACACCCCTGAGGCACAGGATGTATGTTTAAGTCTGTGTAGGTGGGATGTGGGTCACAGGGCCCAAGATGGTGTTTGCTTGGTGTCTGTGCAGCACAGCTGTAGTCAATGCTATCTGAAGACGGATGGGGCATATTGAACATTGAGCAGCTTCCAGACCCATTCTCCAGGTAATTCCCTCCAATGTAACTTTGGCTTCCCTGCAATCCAGGGTTGTCATAGCTTGCTTCCCCATGCATAGATGGGTGGTCATACTCAGAGGTCATGGGCTGGTTATATCGTTTCTGAGCTGGTGAGTTGTCATACAGAGGTGCAGAATAAGCTGTTAAGCCATACATATTACCGGGACTCTTGTTGAACTCGTTAGCCATGGGCACATCGTAGCCACTGTCATCATCTAGGGTGAGGGGGTTGGAGTAAGGTAACAGAGAAGGACTTCTGCTGGGAGACTGTCCTCCAGGAGATGCACCCCCACTCTTCCCCTTGTGATCCTTCTTATACTTCATCCTTCTATTCTGGAACCAGATCTTGATTTGTCTCTCAGATAGATTGAGCAGTTTGGCCATTTCCAGCCTCCTTGGACGGCAAAGGTAACGATTAAAATGGAATTCCTTCTCTAACTCCACCAGCTGAGAGTTGGTATAAGCAGTCCTGGCCCTTTTGGATGCAGAACTTACAAAGCTGTTGTCCAGAGAGGTGTCCTCTTCTAGAGGAAAAATAAGGATTAAAAAAAAAAAAGTTTTAAGTGTGGAGAAATAACATTTTCACACATGACAATGCCAATAAATCCTGCAGCTCAATACACTTTATTGTATTGTATTTTATACATATTTGAGTGGAAGGCATTGTAATATGTTATCAGCCATGTCCACACTAATCCAGGCTCAGTCAGGACAATATAACCACAACCCAACCCTTTCTATAGCAGTACATCCAGTACCTAGCCAACAAGGGAATAAGCAGTCTAGAAACTTGAGATAGACAAAACTTTAGAGGTGTGTGACACAATAATCATTATAACATATTATATCAGCACGATTCACAAATACATAGAAAGAAAGAAAGAAAGAAAGAAAGAAAGAAAGAAAGAAAGAAAGAAAGAAAGAAAGGAAAGAGAAAGAAAGAAAGAAAGAAAGAAAGAAAGAAAGAAAGAAAGAAAGAAAGAAAGAAAGAAAGAAAGAAAGAAAAAGAAAGATGATTGATAGAGAAATGATAGATGGGGAGATAAATGGACAGAAAGATAAATACATGAATAGATATGAAGAAAGATATAAAATGATTGATAGAAAGAAGATAGATATAGAAATGATTAATAGATAGACCTATAGATAGATAAATAGACTGAGATAGATAGGTAGTTATGAAATAGAAAATTATTGATAGAAAGGCGATGGATAAATAGAAATATATGAAATAGATTAATAGATAGAATATTGATAGAGAAAGATAGATAAATAGTTAGAAATATATATATATATATATATTTATTTGACATAGATTAAAAGATAGATAGATAGATAGATAGATAGATAGATAGATAGATAGATAATGATTGATAGAAAGGTGACATATTATAGTTAGAGTAGATAGGTATGGGAATGATGGATAGAGAGATGATACATAGATGGATAGATATGCCATAGATAGTAGATCGATAGATAGATCGATCGATAGATAGATCGATCGATAGATAGAGAGAGAGAGATAGATAGATAGATAGATAGATAGATAGATAGATAGATAGATAGATAGGGACATGGATAACATATTTATACACCTCACATATTGCACTACTGGTGTTATGTAACTTGTGCCCATTTATTGTACAACCCCACTGCATTTTGTACAGCATAACGTGGCTCTAATGGGGGGGGGTCACATTGTGTTACCTGTTGGGGGAGGGGTCTGCTTCTTCTGTTTGGAGTTCTGACGTGTTTCCTTCATCCAGGGGAAGATCTGTTTGGGAAGGTTGTTATTCTTGCTGCTTTTCTTGGTGCCAGTGACCGCAGCAGGCTCTGTCCCAGCGCTGGGCTGGGAGGGGCAACTTTGGGTGGCAGTTGACTTGGGGTTAGGGGACGCTGTGTTGGGTGACTTAGGTTTCTGGGCTTGTTCTGACACATCAGACAGATGAAAGTTCATGCCCTTCATGGAGTGCTCGTCTTTATTGCCAGTGGTGCTAGAAGTGTTTCCTGGCGGCAAGCAGTAGGAAGATTCATAGTCATTTTCATTGGCATAAGTCTGGTGCCCAAGGTAGCTCATGGCATTAGAGTCCTGGAAGCCACAGCCTGCGAAAGACCCTGAGTTGTCATAGTAAAGTGACTTCTGCATCTTCTCTGTTGTGTTCAGTCTTGGTAAGACAAATGTGACCAGGTTATCAGAGATCACACTCAAGTGACCCTTGTAGACAATCCTGAGCCTGATCTATAGATAAAGCTCCAGCATCCTAGCTCTATAACAAACCAGGTCTTCCTGCAGTCCAAATGTTCAGTAAAGGGCCCCAGACCTGCAGACACACACAGAGAAAGCAAATACAAGAATTAGATTTCCAAAAGAAATCCTAAGAACCACCTTCTGACGTCACTGCACCTACAAGTAAAGTTTGGCTACTTTAAATAAATGTCATGTTTTTTCCAAGTGATTCTTTATAACAAAAGAGCCTTGGCTAGGAAGACAACACTAAGCTTTTCTTAAAACACCATCCTCTGTGGTAGGTCTTACATATCTTTCTGCTTCTACAGTCTGAAAGCTGCCACTTTAAGTGATCCCTGGGTGGGGAGGGACAGGAGCAAGACAGGCAGGGAGAGGAGAGAGACATTGGACTTCGCTAAACGTAGGTATTTTCTTCATCATGACTTCTAGACTTCTCTGACTTCTATGGCACCAAAACTGTTTATGTAGAGTTTATAATAATGGAGATTTGATATTAAACCAACTTAGTACACTTTAGTGTATACCACTTTACATGCTATATGGTGAAAATATCGCTCTGATAATCTATTTATCTATCTACTATACTTATATAGTACTTTTTCTATATATATATATCTACTCTAATATACTTATGTCTATCTATCCATCTATTCTAGATATCTATCTAGTATTCTATGCATCGATCTAGCCATTTACTATACTTTTGTCTGTCTATCTATCCATCTATTTTAGTTATATATCTAGTATACTATCCATCTATTTTTATGTCTAATATTCTATGTATCGAGCTATCTATCCATCTACTATCCTTGTCTGTTTATCTACTATACTTACGTCTGTCAGTCCTTCCAGCTGTCTATTATAGTTATCTATCTACTTTATCTGTCTATCTATATGGATAAATCTATACATAGAAAGTACTAGAAAAGGATAGATAGACATAAACGATAATAGATGAATAAATAGATATAAATAGACATATGTCTTTCTATCCATCCATCTATTATAGTTATCTATCTAGTATACTTATCTAGCATTCTATGTATTCATCTACTAACCTTTATGTCTATCCATCTACTGTATCTACTATGTTTATGTCTATATTGTATCTACTATACTAATATCTATTATCCATCCATCTTTGTACTATATATATATATATATATATATATATATATTTATATATATACTAATCGGTGTAATATCCCCTTATTTACATTTTCTTCTTCATTTTACAGAGTATTGTTTGTTTCGTTATTACGATATTAGCGGGTAGAATTAGCAACAAAATATCTGTGGATTAAACAAAGGTCTGGGATAATGAACGTAATTAAAACGCAGTGAATGAACGAATACATAAATAATAGCAGTTGTAAGTATATAACCTTGCTATTACATTGCACCCATGTGGAAAACAATTTGCGCATTCTATAAATTAGCAGAAATTGTTACATTCATTAGATCGCAATGTATGCAAAATAATAACATAGGGAAATAAAGTTTTGCCAAAAACTTTAAACTTTGCCAACTTTCCTAACAACCCTGAGGGGACTTTGCGACCTCCATTTCCAGCTATCTATAGATATAGATTTATTTATAGAATATATGACCACCAGCTAAAGCCAGGATTGTTGTTTAAACTGTGAGATGACAGATGAAATCCATGACAGCTGGATTTATGTAGTGGAAGTGCCGTAGGAAGTTATAAAAATGATTAACAGTAATGAGATGACTGCTTATATCTGGGAGACTATAGCTTAAGTGTAATGCTGCTTGTGTGTTTCCATGTGACTGCCTCTTACCTCGTGCTTGTGGTAGGAACTGTACAGGTTCTACCTGGCATGATGGATGGATTTAGGAAAGGTGAACAATAGTTATTATCATCTGATCTAGCTCTCCACCACAATCCAGACTTCCCCAGCTCTCTCCACCGCACAAATCAAAATGACCAACAGCACAATCTAGTTAGCAATGCATGGAAAGATAGCAGAGAGATAGGGAGCAAGAAAGAGAGGAATCCAGGGAATCTTGTTCTATTAGGTGTCTATCTATTAGCTCTGTATCCATCTACAGCACATGTCCATATCCTATCATTTATCTATGTGTGTATTTATACATACATGTCGTATGTGTGTCTTGTCCTCTACACAAATGTTTGTTAACTATTTTATTACTGGTATATAGCAATTTTTGTTCATTTGTCCTATGAGTGATATTATTGCAATGGTTTAATATAAATGTTTAAGTAGTATAAAATTTGTCTTAATACCCCTTTATATATATATTTTTTATCTTTATAATGCCCCCATGTCTCATGCATGAAATGCTCTGGCCCTGTGACAATCTGGACCGGTCTTTCTGTCTTAGACTTGACTTGTGGATAATCCTGAACCTCTCCCAAAGGAGGGAAGGGGCCTCTGTGAGTCCATTTATCCTGTGTCTCAGCTGCCTGCACATTCCCCTCATATTTACCGTGCTAACTTTCTCTAACATTTCCAACTGTTTACAGAGGACTCAGGAATTTGACTCACATGGAGCCAAAAACAATAATAACACAAAGTGTTCCACTTGGCAGAGTTCCTCCAGCCAGATCGTCAGTGACTAGCAGGGCTGATTGTGTAAATATGGCGGACACCCCAGTGCACCCCCATACCTCCCAGGCCATTGGTTCATGGGCCATGAGCAGGCCCTAGCACAGTCCTTTGTTCTGATAGAGAATCCCCCTCTTGAGCTGATCAGCACTTCCCAGACCATTCACCTCCCAATCCCAATCCAATCTCCAGTCTTATGTAATATTCTATGAGTTTGCCATATATTATATTAATATTACTGTTTATTTAATAGCCACAGCACCCTGCCCCTCCATAAATATGATTTGTATTTGCCGCCTCCCCCTTTCCTTTATGATTTATATCAGCCCAGCTCCAAAATGTGTGCAAAGCATTTATCAAAAACGAATTATCATTTTAGCTACAGCACCCACCAAATGTCTCCAAGAGGAGGCTGTAAATAAAGTCCAATGTGCTGGAGTTTAATTTAACTCACAGATCTAAAAACATCCAATTACATCGCCTGTGCCCTGAATGCAGACGATCCTGGCAATATTTATGCATGCTACAATGAAAGAATTACTGAAATGAAGAGTTAATTACAACAAATACAGATCCCAAATATATTACAGTCATTCTGATATTATTTCCTATGTGCATTCACATTCCCTGCAAACGATCTTTCGTTCATCGTTCAACCAATCTCTATTTTTAAAGCTGTAATATATATACAATGACCCCCTCCCGTCCAATAGATCTCCCAGCACTACAGATATATATCATCTATATACAGAGTCATGGTGTCAATGGAGTCATTAAACATTAACCCTCACATGCCCGGATTTTGTCGCCTAAGATATTGCACAGACATTAAATCTACGCAATTATCCTTTTTTAAATTCACATCTCTACAAGTTCCCCAAATGCTGGGAGTGTAAAGGCAAAGGATTTTGTTAATGGCAGCCTCAGTAGTGTGAAGTCAGCCCCATCTCCTAGCCTTCAGCAGTAGCAAATTCATGTGAACTCTGTTTGAACCAAGAATCAGACGATAAATCATGTATACAAAAGCCTGCTGTTTGCTTGGAGTGAAAATATCTTACCTTTAACACTTTCCTAGGCGAAGAGGGTGCAGCAGAGCAGGCTGCAGTGTATATTCAGGCACACAACAAGAGGGCTGAGCAGGGATGTTGGGGAGGCGTTTGCTATCTGGAGGGCCCTTTTTGGGGAGGGTGGGGGTGGTGGAAGAAGAGAGAAGTGCTCTTGTGGGGGTATTGCCAATGCAGATTATGATTGTTTAGTGGTCTTTAAACCCAAGCACTGAACCTAGCCCTCCCTCACTGCAGCCACACATACAATCCCAGCACTGGCTACAATTTGCATTGATTACTGTAAAGAAATAGGAGTCAGAATGGAGTCTCAAGATTGTGTGTGTATGTGTGTATATAATATATATATATACACACATGCACATTCCATATATATATATATATATATATATATATATTAGTCTAATTAACATATATTGTGTTATTTGCCTCCCGTTGTCCCTTGTCTTAATAGTTATTTATTATTTTATTTATTGTAGACGACACATTGTAACTACCACATGATCCCTTTTTATGTGCACCCCCATTTAGAACACCCTTCTCACTATAACACCCCTCCCCAGTCTTATCAGACCCATCAACACATCCCTGCACCAGAAAACTTCCCATGACCCCTGATTTATGATTTTTCTGCAAACAGCCCTAAAATGACCACAATGAGTGCCTTTAAAGGGAGAAGGCTCATCCTGCTCAGCTAATTTCATATGACAAAAAAGTAATGATGAATTTGGTTTATGTTAATTCACACAATGTCTTTTTTTTACCGCTTTCAGAATTTAACTGTAGGTTAATGTACCCCAACAACTTGAGTCCTACCCAGGCTTGTTAATGGGTTTAGATATTAGCTGCTCCTAGCCATGCATACACAATTTCCTCTTGTCTCTCTGGGCTTTCTAAAAAGATTTATGGGCCTTTTGCCTTGTGTAGCTATAAACAACAGGGGAAGGGGAACCCAATACCGCGATACTCTGTGAAGCCACACAAAGCTGGATGGAGTAGGAAGAAGATTTAGAGAATTTAGCTAACTTAGCAACTTTGTGTCTCCAGTGCTGAGGCCCACGTTTCATGGCAGCTCTTACTACATCCATTCAAAGCTTGGAGATTTGCTGGAAAATGAGGATTTCCCATGTAGAATGTGGACTGAAAATGCTCCATCATGTAGAAGACTGCATCCTCACAAATATGCACTGACCCATAGGGAAGTCTAAGACATCCTCTATAAGGTGAGAGTTACCATCTTATTCCTATTATTACCTATATCCTCCTGTCCTTTATTTAACGGATAATTTCATGTATATATCTAGTCATTTATTTAACGAGCATTCTATTGTAGTATTCAGTGTGGTGGTCCTTATTGGAGGGGAGGGGGTGCACAAAGAGTTACAAACAATACAGTTGCTCTTTTTATATTGTAAAATGCATTATTTACTATCACATCTCATATATATACATATATATCACACACATATATATATATATATATATATATATATATATAATATAAAACGATAATTTATTATATATGACCCATGGGATTCACAATATAGTCGCAATAAATTATGCAGCATTACATTGATGCTTATTTATTACTATAATGTTTAGAAATATTTATTTTTATACAATGAATTTCATCATTGATACACACTAATATATATATATATATATATATATATATATTACACAATTCTACTTATGTGTTTCGCTTGTTAAATGAATTCGGATTCATAAAAAACATGTCGTTTATCATTTTATTGATGGACTACTAGATACATATTCCCAGTGAAAGACAATAGCAGTAGCTATAAAAATCACATTATGAATACCGGGAGTATATTCTCCCATTTTAGGGCAGGTTATAAATCACATTGTCCATAGAGATGCGACCATTGCACTAAAATCGCGCAGACAAAACCTCTCTGCTTTATCTTATTGAAACCTTTAGCTGGGTTTGTTCACATTTTGCTATAGAAAAATAAATCTAATTACTGTGAAAATATATACTTGATTATGTTATATAATGTTTTATGAGGACAGTCATCTAAACAAGTCTCTCTCTCTCTCTCTCTCTCTCTATATATATATATATATATATATTTACATAGTCTAAATTTAGTAAAGTCTGACCTATATAATACTTTATTACAGTAATATAAGAAGAGCAGGGAAGGAGCAGACAGAGATAAGAGTCGGGTTGTGGGGGGAAAGGGGGGGGGGGGTGGGGAGATGATCTTATTTTTATACTGTCTGAGCTTGAGTCAAGATCCCTATTTATTACTGAGGTATAATTCAAGATGGTCGAGTATTAATAACCCAATAATGATAATCTTTATAGGGAAAGAGTACTGGTTCTCATAGTTTTATTGCCCTACTTATCCATTGTAATGACCTTTGGCTCAACAAAGCCATAATTCACACAAAGGAATCAGCACACACGGCCTCATCTACTGCTTTATCTTAACTAGTGAGCTACCAGCCAGGCAAGGAGACTTGTAAAAAGTTCTCTGGAATATTTGTAATATATGTCCGGAAAAATAAGGCAGGAACAAAAAATAAAGAGTAAAAAAATACCCCAAAAAGAACAATAGCTTAGTAAAATATATATAAAAAAGGAAAATAAAAAATATATGAAAAGTAAAAACACTAATATCCATCTTCTCCTCGTGTTTCTGATACATTGTTACACATATTGATCGTGTTTAATGTCTTTGTCGTCTCTTTTTAGGTATTTTCCTCCATTAATCATATTACATAAGTAAAAACCTAAATGAAGAATCACCAATGACATAAACCATCTGTATACACTGGTGAGCAATGTGAATACAAGGAACTGTATTTAACCCTTTCTTGTTGATTTCTGATTTTGTTTTCCATTTTTCCCCATGTGTTGCTTTTTTATACGTTTTCCATCTTTTATTTGCACTGTGTCTGGCTCTTTTCTGCCTTGCTAAATATTACAGAGCCTCAGCATTTGTTTATGTAATGACTTGTAATTGTACATAGCTACAGATCTGTCATGCCCAAGGGAACCATCGCAATAAAAAAATGGTAATAAAATATTTGCTGTTTGTTTATTTTCTGTCTCCTCCCCTTTCTGCAAGTTATGAGTGTGGAGTAAGTAAATGGCCTTAAAGGCAGCATGAAAAGGCAAATAGAAAACAGGAAGAACCTGCCAGAGAGAGAGAGAGAGAGAGAGAGAGACCTTCCAGCATCAAATACAGATTAGCCTGGGATACATAGATTAATTTACTGCCTGCTTGTATTTGCCTGAACCTATAGGGCATGCTGGGGCTTGTTGTTCTGCTACAGCTAGAGATCCACAGGTTGCTTTGTCTATGGTATAATCTGGCTGCTGTTAGTAAGAGGCTCTAGTCTAGATTCTCCTCAATATTAACTAAGGGTAAGGCCACACATAGAAAAACGCAGCTAAAACGCTGCCAAAATGCTTGTATTCTTCACTGCTTTCTTGCAGCGGTTTTTATTTTTTGCCTCCCCTCACCCCATATAAGTCTATGGGAAAAGCACATGAAAAATTAACATGCTTTGTTTAAAAAAAAAATGCTTTTTGAAAATGTGTTTTTCTTTTCGCAATGTGTGGATTACACAAAATCTCATTCACTTTGCTGGGACTTTAACACAGTCAAAAACTACATTTCCACAACATGTGGCCTTAGCCCACGTGACAAAATGCAGCAGAAAAATGCAGCGAAAATGCATTGCATTTTTCATTGAGTTTTTGTAGCATTTCTCTGTGTTTTTTTCTTCCCCTATTGAATCTATAGGGAAACACATGTGACTCCACAACTAAAATTAACATGCTGCGTTTTCCAAAAAAGCAGATTTTCCGCAGCTCTATTTTTCTACAATGTGTGGATGAGATTAACCAAAATCTCATTCACTTTGCTGGTTCTGTGAAATGCAGGGTTTTTATCTGTTGCATCTCTGCAGCAGCCATAAACATGGTGTCTCAGCAACATGGGGCCTTAGCCTAAAAGAGTTGGAGCTTAGATCTGCGTTATGTAGTGTAAAGATGACCATGCATGGTTCTTTAGATGGCTGTTGAGATTTTGGATTACTAAACATCTAAAGTGGATCTGGCTATGTACTACAACAACATATTGTAGATAGATCTCTGTACAGGTCTGTGAATAGTTGAAGTGAGTGAATATACTGTATATGCGGTGACAATAGTGGCAGTTTTTGTAGATTTTGCTGAGAAGCACAGATCAGCGTATAATACTGGGATGCGCAGTCCATCTCTAACATTTTTTTCTAAAATATTGATGGTCCTGATAAGAAATTGACAGCCTTCCCCATAAGAGTGTACACGATTAGGACCGCCCACTGGACTCCTAAGTCCTGAATTTACAGAGACTAAAATTAATAAAATACAAGTTATGCTGAATCTTTCCCCGAATCTTTCCCCACAAACCTTATACATCAATCTGCTCAGCTCCTCCTACACTAGAACATGCTGCCTGCAGTTTGAGCTGAATTTCCCATGTGACAAATACCTTTGAATCTGGCAATTTTGGTAAATTCTGCCATCTTGATTGGTAAGTGATCATCATACTAAAATAGCACTGCAGAATATGATGGTGCTATATAAGTCAGCATAATAAATAAATAATATTATTAAAGTATTTCTACCGCAACTCTCAGAACTGCTGTGCAGGGTAACTCGGGTAACAAAGTGTCACTTATAGGTCACACTTATTTTAACTGTAATTGCCATTATTAACATGTTCTTGGCCAGGCCATAAATTTGTTGCTGTTTAAACTGGTCAGAAACCTCTAATTGGTGTAGCCTGTCACATATGTATGCCATTATTGGGGCGAAAAATCTTACGCACAGGAGATGCTACATATGGCAATTGCTAAATCACACCCCTTTTTTTTTTTTTTTTTTTTTTTAAGGTTGCCAGATCATGGTCTGAACAGTGTGCCAGTCTCTTCCTCAGTGGACTATGAGCTATATTTATCAATGGGGAGCATGGTCTGTTGATGAATAAGGTATAAAATAACAGAAGAATTAGACCTTATTCACACGTCTGCATTTTTCAGGAATGGCATATATATCCATATACATTTTCAGACATCCGGATTAGGTCCCTGAATAAAATTGTCAGCAGGTTATGGTTTATTTATTTTCCCACTGGTGCTGATACATTATTTTATTCATCCTACTAGTATGGCACCAACATATTCTGCAGTGGTTTACAGACATTGGCGATCACTGTCCCATAAAGGGCTCACCATCTATATACCCTATCAGTCTTTGGAGAGTGGGAGGAAACTGGAGTAAACCCATGCAAATGTTGTCCTTAGCAACAGTGCTAACAACTGAGCCACCATGCTAGCCACATCATGCGTGCATCACACCAATGACTATGGGTCAGTGAAAAAAACAGATGGCATTTGTGTGCCATCGGTATTTCAAAGACCCAGAGACATAGGAAAAATGGATCAATCACAAACCGCACTCCATTCACAAATAAGTAGGGTTGGGGGGTGTTTGTGAATAGCACAATAATCTCCTCATTCTCTAGCGCTCCCTGATGATGTTTGTGTAAGAGCAGCAGCAAGGAGGTCCTACTGACAACACATGATGGCTGAAGTCAAGTGTAGTGACAACTCTGACAACACAGGACCACTGCAGTCACATGTTGTCAAGGTGACATCATCACTGTAGATAGGTAAACAAATAACAGCACCAAGGCCGCAGTGGTAGGTGATACCACAGGTAAGTAATGCTTTGTTTGTTATGTTTTACCATCCTCTGCCTATTTTTATTTGATCTCTGACAACCCCTTTTACAACATGCCAGATGGGACTTGGGTTAGTTCACCAAAACATGCTAAATGAGTTACACCAAGTGTAACTGTAAACCCCTCCAACTTTTCCAAAACATTTGAATGTATCAGAAAAAGTGGCGCAAGGTCTTCATAAATATGGCGCATGTCCTATGTGACATATGTTTAATATATTTAAGAGTACTTTGATAAATCTTCCCCATTGTAGGGAGATTGTATATTTGTGAGCCTAAATTAGGAGCGGAACAAACAGAAATGAAAGATTTGCATATTTTCATATTTTGCACCTATAATAAAGTAAGCACAAACAATCCAGCTCACCAGTCTCAGGGTCTTCTACAGCGCACGGATCCGCAATATGTCAATATAACTCCAAGCACAATGGGGCAGATAAACTAAGAAACATGCACCAGAAATTTGTGCAAAAATACCGGCATATATGCTTTACACCTGATTTTTCGTGTCTTAGGCACCTTCTAACAGTTTGTGCAGTTTGTCTGACAGATGGGAGGGGCCTATTGAAAAGGGGGCAGGGCCTAATATGCCAAACTGTATCCCAAAAAATGTTACCAAAATTCGGGACAATGCACAAAAATTTTTTTGGAAACCATCTAATAATTAGTGTGAAGTTCGACTAAACAGTCTTAGGCTAAGGCCCCACGTTTCAGAAACACAGGTTTTTTTTGTTGCAGATTTTGCTGCGTTTTTTTAGCCAAAGCCAGGCTTGAGCCATTGAGCAGAAGGTAGAAGTATAAGAAGCTCCTATATATTTCCCATTCCATTTGTAGCCATTCTTGCCTTTGGCTCAAAAAAAGATGCAAAATTTGCAATAACAAAAGCTGCGTTTCCGTAACCTGGGGCCTCAGTGGAAAAAAAACACGGCATTTTACAGTCACTGCAAGGTGGATGGGATTCCTTGCGGAAATATACATGCAGCAGACAGGATGCAATTTCCAAAACTGTTCCCATTTTGGAAATCGCAGCATGTCAATCATACCTACGGAAACGCCAGCGTTTCCCTATAGGTATAATGGAAGAAGAATGTCCACAGAGGAAACCTCTGAACTTTCTGTGAAAAGCGCTGAAGCATAAAACACTATGCGTTGCCATTGCGGTTTTTCCCACAGCGCCTTTTTGCTGCGGCCCGCTATGTGAGGTCTTAGCCTGGAAGTGTGCCAGATTTTCAAACAGCATCGGACTCTTTGGAAAATCTGGTGCAGTTTAAAGATGTTTAGTCTAACTGCACTGTCTAAAAGTTAGATAGTATGGGGCAGATTTATTATGCCTTGTACGGCAGTTATCTGTTATACAAGGCATAAAAAAAAAATTCACAATTTTTTTTTGCGCAAATATTTTCATCTTTTTCACTTTTGCAACACGCATGCCACTGTTATGGACAGGGTTGTGGTGTGAGTGTTGCACTAGATTTTTTATTTATGCCAGTTTGCTGGTGTAAATGATGACTGAAATACTGTAGATATGTAGATTTCAGTGTGCAGGCGCACATGGTCCAGTGGAGGAAGGACCTGAGCTATGAAGAGGCATGCATCTTGTCATAAATGAGGCGCACCTTCCACCTGTGCAGGGAAAATGAAGACTGGTGTAAGATAGGCCACTCTTCATAAATTGACCCCATAAGTTTATCTGCCCTAATGAATACATTCCAGCATTTTAAAAAGGAAAGTCCTTCAGCTTTCTTCCAATTCCAACTTAAAATTCATACATATTGGTGCAAACGGGGATGAGAATAGTGATCCTATGCATTTTGGAAATGTCCTTATTCACGTCATCTTGTGCCTGCTTTTGGATTTCACTTACAAGTACCACAAAATTCGAAAAAATACAGGTGTGAATAACGACTAACAGTTCTTAGAAATAAGAAAATATTTATATTAGGTCACCTTTAGTTTATAATCATCATTAGAATCTCTTTACTATTTATTTGCTGACATTATTATGACTTGTGTCAACACTTGTATTGGCAAGAGATAAAACTCCTTGTGTTAAATTATCATTATTACTTGTGTCAACAGAGCACTTCACAGCTTCATAGCAATGCAGGTCTTATCTTATAAGAGCCCATACAAAGGGAAAGTCCTGTGTTAGAACTAGTTGTATGGTGGTCACATGGGTAGTGAACAACTAGTGCACATCACATATGTATTAGTCCTCACTGACTTGAAATATGGTCCTGTAATGTAGGTTTTATGCAGAGTTATGTCTGTATGGTTTTAGTTTTTTTATATCCTTTATATTACTATTTTTTAGATATATTATGTATCTATATATTAGATGTATTAAATATGAAACATGCTGCATATATGGAATATGGACTGTTACTACTGAAATATATATCTGTATGAACACCTGCATTGACTAAACAGTTCTGTATTCAAGACCTTCCAAATGATTGAACAGAAATTAAATCTAACTCATGTGAGTTCCTTCTTTCCCTCCCTCTGTTCCTTTATTCTTCCCAATCTTCCTTCCATCTATCCAACCTTGTCCTTCCATCCACTCTTCCTTTTCTGTTCCCTAAGCCACCACCTCCTTCTCCATAGATAAGTGGCATCACCTATCTCACTCAGCAAGCTAAGCTGCAAGTACAAGTAAGCGAAATAAAAAATGTCTAACGTTAGCCATTCTTGTTAGCTGTTGGCCACATACGTCTTCATCTGGCAGCTACCTCCATCTTTCCCATGTTTATTTCAAAGGGAAAAAAAGCAATAAGCCGAAAATAGATTGAAGGACCTATGGTTCTTCAACAAGTGATATGGTGCCAGTAATATTTACCCGGATACATCAGCACGTCCATACTTGAAAATACTGATTTTAACGTTCAAAATCAATTTTTTTCTCTGTCCCCCTACAACACACTGCATAAATGTATAGTACAGGCGATAAGACACTTTGTATTATTATGTTATAAGAGGAAAGTGCTTATTTCTACACTTATCAAGCTGTTTCTCTGCTCCCCCTGCCTCTGATAAAGTGACTTTCACTCTGAAAATCCCTGGCATATGTGTCTTCAGCTGGAGTGCGGGTTACATGACTCAGATTACACATGTCTAAGGAAGTCTACGGTGAGAGGAGGGGGAAGGATTGAGCAGGCACCAAGAGAAAGGCACAGGCTAGGTGATGCTAGAGCTAAATAGGAGTATATGTCATTACTTCTCTGTATATGTCCTGCACGGTCCATTATGGAGAAGATTCGCCTGTACTGTATGCAGTGTATAGAAGCTAGTTTCCATCACCGGCTTGGAGAGAAAAGCAAACTACAGAAAGGTTAGGTACACAGTGCAAGCTCCTAAGCCCCAGCCCAAAGTCTGTAGCAGGGTCCCCCCCCCCCCCTTTACCATATACAGGTAATGATGACATCCTCTAGACTCTGGTTCAAAACCACAGGAAAGAATGACACTTGAGGGGGTCATACACATCAGATTTAGGACAGCCGAACCCACAGATTTTGGCAGGACCAGCTAACCATCTAATGTGTATGAAATTCTTGGCTGATGCTTGTTCATAGACATGGGGATAATGGATTAGGCATGTAAATGTAAACATGTTAGTGAGGAATAGATGTCAAATGAACAAGCTAGATTGCAGCTTTACAACGTGTAGACATTTTTTTTATCATGTTTATCAGTCACCATTGTGCAGCTCAGTCCAATTCACATGAATATGGCTGAGCTGCAGTACCAAGCACAGCCACTATGCTGTATTTGGTAAGTAGTGAAGAGGTCACAGCATATTATAGTCCTGGACAATCCCTTTAAGTATTTATCTACTTCAGATTATGTAAGGGTGGGTTCACACTTGCGTCCGCCGCGAATCCGACCTAAATGTCTGAAAAGTGGATAGGGACTGGATAGGGAAAGGTTTGCAATGCTTTACTTAAAAACCCATTCACTTCTATGGGTTTTTTAAAGCAATGCGCGGGTGTGCGCTTACACCCTCTGCGCCGTGAAGCTGTTTTTTTTTCGTCAAGCATGCAGAACTTTGTATCCGACGAAAAAAAATGGCTTCGCGGCGCAGAGGGTGTAAGCGCACACCCGCGCATTGCTTTAAAAACCCATAGAAGTGAGTGGGTTTTTAAGCAAAGCGTCGCAAACCTTTCCCTATCCAGTCCTTATCCTGTTTTCCGACATTTAGGTCAGATTCGCGGCGGACGGAGTGCTGGCGCAAGTGTGAACCCACCCTAATTTGGTTAGAAGGGTTGTCTGATGTTAAAATGATCAGAGGGTTTCCTGCTGACAAGTCCCCGAAGAACCATCTGTAGAAGATCCTTGGAGCATCACTATAGGAAAACTTAAGCATTGCACAATTTCCATTGAAATCAACGATCTATACTGCATGACCCTACAAACAGAGCTGTTCTTTGTATCGTCTCTACCCTCGGAGAGTAAGATGAGGCTCCTCCCTATATTAACTCATATTCCCAAAAATTGTGTTTGGAAAGATACTTGTAACACTATATACTTATCTATCGGTATAGTACAATTAGAAAATATAATGCAAAATGTAATTATTTGTTATTTATACATTTTATTTGGGCATTTGGCATTGCTTTGCTAGGAAATAAGCATTTGCATGCTATGATGGAGAATCATTTATTCTTGCTCTTATGCTGTCCTCTTCCAGTGAACAGGAAATAACATTGTATGGCTACTGCGAGACTCGACAGGAAGACATTGAGAGCAGATATCAGAAGTAGTACAAATTGCATGTACCCTGCCACTTAAGTATCTAGAGACTGTTCATACTCTGCAGACAAATATATTAAATTCTTTCAGGGTGTGGGAACATTTCCCCATATTTTTTCATACTGTCATGACGTGCTCATTTGTGTTTATATTATGTCTATATGTTAAAGGAAAGCTGCTAAACGTTGGAGTCAAGCTGTAGTAAAGCATTCTGTACATGAACAGGGGTGGACCCAAGGGTCTAGACACTGGTTTATATTCTTTTCAAAGGTGCTCCTACTTTAGAGAAATATTGTAAGGTCATCAGGATAAAGAATCTGGATTTGTCAAATCCCATTCATTTCTGCGTCTTCTGTCAAACAAAAAAGACAAAGCCATCATTAGTCATTCATAAAGTATCCTGGAATGGTCACTGACAATGCTGTAACATACCTGAGAATGAAAGTCGCAGAAATATTGTTGTTTGGTCAGAGCACTGATGTCTCAGGGAAGTGACCACTTTGCAATAAATTAAAAGTATCTGACCGTTTTGTGTCCACAGCTCCTATATAAAATTATGTGTCTTCATGACTACAGACAACAAACAAACCCTATGTGTAGTCAGAGGCTTAGCTATAGGGAACTGCTGTGATAGGTGTACTCTAACTGTAATAATCTGTGCACTTGTGTGTATTACATCACCAGGACAGAGCTTTATTCATAAGAAGCAAAGAGTAGCATTTATTTAGTTTTTTCAGTATATGTTTGGCAAACACACCAGAAAAACTCTTGGCACACGTCAAATGTATCCCTAGGTCTTGGTTCACTCAGAAGAGACCAGAATAGTGTCCTATGAACACTGGCCTTCCTATATATTGGTAATGATTCCATTCTATAAAGGGAGACCCTGAGGGGGCCCCAATGGCTCCTCTGCCATGTAAAATATACCACTATTCCAATTGGCACAAGGTAGGTAGGGGCCCCATTTTCAGATTTTGCCTTGGGTTGTGCCTCTGATAATGGCCTCTGATAATGACCTCTATTGGGCCGGTATATATTTGTATACCAATAGACTAAAACAGAATTATCTCTTATCTCATATATAAAAATGAGTTTCTGTCTCTCTGTCTGTTCTTTATGCGCGACCAAACGACTGGACCGATCCTCAAATTTGGCACACATGTACATCAGGTGTCTGGGAATATTTTAGACTGGGTCTCAGCAGAGGCATAGCTAGCGGGGGGCAGGGCGGGGTGGTGTCCCCGGGCCCACTGACTCTCGGGGGCCCATCTTGGGGCCGCCGCAACACAGGTTACCCTCACATATTAACTGCATCGGCGTCTGCATGACACCGATACAGTTGAAATACATCCTCTACTCATACGTATTTCGTAAACCACAAGCCACTTCAGGCCTGTGGCCTACGAGCTGCCCTAAGACGTCTGTGTCCTGGCACAGATGTCTGCGCGATGACATCATTGTCCTGCACCGTCCGCGCCATGACGCAGGTCCTGCTTCTTCAGTAATCAGCGGCTGTGCCGGCGGTGGAGACTCCTCCTCGGGAGATCGGAGGTAGGTGAGTAACATCGACCTTTTTTTTTTTTAACTCACTTTGGGCATTGTAATTGGGGGGTGGGGGGATGGGGATAATACATATAAGAGGTCAATTGGGAGCATTGGGAATTTAGATAAGAGGCCATAACTACAAGGAGTATTAGGGGGCTTTAATAAATAAGGATATAAATTATAGTGAAAAGTCAGTGGGGGCTGCATGAATGTAAGGGGAGATAATATTAGGGGGCATTGGTGCAGTATTAAAGGGGTTTTCTAGGGAATAATAAAGTTTACTGGTAAGGATTGTATTGGGCAAATTGCAGAGGAGGCGGGAAAGGTGAAACATAAAAAAAATACTCACTTGTCTCCAGGCTACCGATGTCCTCAGCCCTCTGCTGCTGTCTGTCCAGGCACACGCATGCCGCTTTCCTGCCACAAGTCCTGCACTGCACGTAATTGGCCTCAGCGGTGGCTGGAAAGGACTCTGTGATGTCACTCATATACATGACTGGGCCCTTTCCAGTCAATATTGAGGCCACTGATGGCCTCAGCAGTCACGTATGGCACGTGTCTGAACAGACAGTGGCGGCAGACACCAGAGCACTGTGGACAGGTAAGGTTGGGTTCACAGTAGCGCTCGGTTTCCATTTTACAGGTCCACTTGGGGACCTGAAAACGGAAACCCAATTCGCTTGTAAAGCGGTTATCCGTGGACCCCATAGACTATAATGGGGTTTGTTGGTTATGTCCAGTTTCTGCTTGAAAAATGCGGAGAAAAAAGTCCTGCTTGCAGGACTTTTCTTTCCACATTTTTCAAACAGAATGGCGGACAGAATCCCTCAACGGGGTTCAAGAATTGGTGTGAACCCAGCCTGAGTATGATTTTTTTTTTTTTATCACCTCCACTGTGATTTGTCCACTTCCTGGACAACCCCTTTAAAGAGGACCTTTCATGTCCTCATGAACCTGTGATTTTATATACCGCTAGAAAGCCGACAGTTGGCTTTCCCATTACGTGCCCCGGTGGAGGAGAGATCGGTGTCGTTAGTTTCGGCACATATCTGTCCCCACTGTCAGAAGGGCGTTCCTGACAGTCTAGCGTCATCACTGGGCTGTGAGGAACGCCCTTCTAAAGGTGGAGAGAGATCAGTGCCAAAACTAACGGCACCGATATCTCCTCCACCAGGGCACATAACGGGAAAGCCGACAGTGCGCTGAATTCAGTGCACTGTCAGCTTTCTAGTGGTATATAAAACCACATATGCATGAGGACATGAAAGTTCGTCTTTAATACAAAGGGGTTATTAATAGGCATTATTAATACAGAGGGTCATTTATGTAAGAGAGCATAATTTTTTCAAGGAGACATAAGAGGGTATAATTAATAGGGGAATTGGGCAATATTAATTTTAGGTGGCACTCAGACATTAAATTGATTTAAGGGGGTACACAGGGTATTATTAATTAGGGGAATTATTCATTGAGGGGCAGTATTAAATAAATGGGGCACATAGGAGCATTATTAAATTAAATGGGGTTATTCATTTCCAGGGGATTTTATATCACATATTTTATAATTGGGGTAGCAGCAGGATGGAGAAATGATTTAGTTGAGGACAATGTGGGTCGGGTGCCTGGAAAAAGTGAAGAGCCAAAGATGTTTGTGTTACAAACTTTACAGTCACAGCTGGAAGAAGTGGTCATGGCGGTCCAGATGGAAGAGACAATAAATGTAAACAGTCAGAGACGTCACCTGTAAGTCACAACATTGTTCCTGTACTGTATTTACGTAAATGGTCCTCACAGCCCTGTGTAAAAACACTACCACTATACGGTCACCGTATAGTGATAGTGTTGGTATACCTGAGTTGGGGGCCCACTTGGACGTATTCGCCCCCCCCCCCCCCCCTTCCCGTGCTGAACCCCTAGCTACACCTCTTGGTCTCAGCTCTCTTGGACATACCGTTCCTGAGATACAGTATTCCCAAAAAATGACCAACATTAGCTAATACAAGCCTGCAAGTCTTTCACTCATATTCCAACTGCCATACACACAGTCACATGTCCCTTATCAGCCAATAAGAGCTCACAGGCGCTTACTCTCCTCAGGCACACAGGTTTCCATAGCAAACAAGCTATTTATGACCTGTATTAGTCAATAGCAGTTCGCAGGTCCTTTAAAATTCAGTCAAATCATGTGTATCAGCCAATATAAGTTCACATTTAATTTACCAGGTTTCCATAACAACACAGCCATAAATAGACTGTACCTATACTGGACTCAGTGTCGTAACTAGCAATGACTGGGCCCCAAGGCGAACATTTGACATGGGACCCCCCCCCGGCAACCACCCCCCCACCCCTGCACAAACTGCATTCCTGCACACACTATTATGCCCATAGTGGCCCCTGCACACACTATTAGGCCCCATAGTGGCCCTTGCACACAGTATTCTGCCCCATAGTGGGCCCTGCACACAGTATTATAGTGGCCCCTTCATATAGTATTATGTGCATTCCCCGCTACCTCTTCAATGTTGGACCAGATGTCACGTGAGCCAGGCATGCATCGCAACGCATAATGACGTCGGACTGGCCCACCGATGTCTGGGACGTCACCAAGGAGGCCTGAAGACTGCTGAAAAGACCCCAGAGTATAATGATAACAGTGTATGTGAGGTTCACGGCCCACAGGCCTTACTTACTGATCCCCGCTCCTGCTCACAGCCACCTCTACAAAAGGTGAAGCACAGACAGCCATGAGCAGGAGCGAGGATCAATAAGTACATAGGGCCCGTTACCTGCTAGTGTTACACCAGCAGGTAACAGCCTATTGAAAAAAAAACAAAAAAAAAAAAAACACACACACATCAGGGGTCCGCCGGGACCCCCAATGTCCCGGGCCCTGTGGCAGCTGCTACCACTGCTACCCCGATATTTACGCCACTGACTGGACTGCCATACTGGATTTCAGCATTCTTATAAATTGAAACGTTTTTAAACTGCTCATGTCCCCTGCAGCAAAACGCAACGCATGGCTGCTGTTCGAGCTAATGAAAACTCTCAGCAGACCCAAGCCTGTCTCTAATCTGACAAGGTATGTCACAGACAACAGCGAGCTGCTGAAACAACCCAGAAGACCCAAGCCCGTCTCCAATCTGACAAGGCATTGTCAGCCACATGCATACAGCTGCACTCCATGCTTCCATAACAACCCTTCCATTTTTCTTCACTGCTGTGGGTCAGCTTTAAAGGGGCAGGGCGCTGTGGATGACACTGTTACACAAGGTCACATACAGACAGCTTTACTCCAGGTTTTCCATAACAACCGATCGCAGGTCTTTCACTGATATCCAAACTGAGATACACATGATCACATGACACTTATGGACCAATGGAAAATCGCAGGTTCTTCAGTCTTGACATACACACAGCTTTACATCAGGTTTCCATAGCAACCAAGCTATTTATGACCTGTATGAGTCAATAGCAGTTCGCAGGTCCTTAAGTATTCAGCCATATGACTTGCATCAGCCAATATAAGTTCACATTTCATTTACCAGGTTTCCATAGCAACACAGCCATAAATAGACTGTACCTATACTGGACTGCCATACTGGATGTCAAGTGCAAAACTGGCCAATTCTTATGGGGTCACTACGCAAACAAAAAATTAAATATACCCGTGCGAAGCCTGGTCCTTCTACTAGTACCATATATATAGAAAAAAAACCTTTCCATGGTTTAGAGCATTGATGTTCACAATGGCACATTGTGGGGGCATTAGTTGCATCCCTAAACATTTAGCATGGACTGTTGTTATGAAGTAGACATACATACATAGCTGTATGTGCGACCAGACTCGTCTATATAGATTTTATTATATAAAAGGCTCAGAAAAACAAAACTTTCCATCTTGTTTTTGGTATACTACATACAGAGAGAGCATACAGTAGACTGCAGGCTTATAAAACAGTCTCCACATAAGCATAGATAGATGGAAAAGATACTAGTGCTCACAGAAGAGGAAAAACTGAGCAAATCTGTATTATATAGTTGGGACAGAGCACTCAGTGTGCCAGATTATTCATGCCTGATCATTATCCAGGGAAGGCAGCGGCACCCTATGGATTTGACTTTTTCTAGGACCCTTAGGCAGGCACTTCAGGGTTACCAGTTGGGCATCACTTGCACCATAATTTATAAAGCAAGTCATCTTACCTAGCATAGCTATGCAAAGTAGTCACATGTTACAACTAGAGAAGCATTGGATTTGCATTTGTTGTCATTATTCCCATTCCACCTCATTGTCTCCATATAGTCTTATGACAGGGTGGGGTAATGTAATGTAACATAACATTAGTGTTAGTTTTAATATAAAAAACATTTAGTTCGCAATAAAAATTATTAAAGATAAAACTGAAAACATCCTTAAAATCCATCATCGAAGATTCTTGTGTATTTACAGAGAACATGACACAAAGTAACATAAAAATGGACATGTTTACGGAATTGTACAAGGAAAACAACTGCGTCCTAGAACAGATAAATGAGCCATTTCCTGCTTATTTGATTTAGCCTACTGTAATGTCCTTGTATCCATCTCATGCATTTCAAATTGCCTACCAGATGGAATACCATTGTATAGAATAACTGCTCTAAAAAGCAAACTCTATATATGTATGCATTACATAAGACCAAAGAGTGTGTTAAAGAGATTGTCCTAAGGCTAACATTTGCCTGCATGCTGTTAGGATCCAAAATGATCCTATGTCCTATGTTCCCATTTAAAAGGAGAAATAGTCACATATGGAGATCTATCCATAGACCTCTATTCAAGGTCTATGGATAGATCCACGTAAAGTACTAGGTTGTCTTCATTAGTCTCACAGCTTTTGAATGAAGCGGCCGCCACATACTACTCAGTACTCTTCGATATTCATTGTTCAGCCATTTGTGCTGCAGACATTTCCTGCCTCCTGATTCACTAACAAAAGTTGTTATCATTGTCTTCCATCTTAACCTACAGTCACTGGTCATCATCCTTTTCATGTTACAGAAACTAATAAAGTACAGTACAGTATAGAAACAGTATAAAGTACAGTATGAAAACTTTACTTTGTTAGAAAATCCTCCTTCATCAACTCATTCAGCAGGGAGGAAGTAAAGGGCTACAGTAAATTAAATGTCCTCTCATTCTGCTCTGAATGGAGCGTGCAGGCTGAACTGTGAGTAATCAATAAAATCCCATTATCTCATAGTCCCTCCATTTGTTATTTATTTATGGCAGATTTTTATAGAATGGATAGTGCTGAAAATTGTTCACTAGCCCTCGACCATGGCTGTCAGGGCATGTAGGGGGTTGTGGTTTTGCCACAGCTAGAAAGCAATGGGTTGGACAACAATGTCGTAAAAGTTAATAGCAGGAAGACAAAATAAAACATCAACAATAGAACCTACAACCTGTGCCCAATAATATGGGAAAGGACTACAATTACTGCCTTCCAGCACTCGATCGTTGGTTTTCCATGGCAATCAGGGTGCCATCTGGAATGAGGAACTATTGTACTGTAGGTTCTCCTTCTGCTTACGCACCCAAATTTCCTGTAGGAAGGGTAATTGGTTTTCCTATGAGAAACAAAATGCTTTAAAGATCATTTCGATCTAAAAATAATTTTAAAATACTGATACGTGGAAGACAGAGTGTCCTTTTGTCAAGTTTTCTTCACGACAGGTATTATTCCTCCTTATGGAGATCCAACTAGTATAGAGATCCAACTAGTATAGAGTCTTTAGGACAATCCTGGAAGTAAAATACATACAATGAAAAATCAATAAAGGTTATTGAGTTAATTTTAGTTGTAAAAGTAAAAATTATGTTGCGTTACCATCATGGGTTGTATAACAATAATATCTGATCATAGACAAAATATTAAGTGTATGACTGAATGCCTAATACTTATAATGTGGTTTCAATACTAAAGATGCCAGCAATCTCAGGAATCATTGCCTTCTACAGCTAGAATGGGGGTTCTAAATGTTTTGTAAGCCCTGTTTTCTCTGAAGCAACCAGAATGTAAAAGTCCATCCTGTCAAATCTTTGTTTCTCCCCATGGATGTTCTGACACCACAGTACTGTCTATGGCCGGTAGGATAACGGTGTATATATATATATATATATATATATATATAAAGGGGTTTTCCATATTCACAATATTGGTTGTCTATCATGAATATGAGATTGGTGGGGTCCGACACTTAGCATTTCCACTGATTTGCTGTTTAAAGGTTCAGACAGCAGCATCTTCATTCTTACAATTCGTCCATCTACCTGCAAGCCATCAACTTAGTATCAGCAGTGCAGGACATTGCAGCTTTATACCATTCAATATATTGGTTCTTTTGACATATTTTATTGGGACATTCAACTTTTTTACATTTGTCCATTGTTAGTACTATCATTTATAACTTACCAATTATCACTACCTGGAAATGGCTTTAAATTTCATTTTTACTTAATGCAGTATAGCTAGCTATGGAGATGTTAAACACTTATTGTCATATTACACAGATGTTACACCATGGTATAGAACTATGATAATGATAACTTGTGAATATCTGTATGACTAGAAGAATTTGGGTGCAGTGCTTTAAGGGTTACAAAAAAGATCCCACAATCAATATGCTATACATATGGGCACTAATGCACAAAGGCTATGTCTGGTATTGTTTGTGCTAACAGAGAGAGGTGGGCAGTGGGTGGGTGGGGAAATGCACACTCAGCACTTTGCCCATTTTAGAGACAGAAGAGACTAGTTCTGTGTCAGCTCTTTAAATCTTCCTTTACTTCCCACACACACCCACTCTGAAATAAAACTGGTGACTCAAACACATTTATAGACAATTCTCTACTACACAAAATAGAACCTCCCTGTTTAATGTGTAACTTATTGAGAGGTGCACACATAAACCACAAAGAACAGACTGACCATATTGTGTCACCTGCTGTAATAGTCAAATCACTGTGTCCACATAGATGAAGTGACAGATGGATAGCAATGTATGCTCAGATAGAGAGAGATTGATCGATAGATGAATGTATTGATGAATAGATGATAGATACATAGATAAGAGATATGTAAATTTATAGATAGGTATAAAGATAGACAGATAGAAGCTAGATAGATAATAGATAGATGAATAGACAGATAGATGGAGAGATGGATAAATAGATAATAGGTAGAAGAAAGTTTGAATGATAAGAGAGGAATGATGGATGGACAGAGATATGGTGCATAAAAGTGCATATATACTATATATATATATATATATATATATATATATATATATATATCGTTATGTACACACAGACTCATCTGATGTCACTGTCTTTTTATTATGATATTTTTATGTAATTTTCCAGCTGCCAGTTATGTATACCGATTATCGCTCACTGCTATAAATACTTTGTTGGCACGCCACTTCTTTGCTTGAAAAAGGCTTGAGTGTCATAATGAGTAGATAAAGTACCTAACCTGTAACTTACCCTTGGATCCAGCCCCTCTTATTTTATTCTCACTAAAGATTGTAGACTTGATAGATAGGAGATAGATGAATAAATAGAAGATACGGATCGACAAATTGGTGTATAGATAGATAAGATTAGAAAGAAAAATAGATAGAGATTAGAAAGATAGATACGATAAGATAGATATGATAGATAGAGATAGATAGAGTTTAGATTGATAGTTGGATAGAAAGATAATATAATAGGCATATAAATAGACAGATAAATATGGTCTGTTAATTTGTTTTTATGTTCACATCATTTCTCTATAAATGGAATCACCTGCTGTTTCTTACAGGGTGAACAAGCCATAGACTCTCAGAATAAAGACCATAGAAAGGTGGTGAGAAGTGTAATAGAATTGGATTAACTGCAGTGTTGAAAAGTTCAAAGATCTGCTATTAAAATCATTTTGCAAACTGCAAATTCTAGGCTGATGACAATACAGAATCTCTCTAAACTCTTTTTAATAGACATAAGTAACATCATCCAAAAGCTGCTCTTGAAAAATAATCATGAAGATCAAGTGTTAGACAATTGGTTGTATTCCTAGAAAGCATGTTCTGCAGAGCTCCAGATTTACTTTATTACAAAAAACGTAACTTCTAAGAACTGAAATCAAACATATTATATATAGCAGCAGATGATATGTCATCCAGCCCTTCAGATCTGCGTATATGTTTACATTTCACACAGATACATTTCCCATGATTCACTGGATTGTATAGTCAGTTCTTTCTATTGCAATTTAGAATATTCTTTACTTCCAAGCATCAAAATATTGTACGGCATTGTATAACTCTGAATGACTAGCTTTAACCCCGTACCACGAGATAGCTTTGACATTTTTATAATTTTACCTTCTAGAGACTTTATTTTTCCATTGCGGTATCCGTGTGAGAACTTGTATTTTGGGGCAAGTACTGGTACCACTTTGGGATACGTATAATGTATTGTAAAGTGAGTGACATGGGATTTGGTCTTAAAAGATCTGGGCCCCAATCCCCAGTGCATATGTACCAAATTCTTACTCCATAATCCAAAGGCAACAATACTGATCAAATGTAATAGAAAACACAGGACATTTACAGGGAATAAAGGGAAACTCCCTTGACTCCTGTTCCAAGCTACCATGTTTCATGCAAGCCACACAGGCCTGTTCTTGCCTGCAGCCTGAGTTCTCTGCAACTTGGCTCAGGCACTCACAATGATGTTGATGATTTTCCTGTACCATTGGTTTAGCTATCTCATAAGCCATTAATCTGACATTACCTGTGGCACATGAGGATGAGTGGCATGCCAGCAAGCCTTAAGGCTAAGGCCCCACGTTGCAGAAATGCAGTGCTTTTGGTGCAGATTCTGCTGAAGTTTTTTGAGCCAAAGTCAGGAGTGAATTCAACACGTCTAACAGCCTTCTTTAGATTCCTGACTTTGGCTCAAAAAATAGCAGCAAAATCTGCAACAAAAAACTATGCATTTCCACAGCCAAATGCCCCATGTAGGGAAATGCAGCAAAAAAAACACTGTGGGAAAAAATGTGGTGGAAACGCATTGCGTTTCTTTCCGCACCATTTTTCATTGCGTTTTCGCAGAGTTTTCCTCTGCAGATTTTCTGCCCTTATTGTACACATACAGAAAACACCAGCTTTTCCACTGGTATAATTGACATGCTGCGATTTTCCTAAACACAGCTTTTCCGCTGCAGATTTTTTTCTGCAGTGTGTGGATGGGATTAGACAAAATCTCATTCACTTTGCAGGTACTGTAAAATACAGCATTTTCACAACGTGGAACTTCAGCCTAAAAGGGTTTTCCTAGGTAATAGCCATATTTAAATTTCTAAACAAAAGTTCAAATTTTTGAAAATTTTTTGTAGAGTTCTAAAGATTTTCTTTATCTATCTTAGTAGTGACATTAGTGTTTGTCTTTGACTTAGTGATCTTTTGTCTTGGATGGTTGCCAGTGGATACGATCATGAATTCAGTAACTTTCTATAACAGGGACTTGTCAGAAACCCAGCCATACAAGTGAATAAAATATAAGTGAATAAAATAGATAAACATTCTGTGATCTTTGACAACTTACTTATGCATGAAGAGATAAGCAGCGCCTATACAGTGCCACTTATTTTTTTTCATCAGTTCTTACCAGAGTTTCTACATCTTTGCAAGCAGAGGTGTAATCTGAAGTTATTGGGCCCCAATACAAAGTATGTAATAGGGCCCCTATTTACCATGTGCTATCTATAATACTGGTATCTTTTTATGTAGCAGAAAGTTCTTTGGGCCCCTAAGACTCCAGGGTCCGGTTGCTACATCTGCACCCCCTATAGCTACGCCCCAGCTGAAAGTCACCTTTTTTGAGTCCTAATATATAAATCCTTAAACAAGAAGGGAGCAGAAAACCCATTTTCCTTCTTGGCAAACATTAATGTAAGTTTATTGCTAATGAGAAATGTTGTCTCTGGACTTGAAAGTCTCTCTTCTTCTCACTATTTCCAATTTCCTTGGTTTTGCCACTCATTGACCGAATGTCATTTGACCATTTTCTTCCATTTCCTTGCTAATCTTTGTTGCACGACCGCAGTATTTTAATCGGATCCTGGTCACCAACGTGATGGTATAACAGATCTGTGTCTGACCACATGAAAAGCAAGGGTAGCAATGATGCAGAATGATGGTGGTCTCACCGCTACACAAAGCAAACCATTAGCTTGAAGACCCTCAGGACAGATGAGCTTTAATAATCAGGCCCAACAGAACATGCGGCATAAGGAAGCATTCCTGTGTGTTCAGGGTCCAGCTTGAAACGTTATATAACATATGAATTTAACTCTTGAACAAAGATTTTTCTCATACCTCTGTATACAGACAGCAGTAACTAATAGTGTAAAACACTCACAGCTGTTACTTTCAGGTTCAACAACTGTTTCCTCTGTCCTTTGAACCTCCCCTGCTATACAGCCAATCCGGAGGGGAGGAAATAATGTTGAACTTGTCTTAAGAAGACAGTGTCAACCATATTCACTGTTTAGGAACTGTATACACAGCACTTATATAGCAGCCAAGAGGCATGAAATCTCTACAACTTATTGAACCATGGTCTGCAACTAGGAAAAACATAATAGAAGTCACATTGCATACATGTAGTCACACTTTTCTTCTTTATTTCATTCCATTTGTGACTTTTCTATACTCAAGGGTGAAAATGCTATGCAATGTTTGCAGAACAATCCCATCCAGAAATGCTGTATTCAAAGGCATGACACATGTGTATGGCTTTATGTATAGTTCTGCACTACTTTTTGTATACAATGTGATTGTTGTGTGACAAAGTTGTTTCCTAGACTTATAGCTGGCCATACACATTCAATTACAAACAAGTGAGTGGTCAGCTCACCTGAAAGAGCGTACATGATCCAACGTCTGATACACAGTCCTAACACAGGATATTCATGTTGAATACAGTCTAACCATAGGGCCTGAATTACAATATTGACCTTATTTTGCATTATAAAGTATAAGTGGTTTCTTCTCTTGTATTTGTGTTTTTAATATTGTTATGTATTTTTATATACATTTTGTTAAAATGTCGCACAGTGTATTGTTATACTAAGGTGTAGTGAGCATTGATTTTATATTTTGTGCTGGTTTGCTCCTATATATGGATTTTAATGGCTAACTAATAAAATGATGGACATTTAATGAAGCACGGGATCACTGCAATGGTCATACAGATTCAATGCATGGGTGGGATTTGGCAGGTTGTCCTAAATCTATTGTTATAATAACAGCTTCCTGACTCACCATTTCTCAGGTCACATTAGGTCTGTAATCTGTGAGATGGAAGATTTGTGCCTCAGATCAGGGGTAGGCAACCTTTGGCCCTCCAGTTGTTGTTAAACTACAATTCCCAGCTTACACAATTGCTCTGCTCTTCTTAGAACTCACATAAAAGAGAATGGAGCATGCTGGGAGCTGTAGTTTCACAACAGGTGTGATTGTAGAAGTACAGTATGTTGACCCCTGGCTCAGATGGTGCATACAGTGTGATGACATCATCACATCCACCTGTGCCATGTCATAGTCAGCTCAGGACACAAGCCTCTTCGGGTCTGTAGCCTGAGCTTCCAGTGACCTCAGTTCCATCTGTGCCACAGATCCTCCATCTCCTGTGAGGGACAAGGGGCACTGTGGGGAATAGAGGGGCAATATTGGGAACAAGGGGCAATATGGGGAGACCATGATTAGTACTATTGAGGACACAATTACTGATGGGGAACTGATGAGAGTGCCATAAAACCTATTAGAGGGCACTTTCGTCTATTAGATAGTAGAAACAAAGGGTATTTATAACATGTGCAACAGAAAGAGAGCATTATTAATACTAACATTACTCAGTTTCTGCTCTAAAACAGCAACAGCCCCCTTTCAGCCCCACATGTTAAAAATACCCACCGGTAATATTTTACTATGTTCTAGAAAGCATAGGAGCAGCAGCAGGCACAAATGTGAGTAGCAGAAGGATGTGCACTATGTGAACTGTAGGTTAGAAAAAAGTAGGGAGGATGATGGAAAAAGTAGGAACCAAAGATGTCTGTTTTCCAAATCCTGTAGAGGCAAGTCATGACTGGATGACATTATCACAGCAAACTGGGTCAAATGGAAAAGGGCAGGAAGAGAGAACGACTACAGTCAGGGATGTCAGCTGTAAGTCATTGGCTTTAACTACACTATAATCACTGTAATAATTTTAATTTTAGCAACTCCATTACTAAGGAACACAACTCCCCCCCCTGCACCCACACAAACACATGCACTCACACTCAATACATTTCATTGAAATAAACACTCCCCCTACACAACCACAGGATCCTGGAAACCTTCAGAAAGAAAAGCAAACATGCAAAAAATAAAGGGTTAATAGCAGGGTTTACAGTAGTTTTTTATACTTAACCAAACATGTCTTCCTTCCTTCTCCCATCCTGCTTCTCTTCCTGCCAGAGATAGGTGAGTGTGACATTTTTTAATCATGCTCAATTTGCAGCAAATTTATTAAATAATATATATATATATATATATATATATATATATATATATATATCATATATCAGTGATACAGTATGACAAATTTAACACTACAACCATAGGTTCTTTGACCATGCCCCTTTGAGGCATCCTTTCTCAAATTTTATGTACAAGTCTTGAAATAAAAAATGGCGCATGAGTTTCATAAATACAGAGCGTGTCCTTTGCACTCATTACGCCATATTTATAGTGCATATAATTTGATAAATGTCCGACAGTATTGCCCCACTTGTACTGTACAGGTATATTGGGTGTTGTAGTGGCGGTAATAAAAAGTAACCAAAAGTGAATTATAGCATCTTGAGATTCAGATTGTAGCAATATTAAGTAATAGACTTTCGTTCACAATTTAGATGTTACAATGGATATTGCTAGTAGTCAGTATTGTAAAAAGATGAAAGTAACACTACTTCAAAGTAAACATAAGCTACATAATGTATGCCAGTGAAACAGCTCCCCTAGTGGTCCTTAGTAATTTTACCAGAACATGACCATGATGACATCTCTGGAAGCAGCAGGAAGACCAATACAAGTAAATGTCAAAAACTTGTAATTGACTTCATAATTCTGTCTTTGTATGATTCTTTTACTTACCTACATTATTGGGACATATAAAATTACATTGACAATGTCCTGAAAGTTCACATTTTATCTTTAGCCACAGACTGTATAATTCAGAATTTTCTATCATTTAGCAATTTAGTAAATTTATTACAAATGAGAAAGAATTTTATTTTTTTTATACATTTTTCGTAGGCCAGGTTCACACCCATTAGGACAAGTACTGTGAAATAGAAAAGACTGCAGTAAGTATTAACTTCCAAATAAATTAATGGATGTAATTTCTATGAACTAATTTGACAATGTTAATGATATGATCAACATAAAAAGTTTAAGTGACAGACAATTGGTAATAAGCTTTACCACAGAATGTAAGTGGCCGGGACGGCGCTCACTACAATTAATAGTAATTACAATCCCTAAATCACATCTTATCAATATTATGTAATGTTTTAAAGAACCTAATAATAAGAGGAAGAAGCAAAGGCTGAAAAACTTCACAATGGTAATGAACTTTCAGGGCTCTTCTTAAAGACGATTAAAGGGGCACTCTGACAGGCTCATAATACTTTATTATTATGGCTAAGAAATTGTGACTCTAAAGTCCATTTGATTTGAAAAAATAGTCTTTGTTAAAATCCTCTTACCTTTTTTATCCTATTTACCTTTTTTTTTTTCTTTTCTTTTTTTTTTAATCAAACTTTTTTGCTTACATTTTTTTCAAGTTCCACTACAAGGCTTAATGCCTCAATCACTTACATCTGCAATGAGCTCCTTTGACAAAACATGAGCAGTACCCCATTGGAGGAATGAAGGGATGATGGCAGAGTAGTAGTCAGTCACGATTGGGCTCATGGTGGCTGTAGTTGGCATCACTTTAGAGGGGCTGGTGCAAATATAAAAGGGGGCCTGTGGTGTGGACCCCCTGGGGTACACCTTCCTGATGGCGGTTTGAGTTCCTTTAATAGCAAGATTAATAGCAAACAGGAGACGCAAAAACTCATTGTTTTACTGAAGGCAGGTGAACAAGAGGACAGCAATCTTCCATAAAATGCAAGCAGATTGCTGGAATACCACTGCGCTGGAAGAGAGATTTCTTGATGGTTCTCCCTGGGGCCAGGCAAAAAGTGTGCTCTTTTCTCTTCCATATAAACACATATGCCTGCTATTACCTATGCTGTGAGGTGCCAGTACCTAAAAGTTTGCTAGTTTGCTCTTAGGTCCTAGTCGTTGCTATGAGGTCCATCCAAAAATTCCCCTCACAGTCTCTATTACAGTGCTCACTAATTACAATTCCTTAATCACACCTTATCAACATTCTGTAATTGTTATGATAATATATCTCTGGAGTAAATATCAGAAATTGCAGAAACTAGCTGACAATAGAGCGCAGTAGAACAAGCTGACTAAATCTCCTGGGCATCCAAACCAGTGCCAGCCACGAAGCCAGATGGATTTGTGCTGAATTTGGTGCTCAAGTTATCACCACTGAAATTGGCTTAACAAATGAATTCTCCACACACTGAAGTCTAACCAGAACCCACGTTACACTCACAAAGCAGATCTAAACCAAGGAGATGAATCAGAAGAGTGAACACGTCTAATCCAAAAGTTAGTCCGAGAGGTAGTGTCAGAGCCAAAATCAGAAATAAGCGGATTTCCAGTAACAAGCCAAAGGTCAATAATAGAGCAGTCCAGCACAAATGATCAGGGTATGGGAGCCTCACTAAAGTGTAGCCAAATAACAGGCACCTGGATGAGCAGGAATAGGGTTTAAATATCCCTCCTCACCTGCTAATTGGATCAGCATAGGAGAGCCCTGAAAACAGGTTGGAACGGTAACCTTACAGCAACAGCAGCTAAACTGAGAAATGTTTTAAAGAACCTAATAGGGGAAGAACAAAAGGTGTCATAATGGTAATGGCACATATGGCTCTTCTCCTTATTGACACTGTCCCTGACTTGTAACTGGAGTGACCAAAGCAGGTCACTCTCGCTAACTCAATACTCTCCTCTCCCAAATATATTATCCTATTAGATTTCATGGGAATATTTTTTTCTGTCAACTGGTCATCTAGAAACATAATTGGAAAGGGAATGACAGGCAAGATGTTTGTGCCAAGGTCATACCAATAAGCCTTTCTGTCTTGGCAATGGTATTTAAATACAGGAAAAACCATCTTAACCTACAATTTTTCTATTTTAACTCTCTCTACAGAAATCTGTATGGCTGACTATATAATTGAGTATAGAGTGTAGCTTCAATGACAGACACATCCCATCCTCAAGACTTATGCTTTTCTAATCCAATGCAGCTGGCATGAAAAGGTTGTTCAATATTAGAAAAACATGGCTGTTTTCTTCTAAAAACAGCACCACATTTGTTGTGTTGTTGTCTGGTATTGCAGCTTAACCCCCCTGAAGTGAATAGAGCTGAGTTACAGTACCAGACAGAATCTTTGGACAGATATGACACAGTTTCTGGAAGAAAGCAGCTACTACTACTTATCCTGCACAACTCCTCTGATGAAAAGTTAACACGTTCATAGCTGAATACATAAATATGGATGGGATTTGCGTAAGCAGTCCATAACCTTGTAAATAATTAAGAACAACTTGTCTTTTCAGTTTATATTTTCTATTAGAATAAAGGAATGACGGATTGTTTCTTCTCTACGTCTTGTAGTGCATACCAAATAATAGGGCAGGGGAGGCGCACACTAAAACTTACATTTATTTTGGTCAGAAAAACATGCACAAGGGTAGGCTTGTAAATAATAAAATGGTTGTATTTGGAAACGTCTCCAAGTACCATAGCATCTCAATCATTGTGTGCGTTTAATCAATAGACAGCAGAAATCATTGCTTCCTATGAGAGCGTACACCAGCTATGATATACAGTACAGAACAAATATTGCCAGCCTTATCTGTATCGGTGGCACAGAGAGGAAAGTGCCCTGCAAATGTACAAAGCGTGACGACTTCTTGTTTTGTTTGTAAAGCGACAAAAACATTAATCAGGTATAGAATATGGGATATTTTATATTAATTATATGATTTCTATTACAATACCTGGGAGTCATTTGTTACATTTGCATATAGCATCCCTAAAATGTGCCACAAATTATTTATAGTACAGTAAGTAATTTTTTATGCATTTAACTTTGAAGTCCTGAGTAAGTTACTTATTCTGAAAAACTAGATGGAAGTATGAAAAGTGTCATTTGTTAAGAATTTAGTTCCTGTATCATTGACATTAGAAATGGCGGTATATGTAACATTCTTTCCAAAAAGATGCTTGGTTCAGTCCACCTGGTGATGAGCTTGGTTCCCTGGTCTGTGGCCACTTTACATTGACCAGTCTCTGGCAATTATGGAAAGTCAGTCTTTATATAGGAATTCAACATTGCCATCTGGTTGGAATGTCAGGTGATAGCGCTTGTTGAAACGGTGTTCCATACAATGTTGGTGGGGAAATTACTGGCGGTAGTGATATAATACAGTCTTACTGGCCTTATTGTGGACAGATTATATTCTCATGCATGTATTGTCCCTACCTGATAACCTGTCCGCAATAAGAATATTATGGCTGGGTTTCTAACAAGTTCCAGACCATTGAAAGTTCCTGCATTCATGGCAATCCATTGGCAACCAAGGAAGACAAAAGACTGTCACCACTAAGATGGTTAGAGAAAAGCTCTGCGAAATGTTTTATATTTGAAAAAATGTTTAACTTTTAATTGTCTATAATTGTAAATATGGTTATGCTCTTTAGGGCCCGGGGCCCCATGTAGCGAAAACGCCACGATTTGGCCACAGCGGAAATGCAGCAACAGTACCTGGAAAGTGGAAGGGATTGTGGCTAATCCCATCCACATATTGCAGAAAAATATCCACAGCGGAAATGCTGCGCTTTCAAAAACACTCACGTTTTTGTCCATTGAGGCATGTCAATTATACCTACGGAAATGCTGGCATTTTCCATATAGGTATAATAGGGACAGAAAGTCCGCAGAGGTAAACTCTGCAGACTTTCTGTGAAAAGCCCTGTGGGAAAAACCACAATGCGTTGTCGCCATGGTTTTTCCGGCAGCTCTTTTTGCTGCAGCCAGCTACATGGGGCCTTAGACTTTGGGGGGCATTCAGATTCCTCTCCAGCCCATGGTGGCAGAGCTCCAGTCTTCTTCTGCTGGTTACAATGGGGATAATCAGAGGTAACCACGAGCTGTGTGTTCTGCAGCTGAGTCAGCCACAGAATCTGTGACAAGATTGGGCCGGAGGCTTCATTTTTTTTTTAACATTCTGAAAAAACAAAAGTCTGTCGCTGCCTCTCATTGAAACCTATAGAAGGCACAATCTGGCCAGAATTTGGAGCTGATTTAGAGGCGGAATTGACCTCAAAGTCAGCTTTAAATTCCATCATGTGTACATACCTAAGAATAAAATTGGACTCCTTTCACTAACCTGAGTGAAAAAGTCTCAGGTCGACACGGCAATCATTGGTCACGCAACAGGAGTCATGGCCATAATCGCTGTGTAGCCCTAGCCTTACTTCGAAAATCTCATAGCATGAAAACCATTCTCCTGCTTAATATGACTGCTAACAGAGAATAACAGATTGCATTGAGCAGCACAGCACAAAGACATAAGATATACTTTAGTGTTACTGCCCCTTTAAATAGGACACTAAAACCCTACTTTATAAGTTATAAGTTATGTATAGGAGCTGTGAGAATTTGGGGGTTATAAATAACCTGTTACACCTTAAATCTCAAGATCAATGTCTTCAGAGCATACCAATACACCATCACGTATTCCATAATACTGTACAGTTAAATCCAGGGCAGGAAGATAAAAATCCCATCTACACTATTTTCCCAGTGCTGCTTGCAATCTTTCACATACAAATGTGCGTCTCCTGTGTGTGCTTAAGGTCTCATTCATCTGAGCACGTGTAGCAGTGCCAGGAGACGAGAACACCTGTGCCTTCTGCAACTACCAGCGCACAAAGGCCTGCGCAACAGTGAGCAAACAGCACGCAACACACAAAGGCCGCAAGGTGCATATTTTCATCTCCCCAGGCAGCTGAGAAAACACATGAGAAGAAAGCACACGCACGTATCAAATTCCAATACAATTGCATGCTGCCTTCCCGGGTTAATGTTTAACCACATTATTTGGAATTTTATAAAGCAGAGAGATGCAGGAACTGGTTTGTAATATTAACGCCATGCGTCTGTGAACACATCAGATACAAACTGTATTAATCTCCTCCACATGAGGGGGCTGAACTACAATTCCCAGTATGCCAAAAACAATATGAGAGCGATGTTTAACTGCAAGTAGGAAAAATCTAATGTACTGATGGAGCAAAAGTAGTTCTTCATTCCTTTAGCAACCACGCCTAAGACAAACAGAGCACTAAATGGCACGGTGTATTTGCAGATAGGTATACTTGAACTGGGCAATGAGCATCAAGAGGACACATGTGATTGATGTATTATGTGTTATTTATATAGCCCCAACATACTTCGCAGCACTTTACAAAGGATGTATTCACATTAGTCCCTGTCCCGAGAGCAGCTCGCATACAAGTATATGCACAGTAGCGTCACCTTTAAAGTTTTTGGAGAAAATCTGGGTAAATAAATTATTTATGAACTCAGGGGAAGACTGGAGCCATACATAATAGATAGTTGTCATATGAATATTGATTCGGCTATTCTATAATAACAAAGTTTCCTTTTGTTTGACAAGACAGAAGTATTCCTTATATTAGAATTGAGCTTATATCTCCTTTGGGCTAAGACCGCACATTGATAGAACAAAGTTAAAAATCGCTTTTGAAAAAACCACCGCGGAAACGCATCACTTTTTTCTGCAGTTTTTCATTGCATTTATGCTGTGCTTTTCTCTACGGTTTTTCTTCCCTTATTAAATCTATAGGGAAAACGTGAGTAAAATTGACATGCTGTGTTTTTCAAAAACTCCATTAATATCCAACCTCCAAAAAACCTAGATACACTAAAACTGGCTGAATCTTCTTGATGTAGGAAAATATCTATATATAAGATGATTATCCGTCTAAAAATATTGTATGAGTTACGTACTATTCCTATTTCTATTCCCACACATATTTTTCAACAGTTGCTCTCTCAAATGACGTACTTTCACAAACGCCCCCGCATTGCTTTTAATACTATGACGCAACCAAAAAGTATAGGAGGCTCTGCCCAATCTATATCATTTCAATAAAGCTGCCATTTATGATCAAGTAAAAATTTGGTGGAATAATTCCCTAGATAAAACCTGGCTGAATATAGAAACTGCTGTATTACAATTTATAAACCCAAACTTGTATGGAATGAAATTGCATATAAAAAAAATATTAAAATTCCTCTGCAATCTTTAGAACTATTGCTTCCCTATTTAGATGTCTCATCTTGGATAGATCAGGGACTATGTTGTGTAGATGACCTGTTCGATGAGACCTACGTTGCTTCGCAGATGTATCTACAAGGTTCAACATTCATAAATCAGAGTTTTACAAATTTCTGCAACTCCGCTCCGAGATCACAAAAACTGAACCCTATGCTGCTACCCATCAAGTTTCTTTCTCAAAGTTAAGGATTAAATATTTAATGTTATTAGCACCTTCTATTCAGCTGTATCCCTTTCTGACAAACCCTCATATACAAAAATGGGAAAGGGATTTAAATATCTCTTTACCTATTTATGGCTGAGGCCACACATTGCGGAAATGCAGCCTTTTTTTGTAAGGGAATCGCTAGAGGAGCGATTCCCCAGTAGCTGCTGGAGAACTCTGGGGGCAGGGGCACAACAAGACAGTGAACCCTAAGCTGAACCCCCCAGATGTCTCTGGCTAACTTGCCCGATCTGTCCTAGGCGACAGCCAGCAACCAGTCGACAGTCCCTGCTTATAATAAGCGATAACACAGAACGCAGACAGGACAAACAACAACAAAGGGAGGTCAGCTAGCCAAGGGGTCGGTAACAATCGAGCAATGCAGTACAGAATCACAATCCAAGAGAATAGTCAAAGGTAAGCCAGGAGTCAGGAAATAAGAACAGGTAACAAAGAACAAGGAGTATAGCCAGTGTGCGTAATGCAATAGCAGGCGCCAATGGGAAAGCGAGCAAACAATAAATAGGGAGGAAGAACCCGCCCCAGACTTGATAGGAGGATAGGCTGTCAATCACACAGGTAAGACTAAAGTTAACTCTTAGTGGAGCAGGGGGAAAGCAAGGTGAGTGAGAAGGGTGTGGCAGAAAATCAATTACATAGTCTAGGACAGTGTTCAAACAATACAAGAAAAACCCAAAGGAAGGAATCACAACCGGACACGCCTCCTGCGCCGCAGCGTGCACCCGGAGGATGGTGCCAAAACCCGGACAGGCAAGAATGTTACATTTTTGTTGCGGTTCTTTGAGCTAAAACCAAGAATGGCTACTAAAGGAAAGTGAAATATATAGGAAGCTCTTATACTTATACCTTCTGCTCAATCCTCTCCTGGCTTTGGCTCAAAAAACAGCAACAAAATCTGCAATAAAAAAAGGCTGTGTTTCTGCAATGTGGGGCTTTAGCCTGTAAATGGATGCTGACTTTATCTAGTGCATGATGCGTTTGCCACCATGAGTCATAATACAAACTCCTTTATTTCTGGCCAAATTGTTTCCAAGCCATTCACCAAACTTCTGGAGAAATTGCAGTCAAGTTGGCACTTTAGTCACATATTTTGGGAGTGTCGGCTTTTATTTGCACTCTGGACCTCCCTTTCTAAGCTACTATATGAAGTTACAAAAAAGATTTCACCTTAATTCCAGAATTATGTCTATCTTCATGTAGGATAGTAGTTTGTCATATACTGTTTGCTACTGTTTCTTCGATTGCCTTAAATTGGAGATCCATAGATGTCCCCTCACTTGCCAACATCATTAGAAAGGTTAGTAATTCTTATTGCTATGAACATATGTTTACACTCAACCAAAAGAAAGGGAACGAATTATTTCAAAATTGGGAATGTCTGAGATCTTCAAAATATGCCACCCTCTTGCATATGTAATTCTGTCCAGATGAATGGATATGGATATCCATAAACATTCAGTGATTCTGCACCCGTCTACCATTCCCCTACCCCCCAACATTTCTCACCTGCAACTTTTTGCAATTCCCTTCTTTCCTTAGTCTTAGTTTGTTTTTGTTCTAGTATTAAAATAATATGTATTTTAATAATATGTATTTTATTATTTGGATGTTCTACTGTGCTTCAAGACCACTAATGAATATTTTTCTTCTGAGAATATATGTTAAACTTTACAATACCATATTAATAAAAAAATATTGGACAGAATATTCATTCGGCTGACAGCTGTCTCTCCCAATCACCCCATCAAACACATGCATGCTTGGCTTATCTCTTTGGATATCAAAGATTAAGAAACTTGATTTTTATTTCCCCCCAACATCTTCCTTAAAGGGGAGAGCTGGAGGGTCCCTGTAAATGATCCCCCACCCCACACATAATCTGCAGAAACCTCATATAACACACCTCAGCTGCTGCAGAACATCCAAATCGAATAAGAGAGCACAACAGTATAAGGAGAGAGAACTACATCTCCCTGCATGACCAGAATACCGTTATGGGCTATAAGAGTAAATATTACAGGAAGAGAGTATAAGGAGAGAAATATCACTCCCAGCCTTTTCCTGACTACCAGATTTTACACAACTTCTGCCGAAATAAGATAAAACACTGAATCCATCACCATTGCTCTTTATTTTTCTCCATAGAAAGCAAAGGAGTTCTGCCTCCTCATAGCATCATACAGGTCCTTCACCACTTCTCTCCACTGCTCCATCCATTTCTACACTGGTCACATGATGATGACATTACACAGGTCCTTCACCACTTCTTCCCTCTTCACTATTCTTCTCTGCACTGGTCACATGATGATGAAATCACACAGGTCCTTATTCACTCCTCTCCACTGCTCCATCCCTCTGCACTGATTACATGAAGGTGACATCACAGAAATCCTTCACCACTTCCCTCCACTAGTGGATCCTTCTCTGTGTTGCTTAGATGATGGTGACATCACACAGGTCCTTCACCACTTTCCTACAGTGCTCCATTTTTCTCTGCACTGATTACATAAAGGCTACATCACACAGGTTACTCCCACTTCTCTCTATTGGTCCATTCTTCTCTGCACTGGTTATAGGATGGTGACATCACACAGGTCCTTCACCACTTCTCTCCACTGCTCCATTCTTCTCCACACTGGTTACATTAAGGTGACATCATAGAGGTCCTTCACCACTTTTCTCCACTGCTCTACCCCTCTATGAGCCTCCACTTATTCTCTACACTGGTGAGGTTTTTATATCATAAAATTTCTCCCTTCGTAAAATATTTCATGGAGCTAGAAACTCTGGCAGTGCTTCATTTTGTGATAATGTATTTTTCCCTTTGATAATTTTGGCCCATGTGAGTAAGTGAATTTATACATAGGCTTTCTCCACATCCTACTGAACCTAGGGAGTCAGGTCCGGAGTAAAATTGCAATGTTTTTTTTTTAAAGTTACAATTCAAAAATATGTCTAATACATTAAATTTGCTCAGGCCATACCCACTATGCCCTACAAAAAGGAAAAATACTGGGCATGGTGCAAATGTTTGATAATTTTTTTTTTTCACAGAATGAATAAATCTAAAAATGCCACAAATTACTCAAGAATGATGGTGTAAATGGCTTGTCATGTTTATACCAACTATTAGTTGGCTTAGTTTGTGACAGAAATACAGAATTTTTTTTTGATTTCTTGAACACATTGTTGCAACCTAAGCCACATCCCTTTTCTACTAAGCCCACCCATTTCTTGGATAAGTTTAAAAAAGTCTCTAAAACACAAAAATGTAGTGCACAGCATTTAGGCCAGATTTTTGGCATAAATTGATACAGAAATCTAGCACTTTTACTATAGTAAATCTGCCCCTTTATCACAACTTAACCTATTAAAATCATATGACGTACTGACCCATAAGCCTCACGCCCCACATGTATGTCATAATGTCACATGGGGATATTTCCAAGGATTTTACAATAAACTGCAATACAATGGTAGTACATTTTATGAGTGGTTAGACCCAAGGTCTAACTATAAAAGTAAAAAAAAAAAAAAGTTTTTAAAAATATAAAAAAAATAGATCACAAAAAAAAACACATTATGCATTCCTAAAACATATGTATCCCATACAAATAACTCTGAAGCAGGAAAAATATGAATATAGCTGATTTGCCATAGTTCTCTACACAGAAAAATAAAAAAAAAGTTACATGTGTGGTGAATTTTGTTTGTATTTTTCTGTTTTAATTTTTTTAAAAGATATTAAAACATGAAAAAGGTATAGCTGTGATCTGTTTACCACACTGTGAATGTCAAAAATAAAATACATTTTTTGTTTTCCACTTCATTCTATTTCTTCCCAGGTTCCCATTGAAAGGAATAATGAATTAAGTACAATTTGATCTACAAAAAATAAGCCCTCATAGAACATTGTGAATGTTATGGATTTTGGAAGGCAGGGAGTAAAAAATTTAAATGCAAAAATTAGAGGGTATCTCCAATAAAACACATTTTCATAAATGAATAGTACAAGTGAATATAAAACTTTGTAATATATCTTATTACAGAAATGTTTTCTTCTCCACTTCTCCAGCTGAGTTACTTTACATAGAGAACTCTATGGAGAGGGGAAGAGAGAGGAAGGAAGCTGCAAACGACACACAGATAACTGCAGCTGCTACATTGTTTCTCTGAGTGAGGGAACTCTTCTGACACTTAACTTTCAAGAGAAGACTCTACTACTGCACATAAGGCATTAAATGTAGGCAGCAGCCTCCTCCTTCCTAAAGACCGGTACTGGTGCTATAGAGATAAACAGTCTGATTGAAGATATGGAGGAGAAGAGCAGGTAGATAAGGAAATAGATTTCTTTAATAAGATATATTATAAAGTTAATTATATTCATCAGTATAATTTATTCATGAAAAGTTGCTTTATAATAGGAGGTTAAGCCCTTTCTAGCCAAGCCTTGCCCATTTCCATTTAAGTCCCACCCCTTGTCAAGCTAGTTGAACAAAAAGTATTAAAACTAAATGCAATATTTTGCACTAGAAATTTGCCAGAATGTACCAAGCTTGGCGCAAAATACTAGAAACTCTGTCAAAATACAAGTAAAAGCCCTACTGTATGATTCAGTTCCTGTAGCTGGTGCTTATGTCATCACTATATTGCGCCTGCTGCTCCAAGCCGCAGAGACTGGAGCAGACTCCAGGGAAATGGTGCCAAGTGAGTATTTTTTTTTTTTGTTACAAGGACCAAGCATTATACTGAGGGGGCCACAAGGGGGGCATTATAATGTGTTGAGGTCATAAGAAGGGGACATTATAATGTGTCAGGGCTATGAGGGGACATTATTCTGAATAGGGACCACAGGGGGATGTTATACTGTGTGAGTGCCACAGGGTGAATGTTAGACTGTGTGGGGGCTACTTCTCAGGAGTTATACTGTGTTACAACCACAAGGGGGGTATAATATTGTGTGAGTACCACAAAGAGCATTATGCTGTATGGAGGCCACAAGGGGACATGATACAGTATGGAGGCACTAAGGGGGCATTATATCGTGTCCCTCTTTCTGTCATCTGAATGTGGCAATTTGGTTATAACTATGACTAATATTTCTTTCCTTTTACTTCACTTCAGTCAACCATGTGCTGTGAACACCATTTTGTAAGGATCACTGTGTAGAGATTTATTACTGTGTAGTGGCATTACTGTGTGCATTCAGGCTAGTAGGTATATGAGATGCAGTGGTTGCATTACGCCTTAGAATTGATGTCTGCGGTAACCCAACAGCTCTTCTGCCACATATCAGTACTATAAACTGCAGGTCAAGCTGGGGATTACAGATTTTGCATTGGGACCAACCAATTTCTGCCTCTTAGGTGGCCTCTTAGGGTAACAGTCTACTCTAATGTCATGTATACAGGGAAGGACTGAGAATGGTCTGAGTCCCCAATCATGGGCATGTAAGGTGGTAGGACTCACAAAAATTACCTTAGTTGAGCGATTTTCTTAGGTCACTACCCAGAAATGACCTGTGTAACTGTTGCGTGTTTTTACTTGTGCTTTGTGCGTTTTATTGCACATTTTTTGATATGGTATTTTACTGAATATGCGGCTGACTCATTGTACTGTATGATGTTACACTGTCACTTTAATTGTCTACGTGCTCCTAGTTCACCACACATACCACAGTTTGGTGTTTTCTGGAAAGAGAGTGGCCAATAATTCTCCAGACTGAAGAACCTAGTTGCACCCATTAGCCGTGCAGTGGGCACTGTCTCTTTGGCATACAGTCATTGTGCGCTACATTCTGACACTTAAATTGTTATATCAGGTTCAAGAGTCTCATAAAAGGGCAGTTTTTTCATACTTTTCAGTTTTCCCTCCAGACCTCCATTTCAGTGGTCCAACATGCTGTCCGTTCAGTGGAAATATGGAGTCGAGATTGTTACTTCTGAAGACTAAGCTGGTGAATCTATTGTGTACCTGAGCACCAGTTACCAAGAGTGTTGAGCACAAACCCTTGTAAGACCTGGGCAATCGCTGTGTGTGCAGCGGGACATTGTTCTCAAACAGAGAAGTGGTCTGTTCCTGTGATGTGGACTGCTGATGTTGATCCTGGAGGTTTCATACTGCTGAGCAAATGACATTAAACTGTATTATGCTGAACTTCATCTACCTCAGTAATGCTGGTGACAACGTGCCTGTGTGAGTACAGTAGAGTGGTATTTCTTGGTTGCAACACTAGTACACTCCAGTAGTGGGGGTCCAGCTGCCCTGTCCTTGGGTAGGTGGAAATAGGTTCTTTAGTGCACCAGACTCAGCTCTTACTCTGCATGTCTAGATGGTATAAATTCTCTTAAATGCTTGTCACTTTTATTTCTACCAACAGTTACTGAAACCTTCAAAGAATGCTGCCCCTAGTGGCCACAACTTGACAGTGCTGCTAAGAGTTCTATTCTAATAAAATGTAAATTTTTTGCTATTTATTTATAATATTTGTATGTTTCATAATCAACATGTACATGGTTTTTTTTGTTACTGATTTTATTAAGAATCAGTTGGGGTGGCATACATTTGGGTGGTATACACTGGCATTGACATACCTTTTCTTTTAACTGTATTGAAGAAAGCATTTCTTGATGTATACTTGTGACCCCACTACAAAGGCAGTATACAACAGCCTAAACTAGTAATAATAAGCCTAATACAGGAGTTCAGTCCAACCCTGAAACCCAGAGCTGAACCCAAATTGGCACCCAGATTAGTGTGAGCCTGTTAGGAAGTTCACACTTTCCAATAGGTTTGATATTATATTGATGTCTATAAGAGAGGTGCACAAAGACAAAATGAAGCAGGAAGGAACTGAAAAACCTCAGTACAGGAAACCATGTACAGAAATTCCTGTCCTGAGAGATGAGATAGGGGTGAAGTTGTCAGCTCTTTCTGCCCCTGGCATCTCTTTGACCACTCTCAGCAGTATCATTTTAATAACATGCTGACATGAATAAAGTACATTTGCATACCTCCCAACTGTCCTGTATTCAGGACGATTGGGGGGAAATGGAGGAAGACATTATAATGTGGGGACATATCATGTAGGGCTGACAGTAGGGGTGTTATGCTGTGTGGGGGCACAAACAGAAAAGGATGGAATCAGAGTCAAAGTGGAAGTGGGTGAGGCTAAATTTGGGGCATTCTGTTCCTCTTTTTGTCCTTTGAAACTTGGTAGGTATGTACTTGCTAGAGAAATTTCAATGGTGAAACCTCCAGAACTTTCCCCTACAACAACTCCCATAATAATACCTGTTACAGGATGAGGTTTAATTCAATAAAATCACCCAATTTCTGCCTCCTGTTCTTTCATTGCTAAGTGCCTTGTAAATGAATGGGAGAGGCAACAGCATTGCAACCTAGTAAAGTTAATAAAAGAAATAAATCCATCTTCATTATGTTCCCCTAAATTGTTTAACCAGAATAAGGCAAAGACTCAAAATACATAAATATAAAAATACAAAATACATAAGTCAGTTTCCCTCATGTTAGGGTAAAATAAACCTTCCTATCTTCACATGTAGCATTCAGAATAAATCCCTGGATTTATTGCCATCTTTGATAAGCTAGTAAACATAACTCATCATTTTATTACACTTAAAGGGGTTGTCTAGGTACTACAGTACTTGGGCAGGTGGGGAAGGTGGAACAAAAAATCATACCCACCTGTCCCCATCTCTGTCTGGTCCAGCATGTGTCAGGGCTTGTGCCCGTGGCAGTCCTTGCCACACGTAACTGGTGAGGATAATCAGTGGTCTCAGGAAAGGAACTGGTGATGTCACTCACTGGACCAGAAGTGGGGGACACCCTAGCACCAGGGACAGATCAGTATGATTTTTTTATGTTTCAACTTACCCAGCTTCCTGTCCAAGTACTGTAATTTCTGAACAACCCCACTAAAGGAGCTTTCCCATCTCAGTAACTTATCCACTATCTACAGGATAGGGATTTATTTGCAGATTGTATGGATCTGACCACTGGGACCCTGACAACAATGCAGTGTTTTGCTCCCCAGTCTGAACAGAGAGGTGGATTCTGACCCACTGATATGAATGGAGAAGGGGTGCATATTTCCATCACTTCATTCAGACTGGAGAGATTGTGATTGGTGGAGGTCCCAGGGGTTGGAACCATACCAATCTGCAACTTATCCCCTATCCTGTGGACAAAGGATAAGTTGTTGACATGGGAAAACCAATTTAAGCATAATAATATCAGGAGTTATGGCTACTAGAATACCAAAGATGGCAACAAATCTAGGGATTTATTCTGTGCTGTTAGGAAGGGAGAGACCACCTTTCAGAAAAGTATCCAAGATCTTTCAACAATTAAACCATAAAAACATCCTGTGGCAGAGAATTCCATTGTCTGACTGCTCTTACAGTAAAGAATCCTCTGGTCTATTTGGATATATTTATACATAGTAATCAGGTCTTCTCAATAGAGCAGTACAGCCATTCCATTTGTTATTTTGTTGGGTGCCTTTGTATCTGTTGCAGCTATTCTGTGTATTTTTTATACTGTACACATCATTTCATATATTATGTACCAAGCAAGTAGAGAAGGGTAAGCAGTACTATCTGTGCTACTGCCATCATTTCATACATCAAAGGATCTACTGCTCCCCCTAGCAAGGTGTCCACCACATTACAATAAAAGTTAGAAAGTAGTCATCATCCCCTACCATGAGCTATTGCTATGTAACAACCTCCCCACCATGTAGACACATTTTCAGATTTCACACTAAAATTTAAAAAAAAAAGAAAAATCAGATCAGCTGAAGTTTGCGCTGTGTGATCTAATAGCTGGCATGAAATATTACAGGAATCTATAGAATATAATGGATATCTATCTTAATTAGGTCACTCACAGTATTACAGAAAAGCAATTTACACTAAATACTACAGAGACTACCCCTGACCAAGCTGGATTTGCAAGCATTGCATGTCTGTTCTGTAAGGCTGGCTTTCAATTACAATGTGGATATCAATAGTAAACTTGTATTTCCCACCTGCCTGTTTTACATTGCAGGGCTTTGGTCTTAAGGGACAGGGGAAGGGAAATAAGGCATAGGTTGAAAAAAGTGAAAACTAATTGATGTTTCTGAGGACAGACTCTTCTTAAAGTGGAACTCCCCTTTAGGCTAAGGCCCTGTGTTGCAGAAAAGCTGCTTTTTCTGTTGCAGATTTTGATGTGGTTTTTTGATCCAAACCCAGGAGTGGCTACAAAAGGAATGGGAAATATATAAGAAGCTCTTATAGTTCTCCTTTCTGCTCAATACACTCCTGCATTTGCCTAAAAAAAACACAGCAAAATCTGAAACATAAAAATTTCCCCAACGTGAAGCCTCAGCCTTTAAATCAGTGTGTGTTTTCTATGTCCCAAAGTTCAGAACTTTTATCAACACAGCAATTCGGCAAATATATATTCAATCCAAGCACATTATCTACATACGTTTGGGAAGTACAAGTAGGGAAATGCCCACGTGGGATGACTTCACTGCTGTATTTCCACCATCGAAACTCAGAAGCGGGTTTGTCTGAAAGCTGCCACATCTTCAGAAACTGCCCAAAATGTGTGTGTATTTTTTGTGTGTGTAGCACCAGTCCTGCTGGAATTATGGTGGAAGTTGTAAAGCTGAAAGTTGAAATCCAATAGCATAAATTGACATACTGCGGGTGTCACATGCTGTGTGTAATGTCTGTCATAATGTAGATAACATTCAGTAAAATCTCATGGGCACTGCACACTACAGTCCCAGCAGTCCCATAGTAGTGAATGGAGCGCCAGTCCTGCAAGTGCACCGAAGTTCCATTCACAAGGAGGCTTTAAGGGAACTTTCAGTCCCCCATCCTCCTGATAATTGGGGGACCCAACGATCGGACACTTATTCCCTGTCCCATGGATAGGCAATAAGTGTCCAAAACATGTAGCATCCATAACATGTCCATTTAATGTAGGCATCACCCAGGTAGTGGCTTAAAGGGTTGTCCAATTTGGAAAGACATTTTTATACCCTATTAGGGAATTCTGAGTTCTGTTCAGGATCCTTATCAACTGGCCAGAATGAGGAGCAGTTACTAAGAGTAACTCTGGGGGTCTTACCATTTCCTGCATTATACAGACAATCCATTAGTTTGAGTGGACAGTGGAAACTGTGTAATGTTTTATTTTACCTTTGGTGGCACTACAGGGAAAGGGAATAGTTGCTGCCAACTTTCCCAAAGTACTTTTCCCTCCGCCGGTTTCAGTATCAAAACGGAGGACACCCGGCGGTCCCCATTATAGTCTATGGGATCATCAGGTGTCCGCAAGTAACTGCTGTCTTAGTGGTCGGGTTCTCCATCATTCAGGTCCCCTGGCGGACCCGAACGATGGAGATCCCAGCACAGATGTGAACCTAGCCTAATACATACCAACTATTTAGGAAAATATCTAGTCACCTGCGGTTATCTTTAGAGTTATTGCTGATGAACAGGGAAGATTCTGAGCTTATGAAACTGAGAAAACAATGTGTAGTTATTATAATATTATATGGCATAATTTTTATGCATTAATAGTTAAAGGGTTATCCAGGATTAGAAAACAGGGATGCTTTCTTTCACACAGAGGTGCACTTTCTGTTGTCAGGCGAGTTACATCAGATACATTAGTCACATGGGACTGAGCTGCAGCATGGCCATGTGACCAACAGATGTGATGTCACTGGCTTTATCAGAGAAAGTCGAGTTCTTTCTGAAAGAAAGCAGCCACGGTTTCTAATCCTGGATAACTCCTTTAAGATGTTGTCCAAGCCTTGATTTTGATGACCTTTCCTTAAGATAGGTCACCCATTTCATCGGTAAAGATCCGACACCTAGTACCCTCATGACCAGTTGCTGTGGTACAGTGTACAAAGCCAGAAGCCGACAGCTACATATACTGTGTAGTGAACTAGAGCTATGCTGTATCTGTATCACATGGCCTCTACACAGTGTACAGAATGGCTGGTTGGTGGATGTGCCAGCTGTCAGACGTAGGATAGCCCATCAATAATAAGCTTTGGCAATCACTTTAATTCTGGTATTATCCCCAAGCATTTTGGTCACTATTTTCTGGTCACTAGGTTTCTATTTTTTATACACAGTACCAAAGTACTTTTGGAAGGTATCCAATTAGATTTAACTATAACACATTTTTAATTTTCATTTTTTTAATGTCCAAGGTTTTAAACATTTCTAAAGAAAATTTCCATTCTGGAAATGTTCCTGTATTTTTATTGTATCTATTTTTTAGTATTGAGTAATTTAATTGTAACCATCAGCTCGTGTTCCCAGGCTTTTTAAGTTAATATTTATTGAACAGGACTATTTAAGATGCAAAAAGTATTTTATAATCAGATTCCGTTTCCATTTTCATGATTGCAACCATGATGTTTATGCCTGCTGTTATTACTTGATAGTCTTGCAACCTTCTGTCCATTGCATATATTGCAGGAGTTTACAATTCGATATACGGATACATACTGCATAATGCTCTTATAATTGCACACTTTATAGTATAGATAGATGAATATACATACATACACTAATATCGAGGGGTATATTATTAGTGTTTATGGATAGATTTATTGTGGGAGTGTATTTTTATTATCAGTCTATACAATAGTTTGTAGGGGCAGATTTATAAAGATTGGGGCAGATTTCTTGTTTTTGTAGTTGATGTAGAGTGACAAATGGTGTGCACACGTGACAAAGTTATATACTGCCCGGACAGTATTTTTTGCACTACTTCTGATCAACTGAGCAGGGTTTTCACAAATCTATTATATATTCTTCTTTACACAACTGTCAGCCAGCCAATTCAACATAAGTTAGGCACACTTTGCATACAGGGGTGCTTGTAGACCTTTTGATCCCCATAGTGTATAGTGAATGGGGCCCCTATTTCTGCTTCCCAAAGGTATATAGATAATATGCCCTGATTGACTATCTATATTTGCCAAATTGCTGCTCCTTAACAGTCATGGAGGGGTATTATCTGTGGTGATGAAAGTTCTGAACCTTGGGACATAGAAAGCACCCGCTGATTTTAAGGCTAAGGCCCCACGTTGCAGAAAAGCTGCTTTTTTTGTTGCAGATTTCGCTGCAGTTTTTTGAGCCAAAGCCAGCACTTAAAGTTCTCCCTTCTACTCAATCTACACCTGGCTTTGACACAAAAAACAGCAGCAAAATCTGCAACAAAAAAGCAGCTTTTGCGAAACGTGGGGCCTTAGCCTAAAAGGTATTTTCTGACCAGTAAAATAATCCAGAGGTTGATGAGACATTTATACAATATTTCTGTTTTGGAGGAATGTTCATTTATGACCTAATTACTTAGAATCTCCTCTTCCTACCATCTCCGGAGACCTTGGCTAAGGTTTCTTTTGAAACTACCAGGCCTAAAAGTTGAACAGAGATTAGATTGCCATGCCTTGAAAGAATGATGTTTGGACCACATAATGCTTTTTTTTTTAGAATTAACTATATGTTCCATGTATAATTATGCTAATTCTTCCAAATTGTGATATTGATAGTAATGGGATGTTCTGATGGCTGGTTGTCAGAAATTTGGGTTCTTTGTTTTTGGGACAAACCAGGCTTCTCTACTTCTTTCAAAAAGTCTCTGTGGCCATGTGTTTTTGTTTTATTTACTCATTATTTCTCTTAAATTACCTCTCTCTCTAAATCTTTTTTTTTGTAACTTCACTATTAATATAGAGAGCATAGTATGACATGCTGGCCATTTAGAAAATACATTGTTATACATGGACATACGGGTCCAACAGAGAGAAACACTTGGTTCACACAGAAGTCCTTAATTTGTTTTAAGGAAATTTGCGAATAAATCTTCAACAATTACAATTCATAACTGAAAAAAATCTTCATATATTAAGGCTTGTTGCAGAATTATTGAAGACTTTGTTGCACAGCATGCTAAGACTGTTGTTTCAGCTCTTTGTAAATGAATAGTTCAAGTGAATACAAGAAATTTTTTAATTTATATTATCAGTTGAAAATGCTTCTATCTCCCGTTATCAGTTCCTCTTGTGAATGATAAACTGCTTTCACTGTGACATCCCTGTACACTGAAGACTCACAGACAGATCAGGTTACATAGAAGTCTATGGAGTAGGGAGAAGGAAAAAGAGGTGCACAGTGAGGAAGAAACAAACACCGACACATCACAGTAAGTGCTTAGCAGATTTCTAGCACTTTTATAGCAGATTTGTAGTCTAGATTTCTAGAAGTTTTAGAAGGACTTAGCAGTATAGGAGGCTTCTCTCTGCTTCTCATTCACTTACTCAATTCTCTTTCTCCTCCCTCTCTCCTCTCCATAGGCTTCTATGAACAGCAGTCTGGCTAAAGTGAAGACTGGGCAGAGCAGTAAATTTATCAGTTTAGCAGGCAGGAGAGGCGCTGTTAAGAGGAGATAGAACAATTTTCCTCTAATAAGTTAAATCACAAAGTATCTAATATTCACCTGAATTATTTATTAGGAAAAAAATTGAAATGAGAGTTATTCTTAAAGGAATTTTTTTTTATCCTCTCATCACTAATATGCCTTTTAACGTTCAGTTTCCATGGCAGCCGGGAGTCTTCTGAAGACTGCCAGGCCTGCCAGTGCTATTATACTATAGAATCCCACATGCTAGTATCGTACTATTGCAGTATTGCATGGTATAGTTCAGACCTTTTAGGTGGATAAAAAAAAGCTTTAAAAAAGTAAACATTTTACAAAGTATAAAAATGTTTAAAATAATCTAAATTCTAATCACTTCTTTCCCTATTTTGCATCTAAGAATAAATAAACGAAAAAAAAAACCCAGATATTAGGTATCGCAACATCCAAAAATTTCATTGCAGATTTGCTGCAGATTTTTCCAAAGCAAATCCACCATCTGAAAATAGCCTAATAGTTTCACATAAGGTTTAAATAGGTAGAGCTTATCGGTTAGTGGTGTGCAACCCGGCCATGTTGAGAGTTGTAGTTTCATTGCTTTTTCAATTTTTATTTGCAATTTTTTCCCAGCATTATGTGTAAACATAAAACTAAATCTACTAAAGTGAACTAATAACCTAAGAAAAACTGAGAATAATCCATAATCACAGGAGATCAGGGGTGGAAATACTATTAGTGTAACCTGTGCAGCTACACAGGGACCCAGTAGATCAAGGGGACATATCACCCTAAAAGCAGATTTCTTCTGACAATTAGACTGCAGGTAAATTCTTAAAGGGGTTTTCTGGGCAAAAAATGTTTTTTTTAAAAAAGGTCTGTTAGTGCTATTAATGGGTTAATAAGTGCACCCAAATACCTTTAGCAGTGTTTTGAGTGATTTCTGGGTTTCTCTGGGAGCTCCTGGCATCCTCTGCATTTGTTTACATGGTGTAGCTTCCTGCTGTCTTAGCCTACAACTACCATGATGCATTGCATGAGTTGACTCACACTACCTCCCTCTCACCCCCCCCCTCCCTCTCTCACTCCCTCACACCCCCCTCCCTGTCTACCTAGCTATCCCGCCCACTACTAGCCCTCTCAACTAACTCAGCCCACCCCCCCCACCCCATCATACTTACCTGACTTCCTGTACAGACTTCCTTCTTTGGGGACAGCTCCTCCTCTTCTTTGACGTCTGTCGACGTGTGCTCAATAGTCCCATCATTGTACTGTAGCCAGCACTTCATCTCTACTGCGCAGGTTTTGAGGCTTGTCTGGCCTCCACACGCGCCGGCAGACATAGAAGAAGAGTAGGAGCTATCCCCACAGAAAGAAGTCTGGTCGGGAAGACAGGTAAGTATAATGGGGTTGTGGGGTGGGGGGATAGTATTGGTGACGTTCCGTTTCCAGAAACGGGGAAACGGAACGTCACTGGATAATCAGAAAATATGCCGCCCCAGGGATATGGATAAATATACATTTTTGCTAAAGTAAGTAATTTACAAAGTAGGCAGGGGGGGGTGTTTAGATTAGTGTAGAAATTGCATTTTATCCTGGACAACTCCTTTAAGCTAATAAACTTTTTGGCTAACAATTACGGGTGGATTGTTAGAGAGACATACTGTATAGTGGTGCTCTATGCTGAGATATTTGAAAACAAGGGGCCCATATCTGTTAACCCGCAAGGGCCCTCAGCCATCTGTATCCATCTCTACGGCAGATGACAACTAGTCTACAGCCTATTAATTAAACGTTTTGTTGCATCTTAACTACGGCTCTGTAGGTCTTTGATGAATGTTACCATTAGAGGTATGTGTTTGCCTCCATTGTATTTGTTCATTTTTTGCATTCTCATTTACTCTTTAAATAAAAAAATCAGTTTCGATTTTTTTTTCTCCTTAAAACAAAGTTGCGAATTATAAATAGTGATGAATAAAATTAGAATGTTAAAAAGTGGTGATTAATTAGGAGGCCATATTGATTAGCTGAGACTATCTGTAATGGCAATTTTAATCAATGTAAGTATCAATCATGAACTGAGAGAATATTGTTACCATACAGATACTAATGAGAATGTGTTTATCTCAGCAGACACATTTTAAGCAAGAAAATGTATGACAAAGACTAGGTTAATACTAGAAATGGTATTTACTTGCAAGGTCAGTATGAAATGAAGGGCCCTTGTAATATTGAAACAGGGGCCCCAAATTTATATTAAGAAAAACATTTTGTAATATAACCTTAATAAACAGCTAACATCTTACCAATTACTGTCAGGAAACACGGCCCCATTACCTGTCTAGTGGCCAGATGCGTTTACTGGTGATCAGTTCTCATTTACTTGAGTGGGAGCGAAGCTGCAGTGACTTAGTTCAGCCACTAAACAGGGGACAGAGCTGTCCGCTTCCTGTTCCATTCTCTGTTCTGAGAACAGCTGATCGGTGTCTGACCAATTCTTAGAATATTTCATCAATACTTTTAGCCTAGGAAACTTTAGTAGCAGGACATCCGTCATCAACTTAACATCAGGATTGTCTATGCTCAACAATATCTTTAAGGCAAATTGTGATAGTTGGAATGACCTTAAGGCTAAGGCCCCACGTAGTACTGCAGAAAAAAACACGGCGGCAACGCATTGCGGTTTTTCCTGCAGCGTTTTTCACAGAAAGTCTGCAGAGGAAACCTTCCATTATACTTATAGAGAAACCTCCCTGACCTCAACCAAATTATCGCAGTGACCCCTGTGCCACCTGCCCTGACCAATTGCCTTATTTATCATATTGCACAAATTGCCTTGACCAATTGCATGCCCTCTTGATGCCTTGCACTGGTATCTCCCAAAGGTTTTGGAAATCGCAGCATGTCCACTGCGCGTATTTTTCCGCAATGTGTGGATGAGATTCGCTAAAATCCCATCCACCTTCCAGTGACTGTAAAACGCAGTGTTTTTTTCCACAGCATTTCTGCCGCGGCCAAACTGCTGCGTTTACGACACGTGGGGCCCAAACCTAAAGGAGTTTTCTGGAAACCTGGATTGGCCACATCCACTAAAGAATGCTGTGCATTCTAGCTCATAGAGGAGACCTTGAGCATTGGACTCTGTCTATGACATCTAAATGCCGTTATAAGACATATAGACAAGGACATAGCATTTTAACTTCTGAAAACTGTGGCATCCCTAATCACCTGACATATCTGACAAAAACTCATGATCCCCGCTGCACTTTACTGAAACCAGCATGCACACAGTCATATCTGTCTCCAGCCTATCACAGTGGCACCTAATGTATTTAAGGCACCTTACTATATGGGAGGGTTCCTGAGCCAAAAGGTTCCTAGCTTTCTAGTTCTAGTGAGGATATACCTGCTTCTGTATATTCTGACCTCCCAGGTTCGACCTCTGCCTGTTTATATGACTCTGTACCTGTGCTGTCTGCCCTGACCTCAACCTAATGATCGTAGTTACCATATTGCACAAACTTTGCCTCCCCTGACCTCAGATTGTTCTTTGACCATGTTGCTGCATGTCCTCTTGATGCCATGCGCTGGCATCTCTTGACCTGCCTGAATCATCTATGACTAGCACCGAGACTGCTCCTAATGGTAGTGACTTGATGGTCTTCTGAAGCAAACTCCAGATGCCTGTGAAGTAACGCACTCCACACCTGCTGCGTTACAAAAACATTTGAAAAGGAGCAAATGCTCTAAAACTATAGTATTAGTAAGTTAACTCAAAAATGTGAAATAGCAAGGACTAGAATGTAATTGAAGTAATCTCAATGGTTCCTAAAGACTGCAAAGTAACCTGAACTGTCAGAGACGTAATCTGCTGGAACGGAAACCACACTTGTCTTTGTGCATGCATGACACCCTATCCTTGTCAGATTAGCCTTACCCAGGTGTAAACTTTTTCCGGGTAAACTTGGCTTAGTTTGTAATCAGATGGTGCCAAAACTCAATCTGAACTGAGAAAATTGATAGGAATGAAATGAGATTGTAGAAGTTCTGAAATACTGACTTCATTCTGGATAAAGTGTTTAAAATATGAGCCCCATTTCCATCATGTATTTCTATTGATTACAAAGCTCCACCAAATAGAGTCTAAGTAATAAATCCATTCTAAGTCTTATGTAGTAATACAAGCAAGGCCATAGTATGGGTTCCCATGATATTAGCTGTCTAGCTTAGTTTCATAATCATTTTAAAAATTATATGATTAAAAAATAATAATAACAATACAAAAATGAACATTTTTATAGAATATGGATTACCAGAAGCTTAGAACATCTTGAATTGTCTTCACATACTTGTTCCTATTAATTAGTCAAAGTATATATTTTCTGTTTTCAAATTGTCGAAATTGTTAGCATGTTTGAAAATTTTAATTTTATTTGTTTCTTATATAATAAATGAGACCCTGTAGGCATACAACCTTTGGGATACACCTTTCTTTCCCTTTAGCAATGTTGCTTGTGCCTGATGTTCTTGTTAGTTGACTATTGTTGACTGGAATTGTCACTTATGTGAAAGGAATCCTGTTATATTGAGCATGGTCTCTGATCTTCAGGCATCATGTTATAGAGCAGAGCTGAGCAGATTGATAGATCATTTTGTCACAGAATGTTCAGTTTTAATTAGATATTATCCATCCAAATCCCTGGGCCTGAGTCTAGTAGGAGTAACCCAATTGTGGGCTATAGTCATGCATACAGAGATAGTTGTCAATCGCTAAGTGGAACTACTACTGTACGCATAAGCACTAAATAAGGAGGGATTTTAAGGACTTCCAGGACTAAAATATTGATGGACTATCCTTAAAGGGGTTATCTCATTATGTAGATTTATTCCCCTATCCGCAGGACAGGGGATAAGTGTCCAATTGCTGTGGGCCTGATTGTGGGGTTCTCCAGTGATCAGGAGAACAGGGGAGAAGTCCCCCTAAGGCCTCCTTATAGGCTCCAGTGCGCTTGCTTGACCGGTGCTCCATTCACTTCTATGTGGCTGACAGGATTGGACACTTATCCGTTTCAGAAGGATGGGGGATAAGTGTCCATAATGGGACAACCCTTTTATGTCCGACACTGGCCAATGAGCTGTTAGAAGAGACAGTGGAACTGGTGAGTGCTGAAACCTCCTCCTTGTGCTGATGTCACATTCATTGGCCGCATGAAACAGCTGCAACTCAGTCCCATTTAAATGAACAGGGCTGAGCTGCAATACCAAGTACAGCCCCTACGCCATGTATTGCCCTGTGTTTGGTCTTCAGTGAAAAGGCCACAGGGCTCACCTAAACACTGTGGTCTCTTCAAACATCTCATGGGTGCACAGCCCAGGTGTCAGTCAGATAGTAATGACCTAGTCTAGAAATAGGCCATTGATATTTTAGTTCTGGAAAACCCCATTAGGTAAATAAAATATGTAAAACTGAGAAAATGGCTGCAAATTATTCGTTTTGCGCACTATTAGAACAGAACAAAAATATTGGACCATTTAGATAATAGTAGTGTGATGATTCCACTGAAATATGGCTATAACTCAAAGCTGTATTTTGGTCTCTGGGTAGCGTATCTCTTTACTCATAAGGTGCGCAGCCATAATCATAGGTATATTGCCAATAGTGGCCGGACTGGAACAATAGGGCTTTATATCCATCCCAGCAGGGCTCCATTGAATTCCTACACAGTCCTGGCTGATCAAACAAACATGCATTGATCAGTCTGCACTGGTAGATCAGATATGGCTGATAACATTGTATCATTCCACTTGGTCTCAGCTCTTTACAAAGAATCTGGACTTGAGTGCATTAATCCATCAGACTTGCTGTTGCTGATGACCTCATTCTGGGTGGTGTCATAAAGGGTATATAAGATGAGATAAGAGGTAAGTGGGAGGAGATTGTGCTGGGACTACAAGAGAACACTATGAGGAGTTATTAGAGACAGACTACAAGAGATTACAGACAGTCTTCCACTGTGAGAGAGCACTGTGAAGAGCATGCAGGTTGGAATGCTGCTGCTGACGATGATGAGACTACAAGAGACTGAGAGACTATTACTGAGAGTTTTTACAGACAGACTACAGGATATTACAGACAGACCACTGTGAAGAGCATGCAGGCTGGATTGTTGTATTAATGCTACATGCTGAGAAGCCTCCACTGGTTATTCACACATGACAGAGCATGTGTGAGTGTTGGATTATAGAGCCACATCAAGGAGATGTGTGGTAAAGTAATTATTTCAATTTTATTCCCTTTTTATTTTTATTGTACTGTATATTGTAACTAGTAACTGTTAATGCTTGCATACATCTGCATATCTGTTCTGAACTGCATGTGTTAGATGTTAATACCGACCCATTTAGGGGTTAATAAATATATAAAATTTAGAAAGCTTGTCTTGTATTTATCTTGTGAACCCAACACTCACTGGTGGTGAGTGTGGTTTTTATATGAAAGAAGACTCAGGTGTGGCCACAGCGGTGTTGGCGCACTGTGGATCTTTCACAAGTAGCTATCAAAGAATATAGTAGACTCATAATTATGAATCCTCTGTATCGGTAAGCAGTCCCCCAACCTGTCTGTGTTTCCCTCCAACCCTCTTAGCAGAGACTGATAGCTGCTATTCTGCTAATTGTTCACATTAAAAGAGTGTCTTCAGAACTCAACATATCAACCAAGACCCGCAGATAGATAGGTTGGAGTTACCTTAATCAAACAGTGTTTCCCCCTTGAGAATCACTGCCTCTGGATCTCCAGTTCTGCCAGTTTGCAAATGAGCTCTTTAGAGGGTGTTGCCACTTATCTCTTTGGCCCATTGCCCTCTTTATTCCAAAGAGCTCATTTGCATATTGACAAAAACAACGAAATATCAGCAATGGAGGCACAAGGCATAAGGGGAAAACATTTTTTTTTTCCTCTTTCTTGGTCCCAAAACTGTGCCAACGAATCAACCTGTGCACGACAAAAAAGTGGGGGTGCCACTGAAAAAAAACGTGCTCAGGATGCGCTCTATCGCAAAACCCATCTCCAAAGAGAATGGGTCTACTGAACTGTCCCCAGACTCAGAGCCAAAAGGCCCAAAAGCCCGGGGGCTATATTTGCCCAACTGCCGAAACAGAAGCGCCAACTTGCTCAGTTTCCTCCCAGGCTGCCGCCACCAGGAGTACTACCAAGCCAGCTAATTGCTCAGTTTCCTCAAGGGCTGCCACCCCAAGAGTACTACTAGAGCCGATAACTGTTGTCCACCTCCACATAAGCAGAGGCAGACCGGGCAAACAAGGAAGGAGGGAACCAAGATGGCCACACAACTCCAACCCCTAGACTTCAGGTAGGACCTAAAAGGGTTTCCGCACTCCTTCAGCCACAGAAAGAGTGACAAACGTGACATAAGAAATCATAAACAAGTGATTAGAGTGCCTGTGTACAGGCCCGGTCTATCCGCCGGATCTACAAAAATTACCCATGCTGGATAAACCAAGCATCAGGATTGAGTGCAATCAAAGTGATTCAAGTGCGTGTGCAATGTACCACACTCAGTGGGTTTCCCATGCCCAGTAAGTTTTGGCACCTCGGGAGCCACCAAACCCCCAAGGCACTTGCATTTTGAGACCTTCGAAAGCATTCCTGACCTCTTGGCCTCGATCCCAGGGTGTCAGCCCCCTGGTGTGGTTCTCTGACCTACTTTCACGGCGTTCTGTTGTGCTCCCATCGGTGGAACCAATTACTAACCGCTACTGATAAGAACAGATACTACACCTGATCTTAGCCAAAAGGCTGAGAAGGGGAAAACAACATTTGATTCAGATGACCCTAACCTATCCATCTTCGGGGCCAGGTTGATATGTTGGGTTCTAGTGACAGACTCCCTTAAAGTCATCTGTTAATAGAGTAAAGGGGAGGCATGGATCAGCAGAGAAGTACCATATATTCTTTGATAAATGCACCCCTCTTCACAACAACAGTATTCTAGTATACTAGTCAACCGATACAATGCAGCATTTTGCGCCACAATTTTGCATCATAATTTGGCAAAATTCTTGGCACAAAAATGTTGCATCTTAAGTTGTATCTTAGAGTGAAGTCTGTATCCTACACTCCAGCAATGCATGCAATGGAGATCCCAGAGCCAGGAAAGTTTTAAGTCATATCACGTCTTTTCTATAAGGATATTCTTAGTGGTCCCGCATGGTTAATTAAATGCGGCTTTTATAACATGACACTGGCTGTTTGGACTGTGACTGTTCTTGTTCAATAACATTTTTCTTGCACAGGACTGATTTTTGTCACTCTGTGATATATGACATAACTCTAATGGTGTCACAGTTTTGCAAGTCCTGCTGGCATGCAATAGGTTACAGTAAGATACTTCAGCAGTATTTCTTATTAAAGGCTTTCGACAGCTTTATATCTTTAATTATGCAAACATCTTCTCTCAATACAGAAGGAGCCAGGCAACTTCCCGCCATGTTAATAATAATATAATATATAGAATGGGTCTGTGCCTTTGGAACTGATGCGGCTGCCCTCACCCACTGAGTTTTATATCATCGGTAATTAGAAATCCAACGTGGAAGGGAATATATATCTTGTGTTGTACAGTGCTCTGAAACACATTGCAAAGGTCTCAGCCAAGAAAGGTAAGTTGGCTTGACAGACCATGTGTATTATTAGTGAAGTGGTATGCTGGGAAATAGTCACATTACAAATGATTATTCATTGCCTTGGTTTATGACACACTTGGCAGGTCTCCCTTTAACATGCTCATCGCTGGAAGAAACGTAGTGTATGCTTTTTCATGTTGCAATGTAAAGAGTACAATACACTGAATGGTCAATTTATTAGAGACAGCTGCCCTTTTACAATTGGAGACACGTGACCCCAGAGCTCAGTATAAAATCAAGTGAGTTGTCTGCAGATCTTTTTCAATGTGAATTAACATTAGAATAGAATTATCAAGTGATCTGAGTGACATTGCACAAGGCATGGTCATCGATGCTAGACTAGCTGGAGCCAGTGTTTCAGAAATTGCAAACCTTGTTGATCATCTCGCACAACAGTATCAAGAGTATACTGAGAATGGTGTGATCAAGGAAAAACATCCAGCAAAAGGGGATCCTGTGGACTTAAAAGGGTCAGAGGAGGATGTCAAGAATCATTCTGATTTACAGGCAGTGCAGGCGAAGACTACACTGTTGCTCCAGCTGACATGTCTAAACACACAACTCATCATTCCTTAGCATGGATGGGTATAACAACAGACCACCAGTTCTAATGCCATTACAGAAAGGTAAGACCGAGTGTGCATCTAATAAGGGGTCGAGTTTGCCGATGACTCCTGGGTGCATTCCATTATGCATTTACGTCTATGGGGGCTTCCGTTTCATTCTGTTCCAATTACACAGAGCAGGATAGGACCGACTTTATAATCATCCGTGTCATCGGAATGGAATGAATCCAAAACTCCCATGGACGTGAATGAATAACGGAATGCATTCGGATGCCACTCCCGAGTGTCATCCAAGTGCATTTCGCTGCAAACTGGGCCTCGCATCGGATGCATACTCAGTCAGGGTCTAAAGACTCCAGTGGGTAACAGAGCACAAAAATTGGATCACTGATCAGTGAAGAAATATTGTCTGGCCAGATTAATCTAGATTCTGTATCATCGTTCTCATGGGAATTTGGCACAGGCAGCATGAATCGATGAACCCCTGTTTGGTGGAACATTTTCTCTATAGTTCTCTGATACCCATGGGTGATACCTGTGTATGCCACAACTAATTGCTGTGGTTCTGAAGGCCATTGGAGGTCCAATGTACTACTAGATGGGTCTCTCTAACCGAGTGAACCATTTAATATATATATTGCTATTGAAGTAGTGTAGTTATCTGCGATCTGTTTCAACTTGCAGTTTGTCATATTTATATATTCATTGGCATCGTCCTACCCTTTGAATGCCAAAATTAATTAAAATCAACCTCTAAAAGATCATTAGTTCTGAAGACTGACACACTATACAAAAACACATATTTTAGAGCTTTAAATGAATCAGAACAGATCATTAGGGCTATGCAAATACATTGCTTAGGGGTTGTGCAACAATAAACACTTATCACTTCTCCAAAGAATAAGTAAGAAGTGTCTGATCACGAGGGGTCCCATTGTTGGAAACCCCACAGTCAAGAGAATGTTTAATTGGAGTGACATGCATGTACCCTGCGCCTCTGTTCAGTCTCTATGGTAATGCTTCTCAAACTGTGAGGTGGGACTTAGGAGTGAAGCTCCACCCGGCTCTTTTGATGTATGTGTGCATGTGTATATGCTGCGCTGGTCACCAATTTTTGGTTTAGCAACATAATCGACCCTTTTGTGTAGGTTTTCAGGGTTCATGTGACACATTTTTGGTAAACTGAGGTAATTTTTACACATTTTGGTATGGACTATATGACCAATGGCTATTTGTGTTAGTCAACTAGACTTTAAAATGAACAACAGAATGCACACACAAATGTTGCTCCATTGATGTTCTTATGAAGATCGGTGTCAATTGTTACTGTGGGACAACCTCTCTTGTAGTGAAATGAATGACAGGATGTATTGAACCCCAGAAATTCATGTGCGTTGTTGCTTGCTGTCCAGGGTAGGTGTAGCTATAGGGGGAACAGGGTTAGCAGTCATGCCATGACCCAGGGTACCTGTAAATGTTTGTGTATTGTGGTCCAGGAGCTTTAATTGTATGTATCTGCTGGTGGTGGTTTCTAGATTTAGTTAGTACTGTACTGACAGTACTTATGTGATCGTACAGTCCTTGGTACAGAGCATGTGATGTATAGACACTGAACAAGCAGGATTTGTTTGAAGGAGTGAATGCAGAGCCAGAATAATTCTACATGAAGCTCTGAGAATAGATTACATTCACTTTCATGGAGCTGTGTTACAGTTTCCCTACACAGCAGCACTCACAGTCAAAAATTGTGAAGGGCACTCATCGCTAATTCTGTGCTACAGTCCTTCTATTCTCAGGATCAGTGGTAGTATTGCAGTGCCCATGGGAGTGTAGCAAGGAGTGGCTGGAGTTTGGCCCAAATACAGTGATTGGACTTTTAACTCCATCTGTCATGGTAGCTGTGCCCTTCTCATCAAAAATTTCCCCTCAGGCCGTTGGGCAGCACAATGATGGGGAGGATGCCCTATTGTAGATGATGCCTCTTCAGGACACTCTTTGGTGGCCTACTGGCTGGAGCAAGGTACAGTGTTCTTGATGTTAGATGCAAATAATAGGGAGGAGATCTGTGGCAGTTTAACCAGGTCTAGTGCCAAAACATGAAGGCTCAGTCAGTCTCTTAGGTTACAAAATCCACTTATATGGCTCTGGACAAAGGAATGACATTTGCTTCTCACTCGCTCTCACTCTAGTCCTCTTTTCTCCATAGCAAATATGGGATAACCCTGACTCAAAGTCCCCTCCGTGGGTAAAAACATGGTCCTAACTGGTAATACTGCCGCTATTGAGGAAAGCAGGTCATCTTTATCCATGGATTATCACTGCCTAGCAGTGGAGGTCTTCACATCAGCAACAAATGTCAATTTCTGCAATTTCTTGGGGCTCAATGGTGTGGGTCAGCCTGTCTCAGCATATATTAGTCAATGCTATCTGACCTCACTCTCTCTAAGGGGCTGTTATAAGTCCAAATCCTACCACCTTCTAGTAGAGGAAATGTCACTGAAGGACAGAGCAGCATAAAATGGCATATTTCTTTCTTTAAGGGTTTATGCCACAAACATATATTTACCTTGTGGGGGTGATGATTGTGGGGGTCTGACCGATGAGAACCCCATTGATCCGGAGAACATGGGATGTTCTACATTGTGCAGTATAGCACTCGGTAGGTAGTGTTCCTATGGGACACAACTGTATTAGAGGTCAGACCCCCCACCAATCATAAAGTGATGGCATATCCTAGTCATACTTGGTGTTGGAGCTCAGCCACATTCAAGTGAATAGAACTCAGTTTCCATACCAGACACCGCCTATGGAAAAGAACAGCAAAATTTCTGTAAAAATCCCATCCCCATCTCAATATATCCTTTAGATTTTGAAAGCAGAATATGTCTCTTGTGCAGATCACCATGTTAATACATAAATACAGAATCTGACAGCAACAAATAACAAAGAGCCTGACTGTACCAGCCCTTATTGAAATTACTCACAGAACTTCCTGAAATATGTCTGTCCCAATGATCAACTTCTGTACCTCCTGAATATATATATATATTCATAAACTGTACTTTATAGGTTTTGGACATTACTGTGGGTTTAAAAGCCATTTAGCTAAGGCCTGCCATCCCCATATTTAGAAATCATGACAACCATTTCACTTTGCTATGTCTAACTGTATTAAGTTGGAAAGAAAGCAACAGCAAAATTTATTATGATCACTATGGTCATTCAGGTGTTCCAGAATCAGCAGAATATTTTGTGATGTCATACTTTATTGCAAAGTATATAAATTAGTGAGTCACAGTCTTAACACCTTGGGTTGACCCCTCTAGTGGCAGGATTATTAAGGTTGCAAGACAACCAACAAGCTAGCAATTCCATAATGCAATTGCCAAAAATCCAACAACATGGCTTTGAGTAACTTCTTGCAGAATCTGTGTGTAAAATAATGACAAAATAAGGGTTTTTGACGTAGCTGACATCTCCTGGAAGCAACAAATGAAAATGTTGAGTTTCTTGCTGCTCTGTTTCAGGACACTCCTACTTGTAATGGTATTTATTGTCTTAAAGGATTTAAAAAACATGGCTGCTTTCTTCCAAAAATAGCTCCACACCTGATGTCTGTTATCGCAGCTCAGCTATATTGAACCAGATGGGGCTAGCTGTAACACAGTACAATCTGTGAACACGTGTGCCACATTTTTGGAAGACAGCAGCCATATTGTTGGGATCTTCAAGTTGCAACTTATGCAACTCCCTAATCATTTAAAGGATTCCACCATTACTTTAAAGAATATTCCAGCACTGAAAACATTCTATAAATCACAATACAGTGGTCTGAGATATTACAGAACCATTGCTCAGTTTATGACTATCCTCTATTTTGCAGAATACTGCAAATTGTACGAAATTGTCAGTGTTGGAATTCCAAGTAGCCTAGCCCTTTTCTGTATACAAATAGAGATGTAGGTAAATATTCCAGAATTAATAGTATGCTCGTAGTAATATTCCTGTGCAGATGAGACAGTGCCAGCTATGTACAGGTTCATACAGGGCTAGTCATTTACACTAGATAGAAGACTGTCATGTTCTTCAGACCTCTAATCTAACTGTACTGAATTACATAGTGTTGGACTTATTCAGGCAAGGACTATCTAGTTTGCTGACAATTTATTCTGCTTATAAAATCTAGTATGCCTTATATTTATATTTTGGTGGCTCAGTGGTTAGCACTATAGCCTTGCAGCGCTGGAGTCCTAGATTCAAATCCAACCAAGGACAACATCTGCAAGGAGTTTGTATGTTCTCCCCATGTTTGTGCGGGTTTCCTCTAGGTACTCCGGTTTCCTCCCAAACTCCAAAAGACATACTGATAGGGAATGTAGATTGTGAGCCCTATATGGGACAGTGACTGACAATGTCTAGAAAAGTGCTGCGAAATGTGATGGCACTATACAAGTAAGCAAAATAAATATTTTGAGCAAAGTCACTTTAATATGAAACTCTATATTTGATGCCATTTTAACCATTACATTACAGAATTGCACTAATAGCAATATAAAGCTATTACCCAACTTACAGCCTTTGTCATGTATTTTGTGGACAGAGAATCTGGGGTATACAAAGAGGTAAGAGGGGTCAATAGCAAGGATAGGGCCTATTTTTGGTTGAGACCACTAACTCTATAACCCAAGATAGAGGGTTGCTTGTTTGCTCCTATCTCCTTTCCATGATACTTGAATGAACTTTGGTAATATTGTAGAATATATGGATTCCTGAACAATCTTTAACCACCCATTACAATAAGGGATGAGACCCACTAGACATTAGCTGCCTGATATGTAGAGCTTGGGAGCTAGGAGAGCAGGTGCAAGGATTATCAGATTCCCACTGTTGTCATCCTTTCTTGTCCACATTGCTCTGGCTTATGATGGAGTTCACTAAAATAATAGTTAACTGGTCTTCAGATGGGAATCTATGCCATCACTGAAATGTGTCTTACCCATTTGGAGTGTCTTGGGTTCTGGTATCAGTTTCTCTAAATTTTTTGATTGAACAAAAACTCTTTATTGGCAACACATCTTATTTCCACAAGGAATAACAAGGGCTTTGCGACGCAGCGCACTGAGTTACAAATCCACAATCAATGACTAAGAGTCATCCTTAAGGGATGCGGCGCAGCATACGGCGGGAAATGCATTTTATTCCTACCTAGCATGCTCCACTACAAACCTTCTCTAACATTGGTCAAAACATAAAACACAGAACTGTGACAAACAGAAGGGGGAAGGGGGGGGAGGTCACAGGCCCGAAGCTTTATTTAAGACCACAACACACGAGGGGGCAGGACAGGTAAAATACAGGCAATGATACACTCCCTATACTACCACTACTTCCTACCCTACATAGCATACATTTCTGAAAACAAGGTTCGACAAAAAGCATACAGTACATGTGATGGGAGGGGGAAAGGAGAGAGGGGAAAGGGTAGGGGTAATCACAAGGCCCAAAGCTTTATTGAATAACACAACACACATGGGGGGAGAGGGGAGGGGAGAACGACGCCGCCGCCGATGGTGGTGGATCATTCCTCTTCCTCCTCTTCGCCAGCCAGGCTATCCAAGATGGAATAGTCCCGTTGCAGACTGTGGATAAGTCTGCAACAATCCTGGAAGGAGACGCTCTCCCTCCGCAAAACCAGTCTTTTCCTGGAGAATCAGATGGCATCCTTGAAGCAGTTCACAAGGCGCCAGGCCGCCTGGATGTCAGTCTCTGCGTGAGTCCCCTGGAAAAGTCCATACATCACCGCGTGGTAAGTCAGACCCCTCCTGGGGACGCAGTCTTCGAATTCTTCCTCCAGCTCATCCAACAGACCCTGAGCGAACGGGCACTCCCAAAAGATGTGCAGACATGTTTCCTCCTTGTAGGGGCACCGCGGGCAATACCTCATCCGGATCAGGTTGCGGGCGTGCATGAACGACCTCGTTGGAAGACCTCCTCCGACAGCCATCCACGACAGGTCCTTGTGTCCGTTGGCCAGCGAGTTTGAAGAGATGTTTTCCCAAACGACCTCCGCTGTACTCGCTGGCAGAGCTGGCACCTCCTCCAACGAATCCCTCGCTCGGATGAGCTTGTGGATCGTTTTTGGTTTCCAGAGATCCTGCTTCAGACCCTCCAGTTGGAACTCCCTCACGAATCTGGTCACGTCTGCGTAGAACCACAGGACGGTCCAGTTGTAAGGGACGGAGCTGTCCCACTTCTCCCAGCCGAGCCCTCGCCAGAGGGGGAGCAGGAACAAACGGGCCATGGTCTTCCCCGCGGATCCGTTAGCTGTCCTCAGGGTTCTGTGGACACAATCACAAACAAAAGCAACCCTTAGTAAAGTCGGAATATCTGGGATATTCTTACCTCCCTTCAGATGGCTCTTGTACATGCGTTTCCGCTTCACCCAATCCATCTTGGAGCCCCAGATGAAGTGGAAGACGGTCCTGGTGATGGCCCTCGACACCGTTGCCAGCGGCGGTCCTCTGGATGGAAACGCTCTAAGGCACAGAAGCAAGCTTGAGATACTCCGTCATGAAGAAACAGATAAGTCAGTAATGTAAGGTTTGGGAGAGGGAAGTTGCCCACAAGGTAAGCCCTTGAGGACTTATATTACATTCTGTTGGAATATCATGCTCAGTGGACACTAAATCCAGGATTCAACTGGGAGTAGAAATTTACAGACAAGTGGTATCAGGCCAGTATTCTATACATAGTGAAAATAGGAATACAGTTTAAAGGAGAACCTGTCAAGATGAACATACAATATGATCTGAAGGTACCGGGTTATAGAGCAGGAGATGCTGGCTTGACAGTTTGATGAAAAACTTCTCATTCATTAACCACTTCAGGAGCAGGCCAATTTCCCTGATTCAGGACACATTTTCGGGGTTTTTTTGTACATGTGGTTTTGAGGGCTATAACAATATTTGTCGTTTGGGTTATTCAGATATTCTTTGCATCTTGTGTCCGTGACATATAGGACTTTATTTTATGTTATTTTTATTCTTGCAAGTTTCTTTTTTTTATGTCTAGAAAAATGTAAAAAAAAAAAGGGGGGGGAAATGTTTCTGTTTTTCGCATATTTCACTTTTTTTTTTTTTAATAGCACACACTGCTATTAAAAAGACTTTTTAATGCTGAGACCCCACGTTACAGAAACGCAGCTTTTTTTGTTGCAGATTTTGCTGCATTTTTGAGCCAAAGCCAAGAATGGCTATAAAAGGAATAGGAAATATATAGGAAGCTCTTATACGTCTAACTTCTGCTCAGTCCACTTCGGGCTTTGACTCAAAAAAACCGCAACAAAAAAAGCTGCGTTTCTGTAATGTGGAGCCTCAGCCTAAAATGATCTTCCCTCTCTGATATGGTAATTTTTATGTAGCTGCAACAGTGTTGTGTCGCTGGAAGCGGGGCTAGAACTTGTGATGTTGGTGTCGTAGTTTTTTATTACTTTTAACTTTCATTTTTTTAATGCTCTTACAGTTTCTGGCCCCCAGGTCAGATAGCCGCATCATGGTGGCTCCCATAGCTGTATACACAGTACTCAGTACTCATTGAGCGCTGTGTACATTGTGATCAGGATCTCAAATATGGTAATAAACCAACCCTGTCTTCTACATAGGAGCTCCAGCCGTAGTTACAGCCAGCTCGCCAGTTCTGCAACTGCACGATTTCGTGCAACTGCTTAACACCACAAGGACGTACAGGTACATTTTTACAGGTCTAAGAGTTGACTGCTGGACATCTATGGGCTATCCAGAACCAGTTAACCTAAAATGTACTCATTTGGGCCTAAGAGTCCATTTGGCAGTCTTACTTAGTAATGACAACTACTGTATCTTTACACAGGAAATGTTGTCAATCATGGGGTGAATTCACCCACTAAACTAGTCAAGTTTTAGGTCAATAAATTACATGTTTTACTGAATCTTTCCCACCAGAACTATATATCAATCTGCTCAGCTCATCTGGCTCTGTACCATGCTGCCTGCAAGCTTAACAGCATGCTCAATGTGACAGGTTCCCTTTAAACCCTGTATTTTTCTGCATGATGCTGCTCACTGTAATGTGTAATGTCACTGCTCAATGTAATGTGGCATATTCTTTTTACACTAAACACACAATAGTTTTGGGAATATCTACAAGGGAACTATCGAAATAAGGTCACAGGGTTACAAAATTGTAATAATAGGCATATAGTAGAGAATTATTACTTACGCCATGCCCTAATATATAGGCCTAGGTTTACGAGATGTGAACATACTGTATAAATATACTTTGCCTCTTCATGGACAAGTACCTAATTTCCTTGCTTGGTAAATACAGGCCTGGTCCTGATAGCTGCCATTAGTTATGTCAGTGTCGTGGTACTTAGCCTGTACTGCTAACAATTACAACCATGTATCTGTGTTTAATTCTGTAGACGGCGGATGTCTACCCTCAGCGCTCCAGCTGTTGCTTAGTTACATCTCTTTTATATTTAATAATTTATTGACAGAAATAATAGCACCGCATCTTTATTCTGCATCTGAATGTAATCTGACTTCTACCAGCGGAGGGGATGCGACATTGTTAATTCAGATACCAAATGTTTACATAGTATACAATGACTATTTAACAATGGCAGAGGAACTTACATTTATTAGATATCTCTGGCAATATTTACATTTAAAGGGGTTTTTTTACTTTATCTATTTCATCTGCTGACACATATTTATGAGCTAAAATACTAATGGGTCACCAAAATGGGATTATACCTAAATATACACTATATTAACGAAAACTAGATGGTGAATAAATTCTGACCATAGTCAAAGTAAAGTGACACTTGCAAGAAAACCAGGTATAAACATTAAAGAGCGGAATAGCAGGTTAGTATAGTGCCATGCATAGCGAAAACCTGTCAGCTCTCAACAAAAAGCAACAATTGTAGAGCATCTATTTTGTAGAACAATGAATTATGTAATTCCTCAGTTATTCCTCCTGGAAATTTATGAGTAAATTGATAAATTGCAGTCTCTGGCCTTACCATAACTCCTAGGCAGTATGCCTGCTGCCTCGGGGTTTTGTTTCACTCAGACCTTTCCATCACCTCCCATATCCAATCACTCGCATGCTCATGTCATCTTTACTTCAAAAACATCTCCAGAATCTGCCCTTTCCTTACCACAAATACACTAAAGACACTTATTGTTGCCCTGATTCACTCTCGCCTTAACTACTGTAACTCCTTACTAATCGTCTTCCCCTCTACAATCTATTCTGAATGCAGCGGCCAGGCTCATCTATCAGTCTAGACGCTACAGCGATGTCTCCAGTCTGTTCCGGTCACTACATTGGCTGCCTATTCAATACAGAATACAATATAAACTTATCACCCTCACCCACAAGGCTCTCCATAATGCTGCACCTCCCTACATTACCTTCCTCATCTCTGTCTATCACCCAACCCATACTCTCCGTTCACTCAATGACTTAAGACTAACATCCTCTATTATCAGAACCTCCCACGCTCGTATACAAGACTTCTCCCGAGTTGCACCACTTCTCTGGAATGCTCTATCCCGGACTATCAGATTAATCCCCAATTTCCACAGCTTCAAGTGTAAACTAAAGACATATCTTTTCAGACAGGCCTATCACAACTCCTAATGTAAACCTTTCCGTAGTTAGAATCCCTAAAACATACCCTCCTCTGTTGATGCTCCAACATTACCTCACAGGATATGATGCCGTATCAGACTAACTTTATATGTCCAGGCACCATCTGCACGTTAAAGGACATGACTGGTGACGGCTCATACATTTTTATATATGTGTAATGACAGTAACCTCTATTACAAAATTGTCTGACCATTGTACAAGCAATGCTACGTCTGTTGCCGCCCCTGCTACCTCTTGTGTCACCCCCTCTACCTCATAGATTGTAAGCTCTTGCGAGCAGGGCCCTCAGTCCCAGTGTTCTTTGTAATGTATCTTTTTTGTCAGTACTTGAACCCTACAAGTTGTACAGTGCTGCGGAATATGTTGGCGCTATATAAATAAAAATTATTATTATTATATTCTAATTCTTCCTCTGTAAGGAGTATGTCCCTACACATAACACTGGAAGCACTGATTAGACAATGTCAAAATCTGTAGGGACACACCCTCAAGTGGCAACACCCACTTGTCAATGTATTGATATATATCTAGGAGGAAGAGAGGGGCTGCACAAAGCATATTTATAATAAAAGATACTTTGGAATTCAGAAATGTCTGTTATTAATGGGCCTTATTTTAGGGTGCTGTCTTATAAACATTCTAGAATAGGAGCTGTACCCTCAAGAGGAGACAAATACTGTATTTTATAATTTCTCCATATATATTGTGCTCATGAATGTAAAGCACAGGCATCGGCAATGCCTCTGCCTTTCTTGATCTAAGTGGTCAGGTGATAGCCAGGTTACAGATCACATGACCATGCCGCTGAGTCTAACAAGACCCAAAACAGCCCCAACAGTGTAAGTTGGCATGTCACATAATGGAATGGCAACAATAAAATACCATTTTTAATTTATGGTTTTGAATTTAAAAATAGTTTAAAAGTAAAAAAAAAAATGTATTTTTGCTTTTTTTCCATAAAATAAAAGGCCAATATTGCTAAAAAGCATCAGCTTTTTTGTACAACATTGTAAAAACAATCTGGACATAGGGCCCTTAACTTCATACATAAAGGCAGTCACATTCTGTCTGCCTGCAGCCACCACTAGAGGCGACTTAGGATTCCACTTAGTTCTTAATAAAACAGAATAAAGTCTGCTCCTCAGCACCCCCTATTGGCAGCCAGAGTGTTATATCTAGCAGGGGTTTTGAGTTCTGTATCAAAGAAAACAAATCAAACTACTTTATCATTCAGCACAAAATGTGGTTCTGCAAATAACATGGTGTTGAAAGGTGAACATTACCCCAGGAAATACCTTCACAGCAATCCAAATATTTTGTTACAACATACAACCAGATGAACAGAACAAGATGAGATTTTTATGTTATTACTTTTAGACTCTGTTACATTTATTCAAAATCTATTTTCCATGTATTTCTTTTTAATATTTTTCACATCATTGCATTTATTTTCGTTACATAAACATACAGTGAATCCAATTTCCATCACTTTTTCTAATGGAGAGAAATTGTAAAGAACCAATTTCTATACGTTGCTTTCTACCAAAAGCGGGTAATGTTCTTGAAATATGAATAAAAATCTAACTTTGTACAAGGCCTTTGTAGAGAGGCTAAAAATAACCAGATTGCCAAAAGCATGATCGATGGAGGCCATTTTGAACTTGATGTGATAAAGGGGCAAGTATACTTAAAGAGTCATTAACTACATATAGGGTGTCCCAGCTGGGTCAATCCACGTGTCGTATTCAGGTTAGGTTGAATCTCTACTACAAACGGAGGACTTTGAACTTGAAGATGATAAAAGGGATGAAAGTAAAATTGTGCAAGGTTTTCCGGCAGTCATGGACCAACGTATAAATGACTTCATGCTTAAATGGTTGGTAAATGATGGCTATTCATCAACGCTTGCTTCATTTATTAAATTAAAGCATGTTAAAAAGGCATACATATACATAAATTATACAGACAAATTAGACTGGACAAAAATGCCAAAGACAAGGAGTTTGGATCTTTATTTTATCACTGGATAGTTTTACGCATCCTAGGAAAATTAACATTAGACTTCATTTATTTCAGTCAATCTATTCATTGTCTTAAAGCTTTCACAGTATCATTTTCTTTTTAAGAATCACAAAAGAAAGGCCACAGATCATTGAAAGTGTTGCTTTTTTAAAGGTTTATGGATTTTCCTCTTCTAATGAAAAGTGTTAGTTTTTCATTTTTTTCTCACTGTTATGTCGATAGACATATTCAGCTCCTTTAAAGATTGGTATTGTCCATGACATTTATGGCCATAACATATGACAATACGAAGACGTCTATGGAAGTATTGTTATACATTTTTTATTGTTATATTTATTTTTATACTTTTACGCTATTTTGTAAGTTGTTTTAAGAGGTTTGTTCAATAATATCAAATCCTCAATTTTGTTCTCTACTCTTGCATTATGATTTGTAATATTAAACACCGTATTTCAGAAGCTTGTAGGCACAAAATGCTCTTCCATGATATTATCCTTCATCGATTATAGAGATGGTCATACACCTTAAATAGCTGTCAGGAGAATGCTTATTCAACCTTATACAACTATATTCACATGCACGTTCACTTTGCTTGAGGGTGCATGTGCTCTCAGTAGGGAAAAGGGAATATGGATGAGTGAGTAAAATTACTTACAATACCTGTTGGAATAATACAATTGGTAGAGGCCAGTTTAAAAAAATTAAAAGCAAAAAATCCCATAACGCAAACCATTGCTGGAGGGTCGTCCTGATCTCCGAGGCCCTAACGCAATTATGTGGGTTGCATTATGGCCAAACACGCCCCTGCATGTATGTGCTTTGTGTGCACTAACATTGGAGACTACTGCACCAGCTACCATTGCCTAAACTATAATCTGTCCATAAACCTGGGAAAAGACACTGAATACCAACCATGCAGAGGCATAACTTGGAACTTCTGGGCCCCAATGCAAAATTGGTAATGGTCTATACTTAAAATAGGTCACCAATATCAGGTAGTTAGGGGTCTAACACCTGGCACCCCAAAAAAATCACAATGTGCTTTATTAGAAGCAGACAGACAGCTCTGTACACTGCACTGTGGCCAGGCTGTGCTATGGCAGCTCAGCTCCCATTCATTTGAATAGGAGTTGAACCATAATAGCTCTGCAGATATTAGCTGATTGGTGGGGTGCCAGATATAAGCCCACCACCAATGTAATATTGATTATATTGATGACCTATGGTAAACATAGGCCATCAATATCTGACCTTGGATATCACCTTTAAGCTAAAAATATTACAGACACCAATATGCCAAATGTACGTGGAAGTAATCATTGTTATATATGTAAATAGTATTCTCTAGCACTTCAGGTAGGTCAGATTAGCACAGAGGAGAGCATATGAATCCCCAGTGCACCCCTGACCTATGGCGGCTAATGGACCCCTAGCCCGCACGGCCAGCAAGAGTGGTACATAGCGAAATACACTCACTGCACTGCATACACATAGGCAGCGTACAGCATCTCATGCAGCCTATGTGCCCATATAAAAAGTAGGTATAATATTTAACAAAAAATTACCCAGTTTATTATATATATAGATACAGTAGGTGGCTGAGATCACATTTCGGCAGAGAGGCAGGTTGACCACTATACTCCTCCTAGACCCTGTCTCCTTACTGTCACTGTAATCTAAAGCAATGACTAGGCAGTAGGCTAATACTGAAAAAAATGGGAGGCAGGTAATATTTCCATGTATCTGTATAGTGGGCTCCCAAGATGAATTCCAGTGGTGGGCCTAGGCACCCAAGTCTGACACTGACTACAGGGGACACTTCACTTTGAACCCTCTTTTTTTGACAATGTAGGATCATATGCGGTGGTTGACAATCGTGTAATTTCGCTGTAAGAAAGTAGTTATAGGGAATAAATATTCTTAAGTGAGCAGAAATCTTCGATAATATGTATTACATATAACAAGAATTCAAAGATACTTCTCCTAAAATACATGATATGTCAATTACTGCATACAAGGAACATACACAGGCATTAATGAACAACCCTTTACGTTACATGGAATTTCTTCTCTGCTTGACTTTACCACATAAAATCCTATTTCACCCTTACACTAAATAAAGTAAGCAATGTGGCAGCAGCATCAGGTCACTTTATAATTGCAAATACAAAGGTGAACAGGTGTCAGGAGGCACCAAATTTTCATCCATCACCTCTAGATGATTAATTGTCTAGATTTAATGCATGCAGCATTCCCCTATGGCTCTCGCTTTATGTTGGAGTTGTTGAGTAAAAACGTTGAACTTGACCAAAAGCGGCTGGTGTCCTGTTTATTAAAGTAGACAATTCACATCTGCTTGGACTGCCACCTGAGAAGTGAACTCCTGCTGCCCTGGTGTTGATAAGGGGTTTGCAATTTGAGCCTGGCTGGCCAGATTTTAGCGGTACTTTAAAGAGTCACAAGCCACAATAGCAAGCTGTTCATTTGTCATTGTTCACAAGCAAGGTTATGCATCCACCAACCTACTACTATAACACACTTGAAGTCCCAGTTGTGCCATGATGTCATGATATGGTGCAGTATAAAGGTGGCCATACTCATTACACTTAGCATGGCCAAGCCTGTTCAGATCAGAAGAACCAGCCAACCATCTAATGTGTCTGAAATGCTCAGCCAAGTTTGTTTCACACATGTTGGGAGAAAAAAAAATTTGGAGTGGAACTTTAATGCTCAATCCTTTTGTTCTCAAGGAAGATAAGCTGCCACTAGAGGTATCTCAACTCCTCTCTCCCCATTCCGAACATATGCAGGCTTGGCCAAGCCAAGTGTACATATGTATAGATGGTGTGGGTGGGGAGATCAGGAGGAATTGCTGTCTGCCAGTTGGGAACCTTAGTAGTATAATGTTGTACCGTGTTATCCATAGAAAGTAGTGGAAGAGTGAAGAAATTAGGCGATACCTTTTAGAGGCTAACTGAGTATATTTGATAGTAAGAGAGTGCTAGCTCTCTTCTTCAGACATGGTGTAATACTAGAAACTGATGACACAAGCAGGTGTGTGAAGTGGAAAGATGAAAATGTGTATTATAAATAAGAGCACTAAAGATTGTGGTAGTTAAACTAATAATCCAACCACTGTCATTCTTAAAGGCGATATCCAGGTCTACTTATTTTCTCAAAAACCACATATCCATAGGCTATGTTTGGTCAGTCACATGAACAAGAATCAGAGCGTCAGCAGGGGAGGTAAAGGAATAAAATTTCTGACCCCCAGCTGTGCTCTATATATATTTATATATAAAATTAGGCTACATTTACATGACCGACTTTCATCTGTGAAACTTATTCGTGTGTGAGCTGGATTTACCAGTCTGAACAGTAAGCTGGGCCTGGACTCCTAGCATTATAGGAGTCCCTGCCTTCTAGTGAAATACTGTTCCTTAGTGATTACAGTACAGAATATTATTTCACTGAAGCAGAGGCCCCTAGTATCATAGATAAATATAATGCTAGAAGTTCGGGGCCTGGCATACTATTCAGGCTGGTAAATCCTCCTCTCACAATGACCGACTTTCACGGATGAAACTTGGTCGCATAAAAGCAGTTTTAATAAGTAAGCTTATCCAGTTCTGGGAGCGCACTAGTAAGCTGTTTTTCCCTGCACAACCAATTTAGGGACTGAAACCTCTGCCATAAGGTGGTCATAAAATTCAACACGCCTAATCCTTCTGTTCCCCAACATCATCTGTTGGGGGGGGGCTCAGCACAGCTTTATGTACATAACACAGTGAACTGTTCTGGCTGAAATGGGCATATTCAAACAACTACGCTCTTATGTGTTTGGAAGCTTTTAGGCAACAAGAGAGCATGCTGCACCCCCAAGTGCTATACACCCCAAAGGGCTTTATTATGCCAAATTTGTTGTCATTTACACCATAAATCTAGCGTAATTGATGTGGGAAATGTATGCCAGCAACAAGATTTCCCTCAGGTGGAGGGTGCACCTCATCATACATAAGGCACACCCTCTGCTGGCTCAGGGGCTATGAAGACTGGCATTAAGTACACCAGTCTTTATAAATCTGCTCCAATATATTAAACAGTAAGTAATAAAGGTGAGGTTGCGGTTGCTTCATGCCTACCTCATACATACCCCCCACTGGGATACTAAGAAATTTAGCCATAGGCAAAAGAACGAATGTCTATATATTTAGAACACATGGCATTTAACAATTAATGGGAGAAAAAAACATTTTCAAGAGTTGAAAGCATTGCTACTTTTGTTCCTAGAATATTCACTGAAGCATGGTGACATTCTCATGTTTGTAATTGTCCCTTATCCACCTGCCTGTGCTTACTTTTGCAGTAAGTCACATCACGGAATGATAATTTTTTTCCTGGTAAAACCATTTTTAACTTTGTTTAAAAAATAAAACTGTATAAATTATTAACAAGGAAATTACATTTCCAGAAAAGTGTAAATGTATGTATTTGATATTATCCGCAGATTACACATGTCTCTTTCAGTCAGTGAAGGTTATTACATAACCATGAAGTAGTGAGTCATGATAAAAAGGTTTGTGGTCTTGTAGTTTAATGCTGTGCACCACATGTCCAAGCATGAACTACATTTTATACATTAATAAAGTTATTAATTAAATGGAGAGAATCTCCAAGACCAGAGATATAGCCCTTGGACTAGAGTGGCATCATTACTGGACAAAAGCATTAAATCCTCTCACTTCTTTCTTTGACTATCTTTTTGGCTTTCAAAATTTCCGGTAATCATGACATACATATGGTTTTCCAACTGAAAAAGGAACTTTTGTTTTTAACCCGAATATGCAAAAATGGAGGTGCAATTTAAAATGAAGGCTTACTTCTGAAACCATTTATTATATTGTTCCAGTTTAAAACGAAATATGAAGCAACTTTTTAAGTTCTATTAATTATGCCTTGTATACCAGTTTACTATTGGAAATGATGGCGTAAATTTCCAACCAGGCGTACGGACCAGCGGAGGGTGCATTTCATTTGTGATGAGAAGGTGTGTGCCTCGCCATAAATGAGGCACGCCCTTCACCAGCTCAGGGGTTATGAATTCTGGCATTAAGTAATAAGTAAATCTGACCCATTGATTAAAAATCTGTAATAATTTTCATACAGACTTACAGGTTTCCATGGTAACAGACTACAATCAAGTCCTTTGTAGTCTGACGCTGGAGTTATACTTACTGCTTTATGTCCTCCACATTAGGTACCCTACTAAATTTATATTTGTAAGAATAAGGGAAAAGATGAAAAACAATATCACTGTAGAATCAAACTACACGGCGTTTGTGTATATTGTTTTGCCATGAAGACTCAGATCTACATAGGAACAGTCAACACAAAAAGCATGCTAATTTCATTTTACAGTCATGGCCAAAAGTTTTGAGAATGATACAAATATTAATTTTTACAAAGTCTACTGCTTCAGTTTTTCTAATGGCAATTTGCATATACTCCAGAATGTTATAAAGAGTGATCAGCTAAACAACAATTACTTGCAAAGTCAATATTTGCCTAGAAAATGAACTTTATCCCCCAAAACACATTTCAACATCATTGCAGCCCTGCCTTAAAAGGACCACCTAACATCATTTCAGTGATTGCTCCATTAACACAGGTGTGGGTGTTGATGAGGACAGGGCTGGAGATCAATCTGTCATGATTAAATAAGAATGACACCACTGGACACTTTAAAAGAAGGCTGGTGCTTGCCATCATTGTTTCTCTTCTGTTAACCATGGTTATCTCTAAAGAAACACGTGCAGTCATCATTGCACTGCACAAAAATGGCCTAACTGGGAAGAGTATTGCAGCTAGAAAGATTGCACCTCAGTCAACAATCTATCGCATCATCAAGAACTTCAAGGAGAGAGGTTCCATTGGTGCCAAAAAGGCTCCAGGGCGCCCAAGAAAGACCAACAAGCGGCAGGACCGTCTCTTAAAAGTGTTTCAGCTGCGGGATCGGGCTACCAGCAGTGCAGAGCTTGCTGAGGAATGGCAGCAGGCAGGTGTGAGTGCATCTGCACGCACTGTGAGGCGGAGACTCTTGGAGCAAGGCCTGGTCTCAAGGAGGGCAGCAAAGAAGCCACTTCTCTCCAGAAAAAACATCAGGGACAGACTGATATTCTGCAAAAGGTACAGGGAGTGGACTGCTGAGGACTGGGGTAAAGTCATTTTCTCTGATGAATCCCCTTTTCGATTGTTTGGAACATCTGGAAAACAGCTTATTCGGAGAAGAAGAGGTGAGCGCTACCACCAGTCTTGTCTCATGCCAACTGTAAAGCATCCTGAAACCATTCATGTGTGGGGTTGCTTCTCAGCCAAGGGAATCGGCTCTCTCACAGTCTTGCCTAAAAACACAGCCATGAATAAAGAATGGTACCAGAATGTCCTCCAAGAGCAACTTCTCCCAACCGTCCAAGAGCAGTTTGGCGCTCAACAATGCCTTTTCCAGCATGATGGAGCACCTTGCCATAAAGCAAAGGTGATAACTAAATGGCTCAGGGAACAAAACATAGAGATTTTGGGTCCATGGCCTGGAAACTCCCCAGATCTTAATCCCATTGAGAACTTGTGGTCAATCATCAAGAGACGGGTGGACAAACAAAAACCAACAAATTCAGACAAAATTAAAGCATTGATTCTGCAAGAATGGACTGCTATCAGTCAGGATTTGGTCCAGAAGTTGATTGAGAGCATGCCAGGGAGAATTGCAGAGGTCCTGAAGAAGAAGGGTCAACACTGCAAATATTGACTTGCTGCATTAACTCATTCTAACTGTCAATATAAGCTTCTGTTACTCATAATATGAATGCAATTATATTTCTGTATGTGATAAAAACATCTGACAAACACACATAAAAACCAGAGGGCAGCAGATCATGTGAAAATATAATATTTGTGTCATTCTCAAAACTTTTGGCCATGACTGTAGGGTAAATTTACATGCAGCCTCTCATTTTTAATTTTTGTTCTATTATTGGAGCAGAAAATCATAAATATCAGCAGTGCAGAGTCTGTCACATGAGAGAGATCTACCCAGGGGCGCACCGCTAATGAGGCGAAGGGAGGCGGCCACTTCAGGCGGCACTTTCCATCACTATCAAGGGGGCGGCATTTTTACTATTTATTTAATGTAAACCAGCCCAGGCCAGGCTGCTTTAAAAAAACAAAAAAACAAAGCTGAGCGGGGCCTGTCCTGGGCTGGTTTACGAGACCTCTGTAAGTCAGCGCAGGCGGCGATACATGACGTCATCGCGCCTCCTACACTGAGACGCAAACGTCATATGCGCGGACAAGAAGAGGAGGCGCTGTCTGTTTATAGTGACCGTGTGATGAAATTACAGCCTTGTCACATGGACGTGTATAGGACGAGGCTGTAGTTACATTACATGGCCGCTATGAGATGAATGACACTATATAAACAGAGAAGCAGTCACAGCGCTGGGTTTTTGAGCCCCACTGATTAGATTATTAATGACCTGGAAAACCTTTTCATTAGTTAACACCTGGGGTATTATTAATAAGGGGCACTATTTATACAGGGTACACACGGACATTATTAATATAAAGATGCACTTGGGAGTATTATTCATTATGGGGGGTTATATCATATATTTTATAATTGGGGGTAGCAGCAGGATGGGGGCTTTGTGTAGGTGAGGATAATGTGGGTCCGGTGTCTGGAAAAGTGAGGAGCCAAAGATGTCTGTGTTGCAAACTTTACAGAGACCGGTTGCTGGAAGAAGTGGTCATGGCGGTCCAAAGGGAAGAGAAGGGAAATGTGACCGATTAGTCAGAGACGTCACCTGTAAGTCACAAAATGTTACTGCACTGTATTCTCCTAAATTATAGAGGATAAATACCTGATTGATGGGAGTCTGTCTGCTGAGACCCCCACTGAGCCCAAGAATTGTGTTTTTTCCCCCCACTGGGTGGGAATTCAGCCTGACCGCAGCCAGGCTGAATATAAGCGTGTCGCTTGGTGGATGGATGAACCCGCGTGGCTCTCTATAGTCCGCCTCAGGCAGCAAAGAGGCTAGGTTCACCACTGGATCTACCAATGGGATTCGTCAGTTTTCCACCATAGTGTCCAGCAATTGACAAAAAAAAAAATTTTTTTTTTCTTTTTTACTGAAAGGAACTCATGATAGAATCTAGGCCTAAAGCTTAAACATTTAGTAATAGTTGGTTGAGAATGTGGTCCTTTCCTTTAAACTTATCAATATGTTCATTTTTGGTCATAAGGTACAGTTACAGTAGGTACAGATTTTTTTCTGAAATAATTCAATACTATGAGCCTATTGTATAAGGCAAGATTTAGGAAGCCAATTATCTCTATACTATACCCATGAGTGTAAATCAGAATGCTATTACTTTTGGGCTACGGCTACATATATCCTTTTTATGGTAAGAATTTCCGATAGGACTGTCCTAGCTTTTGAACTGAGCCAGAATGCCTGTAGCCTTCAAGCACATCACTGACACAGGGAGTAGGAGAAGCACTAAGCAGTCTTTGCTGGAATGAACACCGGAGTGTACATTATTATATTAATTCCATAGTGCTGTACATTATTATATTAATTCTATGGTGCTGTACGCAGTGGTGAACCTAGCCTCTTTGCTGCCTGAGGCGGACTATAGAAAGACGCCCCCCCCCCCCAAAAAAAAAACAAAAAAAACTGAGTTTCCATGCTACTAGTTTAACACACTGTTATCGTCGCACAATATACACAATACACAAAGTTATAAAACAGTTTTTAAGAATTCTTCTTACTGTATTACTTCAGTATCAGATCAACAACACGGCATTAACAATGAAAGTAACTTCACACATCTTCTGCTTGGTGGCTGGACGAGCCCACGTGGCCCCCATTCTCTATAATAGGAGCACCGCAGATAGCTGAGGACTGGACTTCGGCTATCTTTGGCACTCCCATTGAAGTGAATGAGAGCCACGCGGGTTCGTCCATCAACCAAGTGACACCTATATATATGGCTGCAGCCAGGCTGGATTCCCACCTAGTGGGGGGAAAAACCCAATTCTCAGGCTCAGTGGGGGTCTCAGCAGACAGACCCCCATCAATCAGGTATTTATCCTCTATCATTTAGGTGAATACAGGGCAGTAACATTCTGTGACTTACAGGTGACGTGTCTGACTAATCGGTCACATTTCCCTTCTCTTCCCTCTGGACCGCCATGACCACTTCTTCCAGCTGTGACTTGTCTCTGTAAAGGTTGCAACACAGACATCTTTGGCTCCTCACTTTTTCCAGGCATCCAACCCACATTGTCCTCACCTACACAAAGCCCCCATCCTGCTGCTACCCCCAATTATAAAATATATGATATAACCCCCCATAATGAATAATACCCCCAAGTGCATCTTTATATTAATAATGTCCGTGTGTACCCTGTATAAATAGTGCCCCTTATTAATAATACCCCAGGTGTTAACTAATTAAAAGGTTTTCCAGGTCATTAATAAACTAATCAGTGGGGTTCAAAAACCCAGGACCCCCACTGATCAGCTGTTTGAATGGTACCTGTGTAAGCGCCGTGACCGCTTCTCTGTTTACATAGTGTAATTCATCTCATAGCGGCCATGTCATGTAACTACAGCCTCGTCCTGTACATGTCTACAGTATGTGACAAGGCTACAATTACATCACACGGTCACTATAAACAGACAGCGTATAATATAAAAAGTTGCCATAGCCCATGTTTATAGCACCCCATTTACACACACTATAAAGTTCCACAGCAGCCCCTGCACACAGTATTACACAGTCTTATGGCCCGCAGCGGCCCCTGCACACTGTATTATGCCTCTCAGCGGCCCCTGCACACGGTATTATGCTCCATAGTGGCCCCTGCTCACGGTATTATGCCCCGCATTGGCCACTGCACTTGGTATTATGTTCCGCAGCAACTCCTGCACACAGTTTTATGCCCCATATTGGCCCCTGCACTGGTATTATGCTCCATAGTGGCCCCTGCACTTGTATTATGCTCTATAGTGGCCCCAGCACACGGTATTATGCTGCATAGTGGCCCCTGCACTGGTATTATGCTCCAGAGTGGCCCCTGCACAGGGTATTATGCTCCATAGTGGCCCCTGCACTGGTATTATGCTCCATAGTGGCCCCTGCACTTGTATTATGCTCTATAGTGGCCCCTGCACTCGGTATTATGCTCTATAGTGGCCCCTGCACTTGTATTATGCTCCAGAGTGGCCCCTGCACAGGGTATTATGCTCTACAGTGGCCCCTGCACACAGTATTATGCCCCATAGTGGCCGACCCATGAACTATTATTATACTCTGGGGTCTTTTCAGACCCCAGAGTATAATGATTGGAGACCCAGGGGAGAATACAAACATAAAAATCAGAGTTACTTACCTATCCTGGACACCGGTGCACTCCTTGCAGCTTTCGGCCCTGTTTAATTGCGCACACACGTCATGTGATCAGGCCAGCGACTCGACCTGATGACGTCACCACAGGCCTCAAGCCTGCTCGGAGTTACATCGGATCGCAGGAGGTGAGTAACACTGTTTTTTATGTTCCCTCACCAACCCTAGGCCTCCGATTATTATACTCCGGGGCTAAATAGACCCCGGAGTATAATAATAGTAGTATTTGTGGCCCGCGGCCTAACTTACCGATGCCCGCGGCCGCTCACAGTGGCATCCGCTTCCCTTTCTGCGGCCCATAGCAGAAGGGGAAGCGGGGGCGGCCACGAGCAGACGCGGGGTAGGTAAATAAATAGGCCCTGACCTGCCGGGGATACTCCAACAGGTTACGGTCTATTTATATAGATAAAAAAAAGCTATACTCACCTGCGATGCCTTGATGCAGCCGCCGCCTCCTCCTCTTGTCTGCGACGTCTGTGTCTCAGCGTAGGCGGCGTGATGACATCATTGTATCGCCGCCTGCGCTGAGATGCGACGTCTTGTAAACCAGCCCAGGACAGGCCACGCTCAGCACTGTTTTTTGTTTTTTTTTTTTAAAGCGGCCTGTCCTGGGCTGGTTTACATTAAATAGTAAAAATGCCGCCCCCCGGACAATGCCGCCCGAGGCGGCCGCCTCACCTCGCCTCATTAGCGGTGCGCCCCTGGCTGTACGTTATTATATTAATTCCATGGTGCTGTACATTTGAGTGTTTACATACAATACACAACGCAAGTGCAATACTAACAGTGACCAACTGGTACAGAAGGTTAAAGGACCCTGCTTACAAGGGATTACAATCTATGAGGAAATAGGGGGGATAGAGACAGTATGTGGGAGTAAATGCTGTTCAGATTGTGCTGTGGTGACAGTAGTGCTATTGGAGGTTGTAGGCCTTCCTTGAAGAAGTGAGTTTTCAGGGTCTTCTTGAAGCTTCTGATTGTGGGAAACAGTCTTATGTGTCATGGTAGCAAGTTCCAGAGTATGGGGGATGCACGGGAGAAGTCTTGGAGGCAGTTATATGAAGAGCGGATAAGAGAAGACCGGAGTAGGAGGTCTTGAGAGGATTGGAGGTTATATATGGGCAGGTAGAGATATATGGAGGGGACAGGTTGTGGATGGCTTTGTATTTTGGTGTTAGCATTTTAAACTCTATTCGCTGGGCAATGAGTAGCCAATGAAGGGATTAGCAGAGGGGAGAGTCTGAAGAAAAATGGGGGAGAGGTGGATTAAGTCAGTGGAAGAGTTTAAGGTGGACTGGAAAGGGGGAGAGAATTTGATGGGAAGCAGTGGAAAAGGGTGTTACAGTAGTCTAAACAGGAGATTATGAGGGTGTGGACTAGCATTTTTGCACTTTCAGCTGTGATGAAGGAGTGGATTCCATGGATGATCTCGAGTTGGAGGCGGCAAGAGGTGTTGAGGGCTTGGATGTGAAGCTTGAAGGATAGGATAGAATCAAAGGTTACCCCTGGGCAATGGACTAGGGTAAGTGTGGCACCATTAACTTTGTTACATGGATCAGGTAGGTTGGCTGTGCGAGGTGGGGAAGATAATGAACTCCATGTGGAGTTTGAGAAAGCAATTGTTAGAAGATTCAAGATAAAGAGCACTAATATCTGTACATTAGTTCAATTAATTTATATTTGATAAAGATTTATGTCACTGGACATTCCTGTTAAGACACAAGGACAATATCTTGTACCAGCATTGACTTAAAGAGGTTTTTCATCTCCCAGTCAATGGAGGTCTGTCACCCAGATCACAAACCAATCAGCTGATCTCACCACATCCCGGGAGCTACTGCAAAGGATGGGGCTGGATGCAGCTGAGCCCTTATTAAAGTAATGAGCTGCAGAAGCCAGTGAACTGCTTTAGGCGGAGGCCCCACATTGCGGAAACGCGGCTTTTTTGTTGCAGATTTTGCTGCGGTTTTTTGAGCCAAAGCCAAGAATGCCTGCAAAAGTAATGGGAAATATATAGAAAGTTGTTATACTCCTCCCTTCTGATCAATCCACTCCTGGCTTTGGCTAAAAAAACAGAGAAAAATCAGCAACAAAAAAAAGCTGCATTTCCGCAATGTGGGGCCTCAGCCTTACAGTGGACAGGGCTGCAGCTCTGCACTTATTACTTGAATTGGATCAGAGCTGCTTCCTGTGGATAGTTGATTAGTATAAAAACTCAGACTGGGACAGGAAACCCCTTTAAAATTAGCTTTAATAGAAATTGTTGTACACAATGCATACGTATATGGGTCTAGAAAATGTCACAGTATAAGTATACCTTGCTCTTCTCTTGGGATTTTGGGTTTTATACAAATCATAAAATGAACATTACTATAGTCCTGTAGCTCTTTAGAACATATTACACAAGAAAAAAATTACAGGAAATTCCAGGAACTTATAGATGGGTGCAGGAGAGGTCAGATATTGAGTCATCTTGCCTTCATTTTAACCAGGCACATGCAGAGACAAATTAATTTACCAGGAAGTAGAAACGTTGACTACATCTCAAATACAGTACGTCCATACGTAGGCTATCACTGAAAGTAAGTGAAGATGTGTTCCCCTACCAATGCACACTTTCTACAACATAGAAAATATTCTTAGTGGTCCCATACATTAAAGAAATACAACTAAAATATTGTGTGACCTATTTTGCAAAGTGTTCTGGAACATTCAACATTTTCAAACTAAGGCTAAGTTCACATTTCCGTTAATCTTTAAGTGTGAAAGTCATATGAAAGAACAGAAATGTGAATTTCCCTTTATACTTAGATGAAAATGTGTCACTATTCTAGCTAAAGAAAGTCCTTTGGGGTTTTCATATGACTTTCATACTTAAAGATTAATATTAATAATGAGATAATTGTTTTCATTAAGCACAGTGTAAAAAAAATTAAGTAAGGGAGGCGACATCTCAGAGAGAGCTAATGTGGGTTACTCCGTGTAATCTCATCACATCATTAGGTTTCAAGACCAGAATTAAGCAAGGTCTACTTCAGCATGCCGGGTCATATTTGTCAGGGGATGGCGATTAGAGTCACTTATGAGGAACAAAGTCCTGAGAATATACATACAGTAGCCAGCTTTTAGTTAACCTACCAAAATTCTGAATAATCCATATTAAGTAAGCACAGATTTATGGAATGCCCCATAGGAATAACAAAGTCAGACAAAAGTTAACGCAGATTTAATGTCGGAATAAACATCCTGTAATAATCCATTTACGTTACAGAGGGTCTCTTGCTTTGAGGATCCAGCATGTCCATGCATGACTTAGACTTAATATTTATTTCAGTCGGAAACTTGTAATTTTTTTTTTTTTTTTGATTGAACAAAAAACTCTTTATTGACAACACATCTTATTTCCACAAGGAATAACAAAGGGTTTGCGACGCAGCGCACTGAGTTACAAATCCACAATCAATGACTAAGAGTCATCCTTAAGGGATGCGGCGCAACCTACGGCGGGAAATGCATTTTATTCCTACCTAACATGCTGCACTACAAACCTTCTCTAACATTGGTCAAAATATAAAACACAGAACTGTGACAAACAAAGGGGGAAAAGGGAGGGGAGGTCACAGGCCCGAAGCTTTATTTAAGACCACAACACACAAGGGGGCAGGACAGGTACAATACAGGCAATGATACACTCCCTATACTACCACTACTTCCTACCCTACATAGCATACATTTCTGAAAACAAGGTTAAACAAAAAGCATACAGTACCTGTGATGGAAGGGGGAGAGGAGAGAGGGGAAAAGGTAGGGGGTAATCACAAGGCCCGAAGCTTTATTGAATAACACAACACACATGAGGGGAGAGGGGGAGGGGAGAACGACGCCGCCGCCGATGGTGGTGGATCATTCCTCTTCCTCCTCTTCGCCGGCCAGGCTATCCAAGATCGAATAGTCCCGCTGCAGACTGTGGATCAGTCTGCAACAATCCTGGAAGGAGACACTCTCCCTCTGCAAAATCAGTCTTCTCCTGGCGAACCAGATGGCATCCTTGAAGCAGTTCACAAGGCGCCAGGCCGCCTGGATGTCAGTCTCTGCGTGAGTCCCCTGGAAAAGTCCATACAGCACCGCGTGGTACGTCAGACCCCTCCTGGGGACGCAGTCCTCGAATTCTTCCTCCAGCTCATCCAACAGACCCTGGGCGAACGGGCACTTCCAAAAGATGTGCAGAGATGTTTCCTCCTTGTAGGGGCACCGCGGGCAATACCTCGTCCTGTTCAGGTTGCGGGCATGCATGAACGACTTCGTTGGAAGTCCTCCTCCAACAGCCATCCACGACAGGTCCTTGTGTCCGTTGGTCAGTGAGTTTGAAGAGATGTTTTCCCAAACGACCTCCGCTGTACTCACTGGCAGAGCTGGCACCTCCTCCAACGAATCCCTCGCTCGGATGAGCTTGTGAATCGTCTTTGGTTTCCAGAGATCCGGCTTCAGACCCTCCAGTTGGAACTCCCTCACGAATCTGGTCACGTCTGCGTAGAACCACGGGACGGTCCAGTTGTAAGGGACGGAGCTGTCCCACTTCTCCCAGCCGAGTCCTCTCCAGAGGGGTAGCAGGAACAAGCGCGACATGGTCTTCCCCGTGGATCCGTTAACTGTCCTCAGGGTTCTGCGAACACAGTCACAAACAAAAGCAATCCTTAGTAAAGCCGGAATATCTGGGATATTCTTACCTCCCTTCAGATGACTCTTGTACATGCGTGTCCGCTTCACCCGATCCATCTTGGAGCCCCAGATGAAGTGGAAGATGGTCCTGGTGATGGCCCTCGACACCGTTGCCAGAGGCGGCCATGCCTGTGCCGTGTACTGGAGTACAGTCAAGATCACGTTTCTCAGGACCAGCGCTTTCCCTTCGATGGTAAGGTTCCGGAGACTCCACAGTCCAATCCTCTGATTGACCTTCTTCAGACGTTCGTCCCAGGACTTCAGAGCCGCACCTTCCTTCCCGAACCAGACTCCCAGGATCTTGATGAAGTCCGGTTTAACTGTGAAAGGAAAGACAGCAGGGGAGGCCAGCTGCCACGCCCCAAAGAGCATGGCTTCTGACTTTCCGCAGTTGACTTTTGCCCCCGAGGCCTGGCCGAAGCGCTCGCAGGTCCGGACGAGTGTTGACAACGACGCCTCATCGGCGCAGAAGACAGTCACATCGTCCATGTACAAGGAACACTTCACCTCGTATCCACCTGGTCCCGGTGCGGCGATTCCTCTTATCTCTCGATTCTGCCGGATAGACTCCGCGAAGAGCTCTATGACACAAACAAAAAGGAGAGGTGACAGAGGACAGCCTTGTCTGACTCCAGAGCTAACAGGAAAGGAGTCAGTCTTCCAGCCGTTCACCATCACCGAGCTGTGAATATCAAAATACATCAGGCTGACATAACGACATAACATCTTACCCATACCAAGTTGGAGGAGTGCCTTGGCCATGAAGGTGTGAGAGACACGATCGAAGGCCTTCTCCTGATCCAGGCTGATCAGGGCCGCATGTGCACGGCGGTCTCCGATGTAGTGCAATGTATCTCTCACTATGGCCAAGCTGTCCGCGATCCTTCGACCTGGAATCCCACAAGTTTGGTCCGGATGGATGATCGTGCCGACGACAGCCTTCAGTCTCGTAGCCAGAATCTTTGCCAGGATCTTGTAGTCCACGTTGAGAAGAGTGATGGGTCGCCAATTCTTCAGCTCGCATCGTTCTCCCTTCCGCTTGTACAGGATCGTGACCAGTCCCTCCCGCAGTGACGGCGGCATGGTACCCTCCGCTATCATCTCCTCATAGAGGTCCCTCAGGTCCGGGCAGATCAGATCCCCCAGAACTACGTATAGCTCCGCCGGGAGACTGTCACTGCCCGGGGTCCTTGCGGTTCTAAAGGATTTGGCAGCAGTGAGCACTTCCGCCACCGTCAAAGGGGCGTCGAGCGTAGCAGCACCTGTAGGATCAAGGGTGTTAGTGATACCTGACAGGAACTCCTCTTCAGCGTCTTCGTCGGTGGGCTTCAGGGAGTAGAGGTCGCGGTAGTAGTCGTGGAAGACTCCCATCACTTCCGTCTTCCCCCGTCTGATGTTTCCGTCTCCATCCTTCATCTCTGTAACAGGCGTGTGTCCTGAGTGGAGCTTCCTGAAAAAGAAAGAATTACACTTCTCACCTTTCTCCAGTTGCTCCACCTTGGAACGGAAGATGACCTGCCGCGATTCCTTGAGGCCCCTCTTGGTCTCCTCCAGCATGCCCCTGACGTACCAGCCACAACGCTCGAGATCTTGAAGGGAACGAAGCTCGCGCTGCATCTCCTTCAGGTCACTCTTGCGCCGGGCCGCCTGCTGACGGCCTCTCGCCTGTAAGAAACAACGGATGTTAACTTTCACATATTCCCACCAATCCGACAACCTGTTGAAAACTTGTCATTACGAAGAAGCAAGTAAACATCTCTAAGTTCCGCTAGCAGTTCCTCATTTTCCAGCAGGGAGCAAATCAATTTCCAGGACCCCGGGCCCGGTGCGAAACCGTTCCCCAGCGTCCCTTCAAAGAGAATGCCCCTGTGGTCAGAGAAAAAGCAAGGGACCATAGAGTGTCTTACCTGGGCTACTGACTGAGAGGTGAACACAAAGTAAATCCTAGAACGAGTTGAGCCATCCGGGCGACACCAAGTGTAATTCACTGATGCCGGCCCCATGGAACCCACCACGTCCTTCAGAGATGCTTCGGTCACCATCTCGATCAGCAGTTTAGATGTCTTGTCCAGCTTCGCTGATGTTGAGGAGCTTCTCCCGTCGTCCCTCCACAGGACAGTTGAAATCCCCAGCCAGAACCACTGCCCTGGTGGTGGTGAGCTGAGTGCGCAGGATCTGGAAAAGTTCCATACGCTCGTGCTTCTGAGGAGATGCGTACACGTTGATGAGCCTAATTGGCTCCCCTGCCCAGGTCCTGTCTATGACCATAAGACGGCCACAGACGAGCTCCCAGTAGGTTTCAAGCGTGAAGGCATTACCTCGGATGAGCACGGCGATACCTGCGGACTTGCAGTCGCCTCCACCGGACCAGTAGGACGGACTGTGGCTCCACTCCCTGCAGAGGTGGCTGTAGGACCTAAGAGAAGGGAGAGAGCATTCCTGCAACAAAATGACATTAGCGTTCTTCAACGAATCCACGAAGGACAGGACCGTCTAACGTCTAGTCTTGTCTTTGATGCTCCTCACGTTGATAGTAAGAATGTTGATTCCCGCCATTTGTAAAGAGAAAAAAAAAGAAAGATTAAACCTTCAAGACAGTAACTGTCTACTTACCCCCCCCCCCCCGTCCTGAGGGGGTTCTTCCAAGGATCCCACAGGCATCAGGTCCCGCAGGGTCTCATCGATCTCACTCAGGGCATTCGAAGGCGCGGACACGTCCATCTCACCCAACTCCAACTCGCTGAGGTCCAGGATCTCACGGATGTCGATGGGGGTCGGGTCTGCCACCAGGTGGTCCACCATCTCCTCCAGCTCCTGGCGCCTGCGAGGGCCTCCTCAGAGGTGTCTTCGGGGGTCTCTTCCGGGGCCTCGACCGCAATCCTCTTATCGGCAGTCTCATTTGAACAAGACTCCTCGCTCATCCTCCTCTTCCGGTGTCCGCCATCTGAAACGAGGGAGAGGGGAGAGGGGAGGGGGGGAACTCCTCCAGAGAGGGGACCACAGCAGCTGGAGGAAGGACAGTTAGTGCTGCTGGGGCTGGCGTGGCCGGGGGCGTGGGCTGGGGCAGGGCTGGGCGAGGGGGGGCAGGGGTGGCCACTGAGGAAATGGAGGGAAGGAGTGGGAGCTCCTCAGTGGGGGGGACGGTGAGGGGAGGGGGGGGTGGGGCTTTCGCCCCCTTACCTGTTCCAGATGGCTAGCTGGCCGGCTTGGTCTGATGCTGCTGCTGGGCCTTCTTGGGGAGCTGCTGCGGCTTCTTGGGGGGCTGCTGCTTCCCGGTTGGCTGCTGCTTCCCAGATGGCTTGGGCTGCGGCTTCTTCTTGTCTTGGGGCTTGGTCTGCGGTGTCTTCTTGCGAAATCCGCCGCTACCTTCGCCCACGATCTCTTAGGACATCCCTTGTAGGCGTGGTCCGCCTCCCCGCAGAGGTTGCAGGTCTTCCTCCACGGGCAGTCCTTGGTCTCGTGCCCCACCGTCCGACAATTCCGACATGCGTTCTCTTTGCAGTCCTTGCCAACGTGCCCGGCCTTGCCACACCTCCGGCAGAGTTTTGGCATATCCGAGTAGTTGATCAGGCCGTAAGAGTTCCCAAGCGAAAAGGTCGGGGGCAGATGCTGGAGGCCATCTGGACTGAAGGGGTCCCTGTGGAGCCTCACAACGACAGACCACTTGGATATCCAAAAGCCGAGACTGTTCAGTATCTTGGAGGGTTCCTTGATAACCGTACAGTATCGACCCAGGAAAGTGGCCACGTCGCTTCCTGGGATATGCGGATTTCTCATTGAGACCGTGATCCTCGGACAACTGCCCACGAACCTGCTGAGAGGGGACCCCGTAATCGCCGATCTAACCGCATCCCAATATCTCCGGCAGATATCTACAGTGGCAAAGGTCACGAAGAAGATCCCCGTGATGAAGGAGTGGATGGCCAAGGTCTCAGCCTTGGTGAAGCCCTGGTCCAGCACCATCATTTGACAGAAGGCCTTCTCTGTCAAGTGGGGTGCTTTTCCGTCCACCTCTTTCAGCTTAAGGGTCACCGTCTGCCTCATCCAAGGTTCCAGGTTTGGAGGACCTCGGATGGGCTTCTGGATTACCTGGCTGGAAGAGGTGTCAGGAGCAGCGGCCCCAGAGGTGGATGCTGAAGCCTGGGCCACCCTGGCTGGTCCCATGGTTCCCTTCCTCTTCACAATGGCTCCTCCCGTTGCCATTACCACCATTAGACTCTCTCGAGCTGTCCCACGAAGCCGGGCAAGAATGCAGTCCTGAGTTCTCCTCTGCAGTTGATCTCCTGAAAGACAGAAAGCTTACCCTTCCTGAAGTCTCTGCCTCCTGAAGTCTCCGCCTCCGAATCTCCCAGAAGCCTCTCTGCTAGAGTTTTCCCACAAAATCAATTCCTCTCCCAAAGCTCCGCTTTCTTCCTAAAAAACAAAACAAAATTTTGTTTTTCTTGTCTATCTTTGGGGGACGCGCTCTCTCGGCCTGCAGGCATACAAATGCAGTTCTGTCTTATGCTTAAAATCTTATACTCGGTTTATCCTGGAATATTCGCATATGAGTGTCCGAGCAGATCTGTTTTCCAGTTCCCCACGTATTAAATGTAAAATTTAATATCGCAGTTTATCCCGGAATTTTTTCGGATATGGGTGTCCGAACAGATCTTATTCCAGTTCCCCTTGTATCAGATATTAAACTGATAAGAACAGACACTACACTTGATCTTAGCCAAAAGGCCGAGAAGCGATCCTACTAGATCGTGGAGTTCTCCCCTGCCAGCAGTCCACTTGTCCAGGTGAGCAGAAAGCTCTCCTACGTCCAGCTGTTCTGTACAAGTCGGAAACTTGTAATACTTCATTTTACCTGTGGTGGTGCTGTATGAGAACTGAATATTTACTGTCACATTCCCCTAGCACATATTACTGAAAGCAAGGCCATATTTACCTGATGTTAGGTAAAATAATGGTATTCTGCAGAATGCAGCCAGGCCCTGTTCTGTTGGATGAGAAAAAATGTTCTGTGGAGTGTACGCTCTAATAGTATGGATGTCACTAAAAGGCTGTAAGCCAGCATAGTACACTTTACTTCATCAAGTGACTGTGGCACCTTATATAAGCCTTATCTGCATGCATTTAGAATACTAGGGATCCACCCCCTCATGGATTGTAGGTGTGTGAGTGGATGTTTATCAGTATTTTGCACCTGTGTAGCCTCCATCATATACCACTTGGACCTTCCTGTATCCTGCAGTGATCCATTGCTTCAACTAACATCAGGTAAATATGATCTTAGTGATATGTTTTATCTAAAATATCTATTTTTATGTATTTCAGGTTCTTCTAGCAGAACACCCAGTGATCACCTTATTGTTGAGGGACACTTCCAAGAAAAGTATTGTGAGGAATTTTCATTGAAAGGACAACAAAACCTTGAAGGAAGTCTACAACCACCAAAATCTCTTCTAAACCACTTGCATGCTGTTGTAGAGTCAGTTACTGGTATAGTGAACACATTTTTTTGTGTCAAAGTGCAATGTTGCAGCCAAGAAAGTCAACTTTTAATTTATCTGTAATTTATCTGGGCAAGGCAGCGTCTGGCAGAGGACCTGTTTGTGGCTATGTAATGCACCATATTTAGCAGGGAGCCACGTTTGTGGTGCAAAATAAAGAAGTAAAGTAAACCAGTCTGCTTACTTAAACACTTACTTAAAATGTAAGCAGTGTTGGGATCAGATCACCTAGTATTTACTGGAGTGAGAAAGAACTTCCCAGTGCATGGACAAACCGGGTCAGCTCCCAGATGCAAACTCAACTGTAGACATGGAGGACATCCATTAGATTTATTTAGGACACACAGAAAATTTGAATTCCATGTACCTTATGTGTTTCCAGCTTGTAACATGCTCTTAGTCATGGCTCACTCAAAACATGTAGGCTTCCTGAGTGCTGGATGGCCTCTATTTCTACAATCTAAACTCTTCTTTCCCCTACAGTGAAAATATCACACCTCCCGCTGCACTTATTTTGTGACTCCAATAAAGGTCTGCTATGTAGCCAGGTCAGAGGCTCAAGTGACAGTCTTGATTTTCAGCCTTTCCTGGACCCTTGCCGAGTTTTGACATGTCATAGAGGCTTAGTGAAGGCTGCTGAATCCCCTGGATCTGTAGTATTTGGGTCAAAACAACCTCCAACCCCTCAAAATGGTGAAGCGTATGGATAAATGGGATTAGAACTGAGACTTACATCCATGTTCTGCAGCTCGCTTAAACCTCTGTTCAAGGTGTCTTCCTGCACCAAGGCTAAAGCACTTACCCTGCGCCAGCACATACTGAGAAATGTGAAAAACATGTCAAAATTTGGCGCATTTCCTTATCTAGTTGTTGTCTAAATTTGAAACAGGATTAGTAAATCTGCCAAAATGTGCGCCATTTTGCATAGATTTGGTGCAACTGTGCCAATTTGTGATGCCCATGATGCACATGCCCATACAGTATAACACATGGGCCCTGCATGCAATCTATAGGAGCATTAAATTTGACAATTCATTCCTGGTACAGATTGAATGTATATTATGTTCTGAAAACCCTACTGTATGCTAAGCATACATGATTCATCATCTATATGTATGTTATCAGTCACACCAATGCCATTGCAGCAAGCACATAAACTAATGAAGTTCGTCTTTCTTTGCATTTGTACCTCATGGTTGATTGACTTATTAACTAAATTATACAAAGATTTTCTAGGATCTCTGACTTCATTGACGATAATTAATGCAATTGAGATTTGGCAGCTCTGCCTTAGGGTGTGCAAATTCTTTATGATGGCATCGAGACAGCAGCCAACCGCGATGAGCTAACTGATCTTTTCATGCAATGTGTGATAGGAAGGCTGCTACAGCTTTTATCGTCTTTACCCCTTGGCGACCTGGGGCCTGGGGTCATCTGCAGTGTGATGAGAAATCTGGATCAACCTTGAGCCTCTCTGGGGGGGGAGGCTGCAGAAGACAAGGGTATTGAAAAAGAGCATCTATTGAGCTAATATTTAACATATCAAAGAAACACAACATATGACATAACACTAAGAGACTTCCGGAGTATTTCTTTATACATCTGATTTATAGATGTAGTGTTGTATTCATATCTATGTGGGTGAAAGGCATGCATCATATGGAAATTTATATGATAAAAGGCCTAAGAGGACCCTTTTAAGGATTATCTCCTAACATTACCAGAAAAAATCTATGTAAAACTGTACCATGGCACTGGAGTAACCTAGACTAAATATTCTTATTGTACATTTATTTTGTTGTAACGAATCATTAACTAGTCCAGTCCTGTTTGGGGCTCAGTTTGTATGTTCTCCCCGTGTTTGCATGGGTTTCCTTCAGGTACTCCTGGTTTCCTCCCACACTCCAAAGACATACTGATAGGGAATGTAGAGTACCTGCCCTGTATGGGACAGTGATTGACAATGCATGTAGAGCGCTGCGGAATATGATGGTGCTATACAAGTAAGCTAAATAATCACCAATCTCATTCCAGATTCTCTGGAATGTCTACATGTTGGATATTAGCCCAACAATTAAGCCAAAGGCACCAACAACTTTGACATTACCCTAATACACACATTGAAAACTGATAGAATGAAGAATGATATTTTAGGACTAATATTCAGCTTTCAACACCCCAAGAAATTATGTTAATAGGGCCTAAATGCTTAGCTCTGTACCTCTGTCTACTATAAGGCTGTGTCACAGGTAAAAGTTGTTAAAGTGACTGTCCAGCATGAATCATGAGCTTAAAATATTGAATAAGTCCAGCGGATGATCACCTACTATTTATTTTCTCCAGTTTGCTCCTTGGCTGCTTGCTAGCTCAGCTCCATTGGGGCAGAGCTTTGATTTGTGTCCACAGCTTAGCTACAGTACCTACAGGGAGTCTGAGGTAGTCTTAGACACGCCTCTTGTTTTATCATTGGTTCAGGCTACTCTCTCTTCCTCTTCCCATTAGCTGTTGTGTATAAACACAAGTCTCAGGCTCAGCAAGAAGTCATGGCATGAAGAGTGAAGTGGAAGACCCTTATTTTATATCACACAGCTGAGCTGCTCCATTGTTATCCCATTCTCCAGCCCAACCCTCTGTCACGGTGCCCCATGCTCAGCATCTAACCCCCCTATGCAGCCATCTATCTCAGAGCTACTGTGTCCAACACCCTCCCTGCAACTGCTCTCCTTGTATCATCCCTAGTGCAGCAGAGAACCACCTTTGGGCTCCAATATAAGCGAAAAAATGATTTTATGTGCTGATTTTCTGATATTAACCTGAATAGTTACTGGCCTTGACCCATCTACTGTAGATGATGTACTCTGTTAGTCCCCTGATCTGTCTGTCTAACTATAACTTCTGTCTGACAACTTGACTGGTACCACATCCTAGTGTCATCTGCCAAATTTTACATCAACAGTTTCTAACAGAGTCTTCAGAGTTAGTAACTTAGGGATACCTTGCATCTAAGTCCAGATTCCTATATAGGGGTTAAAGGGCAACCAAGGAACCTCTTACCCTCTACTCCTATATTTAGCCCTAAGCCAAATCCATTGCATTAGCAACCTAGTGGGTCCACTGACAAGAAAGAGGCAGAAGCAACAGACTATCACAGAGTTTCTTTCCAAGAGTAATAAGAATGCTATCATGCAATTCTACTTCCATCTCAATCCCCCGGTGGCAAACTGCCTCACATTGATCATATGGCCTCATTAAGATACTTTACAGCTTGGCTCACTTCCCCCAACCATGATCTCTTCCTATCCATTACACTGCAGACACATGCTGCATCTCGATCGTCACAACAGCCTCTAATGCCCTGAACATCTCAGCATATGATGTCTCCATGCTAAATGTTCTGTATATTGTATATTTTTATTATACTGTCACCACTGTGCTTTCTAATGTATATAAGTATATGCCCATAGTTCTGGTACTTCTGCACTTTGATTTCCAGCGTATTATTGTGGGGATGGCAATAAGCCTGAACTTGAGTGTTTACTAGAAAACACTGACGTAAATCATGTAAGTTGGGTGACTTGGGTGAAATTAGCCCCAAGGTAACAAAATGCAATAGCTGTAAGAATTATAACACTGCCTTTCACAGGGCTGAATACAGTAAATACATTAGGTATCTATTGTAGCAAAAACTTGCATCCATTTTTCCAAAGGAAATATTTCTGTGTGTAGTTTTCTTTGGCATATCATCTCATTCACAATGAACATATTGAGCATGGACTGTCCTACATTCATGCAGGTTTTTGCATCATAGGTTATCTGTACAACCATTTGGTAATGAAAATTGTATTAGTACATGAATGTCTTTGGTGTGTGGAAGGGAACCAAACTACCTGGAGGAAATCCACATAAACATGTGGAAAACATACAAACTCCATGCACACGTCATTCTCGGTCAGATTCAAACCCAGGACCCCAGTGCTCTAAAGTATTAGTACTAACCACTGAGTCACCATGCTCCATAACTGTAGGGTCAACCCCAGTGCCTTACAGGTAAATAATTTCAGCACCAACTGGGAAGCAAAAAAATGCTGTTTTTTTATTTTTTCATTAGTGCTAAATTATTGTTTCTTTCGACTGTTGTGTGTGTACATGGGAAATGACACTAAATCCGGTGAATATATGACTGCAGTTTTTGCAGTTTTTCCCTCTGCATGCTTTATCTGTAATTTGCAGTCCTCTCTGAGCTGGGTATGGAGACTAGCTGCCATAAGCTGCTTTATATCTGTCTCTCTCAAACAGAAAGTCTCAGGACCATGCAGGACATATATAGAGAAGTACTGACTTGTTCTATTTAGGTCCAGCATCAGACTAAGTCTATCTTTATTCTATATTCTTTAAAGCCTGACTTCTTCAGAATATAAGATACTGCATTTCCTGCTCACTTTCCCGCTCCTATTCCAGGCTTAAGTGTTTTTGCTATATTGTCCTCTGTGTTTCAGCCGCCCCTTTCTTTAACAAACCTGTACATATTAACAGTTGGGTGCAGGATGCCTTAGACTTTAGATTTTTTTAAAATGGTGTTCAATAAAGATATTCACTGCCTGCACCATAGTGGCCATAGCCATAGCTTTGATGAGAGCTAGCATGCCTGAAACAGCTGGTATGGCTACCCTGGATCTTATCAACGTTCCCAGGTCTGGTATGGCAACCCTGGATCTTAACGTTCCCAGGTCTGCCATCTTTAATTGTCCATCAGATCCTTTCCATGACAGGACCTGATTGGCTGGCAGCCAGCCCTACTACACAGCAGTTTTATTAGTATCAGAATCTTTTGATTAGCATTCTATCAGGAATCAGAAAATTCCATGATTTATTCCCAATGGGATTAAAAAGAAAAAAGTTAAAAAAATAAAGTGTTTTAAAATGTTAAAAAAAATAATTTAAAATAAACACAAAATCCAACTATAAACATATTCTTTATTATGTTATCAAATAAAAATTAAAAACACATGTTTAGTATTGTTATTTTTGCTGATCAATAAGTGAAATGTACTCTACAATGGTATCAATAAAAAGTACAGCTCGTCTCACAAAAAAAACAAGCTTTCAACATTGATGGAACAATTAAAAAAAGTTATTGCTTGCAGAACATGGAGACAAACTTTTTCAAACTAATATTCATACTGTGCAAAACAAGTAAGACACCAAAAAATATAAAAGTGTGATACGACTATTTTATTATTCATTTATTATGCTTACTTATACAGTCATATGAAAAAGTTTGGGCACCCCTATTAATCTTAATCATTTTTAGTTCTAAATATTTGGGTGTTTGCAACAGCCATTTCAATTTGATATATCTAATAACTGATGGACACAGTAATATTTCAGGATTGAAATGAGGTTTATTATACTAACAGAAAATGTGCAATATGCATTAAACCAAAATTTGACCGGTGCAAAAGTATGGGCACCTCAACAGAAAAGTGACATTAATATTTAGTAGATCCTCCTTTTGCAAAAATAACAGCCTCTAGTCGCTTCCTGTAGCTTTTAATCAGTTCCTGGATCCTGGATGAAGGTATTTTTGACCATTCCTCTTTACAAAACAATTCCAGTTGAGTTAAGTTTGATGGTCGCCGAGCATGGACAGCCCGTTTCAAATTATCCCACAGATGTTCAATGATATTCAGGTCTGGGGACTGGGATGGCCATTCCAGAACATTGTAATTGTTCCTTTGCATGAATGCCTGAGTAGATTTGGAGCTGTGTTTTGGATCATTGTCTTGTTGAAATATCCATCCCCGGCGTAACTTCAAATTCGTCACTGATTCTTGTACATTATTCTCAAGAATCTGCTGATACTGAGTTGAATCCATGCGACCCTCAACGTTAACAAGATTCCCGGTGCTGGCATTGGCCACACAGCCCCAAAGCATGATGGAACCTCCACCAAATTTTACAGTGGGTAGCAAGTGTTTTTCTTGGAATGCTGTGTTTTTTGGACGCCATGCATAACGCCTTTTTGTATGACCAAACAACTCAATCTTTGTTTCATCAGTCCACAGGACCTTCTTCCAAAATGAAGCTGGCTTGTCCAAATGTGCTTTTGCATACCTCAGGCGACTCTGTTTGTGGCGTGCTTTCAGAAACGGCTTCTTTCGCATCACTCTCCCATACAGCTTCTCCTTGTGCAAAGTGTGCTGTATTGTTGACCGATGCACAGTGACACCATCTGCAGCAAGATGATGCTGCAGCTCTTTGGAGGTGGTCTGTGGATTGTCCTTGACTGTTCTCACCATTCTTCTTCTCTGCCTTTCTGATATTTTTCTTGGCCTGCCACTTCTGGGCTTAACAAGAACTGTCCCTGTGGTCTTCCATTTCCTTACTATGTTCCTCACAGTGGAAACTGACAGGTTAAATCTCTGAGACAACTTTTTGTATCCTTCCCCTGAACAACTATGTTGAACAATCTTTGTTTTCAGATCATTTGAGAGTTGTTTTGAGGAGCCCATGATACCACTCTTCAGAGGAGATTCAAATAGGAGAACAACTTGCAATTGGCCACCTTAAATACCTTTTCTCATGATTGGATACACCTGGCTATGAAGTTCAAAGCTCAGTGAGGTTACAAAACCAATTTTGTGCTTCAGTAAGTCAGTAAAAAGTAGTTAGGAGTATTCAAATCAATAAAATGATAAGGGTACCCAAATTTTTGCAGCGGTCAAATTTTGGTTTACTGCATATTGCACATTTTCTGTTAGTACAATAAACCTCATTTCAATCCTGAAATATTACTGTGTCCATCAGTTATTAGATATATCAAATTGAAATGGCTGTTGCAAACACCCAAATATTTAGAACTAAAAATGATTAAGATTAATAGGGGTGCCCAAACTTTTTCATATGACTGTATAGTGCCATCATATTCTGCAGTGCTTTACAGACATTGACAGTCACTGTCCCATATAGGGCTCACAATCTACATTCCCTATCAGTATGTCTTTGGAGTGTGGGAGGAAACCGGAGTACCCGGAGAAAACCCTCGCAGATGTTGTCCCTGGCAGGATTCGAACCCAGGACTCCAGCACTGCAAGGTTGCAGTGCTAAACACTGAACCACCATGCTGCCCAACTCTAATAGTACTGACCCATAGAATAAGAACAACAAATTATTGATACTCTATGGCAGGGGTCCCAAACCATCGGTCCGCAGACCAGGACTGGGCCATTGGGGTTTCTTTGCCAGTCCGCGGGCTGGCCTCAGTCTTAGTTGGATACTTCGTGCTAGGCCATGTTGCTATAGTAACGTGTAAACTATCCGGTAGCGCGGCGTTCTGTAGCTGCTAAGTGTATGTTCACACGGCGGAAAATGAAGAGGAATTCCTTTTCATTTTCCACAGCCACCATTTTCGCCACGGTCTAGCGGGGAGTTGTTTTTTTTTCCGCTTCCTGCTGCGATCTCTGCCTCCCATTGAAAACAAAAAATCTGCTCCCATATCTATGGCAAATTCCTCCGTGTGAACACACTCTAAGGATGCCACGCTACCCGATAGTTTACACGTTACCATAGCAACGTGGCCTAGCACGAAGTATCCAGCCACTTACCATAGCATCCTGGCAGAGAGCCTTCCTGTCCACATGGTGGAGCCTGTCTATAACCCCACCCCCATATGACCAAAGCCCCTCCCCTGTCTCACCCCCACCCTGTCAGGCCATCCTCTACAGCAGCCGGTCCTTGGTGCAAAAAAGGTTGGGGACCACTGCTCTATGGTGAACAGCACAAAAGTTATAATGTAAAAAGCAGCGTGAAAATTAGTGTTCTTTCCCATTACTCTCAGAAATGGTTATACAAATAACACCTCATTGGTGGAAAAAAGGAACTAGCTCCTAGCGTCAGCTTTTGGAAGGTAGTTCTCTTTAGATTAATGCATGGTTTTTCATTAAACCTAATGGCATAATTTGGAAACAATAGCCAAACCAGCATACTCCTCCAAAAGGAAGAGGGTCCCATCTGCACTGATGAGAGGCAATAACCTTGAAACAGATGTTTCTATATGGGACCCTCTTCCTTTTAGAGGAGTTATTCTGGCTTGGATATTATTCTCAGATTGCGCAATTAGGTTTCATGAAAAACCATGCATTAATCTATAGGGAACAACCTTTCAAATAGTTGCAAGTTCCTCTTTTCCACCAAGGAGGTCTTATTTGCATATTCATTACACAGAATTTTTAGCATGTCCCTGTACCATCTCTCACTAATGATGATTTACCCCTTCTGATCAATAAGTTATAGGCATCCCAAAGAGGTGCCATTGAAAAACATAACATATCCTGCAAAATACAAGAAAAATTAAAAAGCAATGGCATTCTAAATTTTGCTATTCTAAATTTTGCTAAGAAAAAATGGAGAACATTGTCAAGCCTTAATGCCAAAACTGTCTGCGGCCTTAAGGGATTAAGACTGTCTGTAGTATGCACCAGAAGTTTTAAATATACATGAGTACATCACATCATCTCCTGCTTAGACTACTGCAACGCCCTTCTATGTGCCCTCCCAGAAAATGCTCACTCATGCAATCCACCCTCAATTGCCTACCCATTGCCCAGAGAACAACATTTAAAATGTTAATCATATCATGTAAGAATCTACAACCTGTCCCCTGCATACATCTATGACAAATCTCCTAATACCTCCCCACATGTAATCTCCAATCCTCAAGACATCCTTCTATACTCTGCTTATATCCACTGTTCACAAAGCTGCCTCTAAGATTTCTCTTGTGCATCCATTATACTCTGGAATGCACTACCACAATACACAAGATGTCTCCCACAACCACAACCTTCAAGAGGACCCTGAAGACTCATCTCTTCAGGAAAGCCTGCAACCCTGCTGCCACCACACCACCATCTGAACAGCATTCACTTTCACCTATTGCCTCTATTCCCCTTCCCTTATAAACTGTAATCTCTTGTCCAGTTGGTCACTAAGTTCCTCTATTTTACTTGTCTTTGTATTATGTATGTAAACTCCCTTCAAATGTACACCATGAAATTAATGGTGCTCGAAAAATAAATAAATAATAATAATTAATAATAATACTAAATAATAATAATAATAATAATAATAATAATAAATAGGGGTTAAAATGAATAATTTAAAATGATCTATCCAGTACTGAAAATTAGTAATGAATCTTTAATTTGGAGGATTTGAGACTATTTTACTAAGACAATTACAATGTACCTTAACTAATGGGTATATTGTCTATAAGTACCTTGTGGGTTCCATATGTTTCACTGACAGATCAATCAGGTCAGTTGGAATAAACAGATTTCATTTAAAGTATTTGGGCCCAAGTTTTAAAGTTATTTAATGTGAGACCCCTACTGATCACAAGATTTATCAGATAGAGTATAATATTAAAACTTGGGCCAACCCCTTAAAAGGGTATCTCTACCTTTGAAACTATTTTGGTATTTATCTACTGCATCTAAACCCCCCCAAATTAAGCAATTTATTAAATAGTCTTAATTAAAATCTTAAACCATTTCATGCTTACAGCTACTATATAGACCTATGTGTTCCCTTGGTTACAGTCGGAAAACAGACCTTGTGTAGTCTGATCTTGCAGTCATATTCCATCTACTTGCACTTGTGTACAATTTGGAATTCACTTTAAGTTTTAATGACACTGAACTAATGCAGTTGGAGAAGTGGCAGTAGCTTAGTGTAATGAGGCAGATTTATTAATAAAAAAACATCATAATTCTGGTGTAAAATGCGCCAAAAATCTGGTGTACATACTTTACACCTCATTTATTGTTTAAGACATTTTTTGCCCCACGCCCAACAAGGAGACATGGCTTAGTTATAAAGTGGCATGGCTTAGCAGAAAAGGATGTGGCTTAAGATGGGCCAAAAAGTTAAACATTTGACACAAATTTTGGAAAAACAAAGCCAAAAAATATGGGGCATATAATTAGATTAGGCAGTCTAAAGATGTACCAGGTTGATCATCCAGCATCAGCCAGTGGGATAAATCCTGCACATTTTAGAACTGTTTTGTCTACGTTTGCACAATTAGACAGAATTATTATATGACCCATAATTTTTCCATAAAAGTACAATAATAATGCAACATATTTCTAAATTTTTCATGTGATGTCCATCTGGTAAGCCATTATTGTGCATTGTAATGTTTGTTATTAGGGAACACAACTCGCATAGTAGATCTTTATAGGCTTCCATTGCAATGTCTGCTGCCCATGGCTACTTTATTAAAAGTTAAACAAAAATTGAGCATTCAATTAAATAAAAGGTTTGAGATCCCGGCCAGCCACTAGTACTCTCTGACATAGCAGCTTTCTGCCAAGTGTCAAAATGCCAGAATATTAGTCAGGGTCGCTTCAAACTTCAAGAGAAGGTGCACACCTACTTTACATTCCTTTGAGATATCTCTCTGAACTAGAGGAATTCTACAGAACCTGTCCTGGTCAGACATTCAGAAAAGGGGTTACTTGGCTTCGAGCATAACTAATAGGCATTCAACCATAGAAAGGGCTGTGTGTCTATAACCAAGCATCAGTAATGTTTGATAACTTTCCTATATGTTTCTGCTCTCTTCCAAGTAATGATTTTCTGTCTGTACCATTTTCCTTTTTGGCTATGTATACAGGGTGTAATACATATTAAAAGATGCCTGTCATGTTGTACACGTTGTCTAATGTACCAGCATCACGTCATGGAATCTTTTTTCACAAAACTTTAGATCAATCCTCCCAGCTCCTCCTGCTCCACACCATGCTGCCTGCAGGTACTGTAGGACTTCATGCACAATATGACAGGTTTCCTTTAATTGTCTGATGTTGTGATGTACATACAGAGGAATGATGGAGAACACAGATCATGGTATTCCAGCATACTGCAGACATAGGAAAAAAGTGAATACAATTTTAAAAATAGTAACAATAAAAATACATTTTTATATTAGAAAGTTACCAGTTCTGTCTTATGTGCTGGCAATCCCCTGTATACACATTAGTGCTAATTGTAATCTAATACCCAGCAGGCATTAAATCACTATTATCTGTTATGTGCATGCAGAAGAATATTTGAGGAACCCAAATTGTGTTCTCAGCTTCCTCCAGACGCGGGAAAAAGTGGGGAAAAAAAATTGCTGTAAGAAATAAATTTCATATAACAAATGTAAAATAACAGGTTCTGTCTTGGTACCATATCAAAGCCCCATCTTTGCCCCTAAAAATTTAACAAGGAACTGGTCCATTTAAAGCCTAACTTCAATTCTAAATCAACTTTTCATAAATTAATAGTACATGTGAATATAGGAAACTTGGTAATATAGCTTATTAAAGAAATATGTTTCCTTCTCCACTTATCCGGCTGAAAAAAATTTTTTTACATAGAAGTCTATGGAGAGGGGATAGGGAGGAGGAGGCTGGAGATAAGACACACAGATAAGCTACAGCTGCTAAACTCTGCTATACTGTGGATCATGGAGCTCTTTTAACACAGCTTTAATACAGTTCCTCTTCCCACCTCCCCTCTCCATAGACTTGTGTGTGTGTGTGTGTGTGTGTGTGTTGTGAGTACAGAGACAGATTCTATATAAATAGTCTGAGTTAAGATAAAAGAAGCAATCAGTGTAATAAATGAAGAAAACATTTCTTTAATAAGAAATATTACAAAAGTTTCTTATATTCATATGTACTATCCATTTATGAAAGGTTGTTTTAATAGAGAAGTAGATAAGACACAAAGAACTGGGACTCAACCATTGGCCACAGTGAGCTATAAAATCAACCATAACGTCTAAAGAGCTTCTGCCACCATTACACAAAATAACACTACAATAAATGTACGTAGATGATAAAGGTCTGCACGATATATGTTTTTAGCCAATTCTAATATAGATTTAATTTGTAATGTGGTTTTCTCACAACGACCTCAAAGCACATCAAAATATATCACTGAAAGTTTAGTTGAAAAGTATAAAGAATTTGTTTTAAGACATTAACCAAAGCTTCATAAAAGTTTATACTGAGGATAATTGTATTGGATACCAATGATGCTAAACAAGTCCTACCCTACACCACACTGGGACAACATTTTTTTTTCTTTCTAGGATAGTTAATTGGGCAAGTAAAGTGACTACTGCTCTGGACACCTAGGTTGTATCTACCATAGAGGCAGGGGTTGAAAGGGGTTGCAAGGGCAAACAAGCACCAGGCCCTGTCTATACCTAGATCCCTGCCATGTGGCCCCTTTCCTCTATGTTCACCACATTTCAAGTTCACTTTTCCAGGATCTAATTACATTTGCTCCTATATGCTTATGTTGATATAGTCAGATCACCACAGCAGTCAACAAAACATTATCCAAATGTCTATGACTACTACTGGGCAAAAGATAATGTTATATTATTGTAGTATCATCCAATAGCTGTGATATAATAGACTAAATCATTCAGTAGATGGCAGATCAGTGTGGTGCAGTATGATAATATTTAAAATCATATATATATATTTCAATGTTTATACACCTTTTCTAGCTGTGGACCAAAGGGACAGCTATCCTGCCTAACATCTCCATACAGGCTCAAGCTAGGTTCACACTTGTGCTGGGCTCTCCTTCCCCTGGCGGATTTGAGCGATGGAGAGCCCATCCGCTAAAACAGCAGTTACCTGCGGACCCCATAGACTATAATAGGGTCTACCAAGTGTCCATCGGGTTTCCAATATTTTTATACTGAAACTGGCAGAGAGAAAAGTCCTACATTCAGGACTTTGCTCTCCACCAATTTTCGGAAGTTTCTGTGGTGTAGTCTCCAACAGAGACTCCAACACAGATGTGAACCTAGCCTCAGCATGCATGTACTTTGAATGGGGAGATGGAAGTAACAACTGTCCGACACCTCTGATAACAGCTTATCTAAGAAAAATTGATTGTTCATGTAAAATTCATGCCCCTTCGTTCCTTTACCCTGACAGATGATGTTGGGAAAAAGAAGGACCACGCATGTTCAAGTTGGGACACGTACACTTTAGTCAGTTCACTCCATCAAAATTGGCAGATTCAGCTGATATAAGTTTAATATGCATGGGCGCCTTAAATGATCACTAACTTTTCAATAAACTTTGCATAAAGCAATAGAACAAGCAAATAAAATAAACTTTGTAGGATAAAAATCTGTGTTTGTCCTCTTATTTGGCTCTTTTTTTGCTTTCCCTTCCTGGAAAACTGATTCAATCTCTGAATTTTCTGCTGAATTCCATTTTGCTTTAGCAATATGGACAGAAAGTGGCAGAGATGTCATGTTGGAGCTCACATTTGTATGAATTATACAGTTTCCCAAATCTATGAAGAGAGTAGGAGTGAGCAGAAACTGAAAGAGAGAGGAGACAGAGACCAGAAGAGACTGCAAACATAAACAGGAAGTTTTCTATTTCACCCCAAGTGCTTTATTCACATCCTACTGATGCATCTGAGCGAGAGAGTATTGGAGCAGATTCTCCTACTTTCTGTGTGATGTCTATGGCTGACATTATAGTAGCTAGTCTCCACCCACCAGCTCAGGGAGAACTGAAAATTAGAGACTGAGCATTGGTGGGGGGGGGGGGACTTCTAAAAATGCAGCATACAAGTCATATAATGGCCAGCAATATCATTGCTCCTTATGTTCACACACAGTACTATTGATTTATGGAAAGTTTGTTGAAAGGCTAGGTACCTCTGTTAAAGCTGCACAACAACTAATATCGCCATCACTGACCTAACTTTGACTTCTGAATGGCAGATCTGCCTCATATGTAGTGATAGGTTACCTTCCTCCACCTGAAAAATGCATTTCTGAACATAAAATTCTATGAGATGATGATAAAACTGCAATTGCGTCCCTGAGGGGACATGCACACTCATTCTCCTGTGCATGATGAAATATACATAAGACTCCCATATGATAGATGCCAGCCACTTTCTATTTTCAAGTGGATTAAAAAAATATTTTCCTTTCTAGTAAAGTTACCCCAGACAACCCAAATTTGCATATGATTCGCATAAAACCGATATCAAAATAAAATATATGAGATGAAATGTGAGTGGATATTAAATAAAATATGCTCGGAAAGAATTAAATACTTTAAGCACTGAGACCTTAACCACAATTGATTTACGAGATGTCTATAGATTATGTTCTGCACCCATTTATTAATTGACAATATACAACACATCGAGCATTGTATAAAGAACGGCTTCAGTCCCGCGTCACTTTAATCACGGCTTATACGCTCATTATTTTTGTGCAGCCATCAAAAGAATACATTTTATGACTGATCTAATAAAATACTACTACACTTACACAATATCTTTTTTATTACACATCATTAAAAATACTATGTAGCGGCCCCTTCACCTTCCCCAATATATTTCCATATGTCTAGTAAATGTCCAGCAATTAGCACAAGAGTGATAAATAAAATAATATAATGGTGCAGATCCCGTATCACCTACAGAGCTGCATTAAGGTCATTATACAAATAATTTACATATTATAATAAGGTTCTTCTCTTCCCACAGCCACGATAAATGCATGAAAATGTCCACATTTTAACACAATTAATCACGGGGCCATGGAAGGGCTAGTCTTTGTGCTGCATGTGTTTGGCTTAGCACAGCTTGATAAATATACTTTACAGGTTCACACCCGCCCCAGCCACAAGGGGCTCAGAGAGGACCCCTTTGGGTGAAGCCTTTGTAGCACCAGGTGATATAAAAGAAACTAGTAAAATGCTACGTTTCCCTGTCCCGGAGCAGGGCACACAAATGTTGCACAGATAAAGAGGCCCACTGGCCCGACCAGTTTGTCCTTTCCTGCTATGTGGCACTAACAATTACAGCGTAACAGGGTGTACTGAAGTGTATTACATGATAAAGTGACTTATCTAATATATGACATGCATCAGAATGAGAGTTAATGAAATGGTTTAGAGAAGGAATAGCAGAATTATATGCCAAGATAATAGCGCTTTCTGTAATGAGGAGCCCAGGGGCTGAGATAAAGGGTTATGGACAATGCACCTATAATGCAATGATTCACTTGATTAATGTCTGCTCAGGCTAGAGCTGGGGAATTCTTAGTGCCATATAAAGTCAAGGCAGTAATATTCATGAGAAGAGTTGCAGTTTAATAGGGTTTATTTAAGCATCTGTGTAATATTGGAAAGTGAATTTAGATAGGAATGCAGAAAACTCATACGTACCATAAAAATTCATAGAATTTGCAATAAGCAAATATTTCAGATTTTTGAAATTGTATTTTAAGAAAATGTGGAAAATTGTCCTTCTGGAAAAATCTGTTTTTTTATTAAGATTGCTTATCTGTTTGTGAACAGTAAAGCCAGCCATGTATCTTCTATAGCTGTTGAGTTAACACTTGTACAACTATTCCTCCAGACTTCTCCATGCTAATCAATACTGTGACAATTCAAGCATGCATGTGCGCTCAGGTTAGAGAGGGCATTCAGTCGCAGTTAGGCACCTCTGCGCACCTCCTCTGCAAACAAAGGATAGGACATGTTGAAAAAATCAGTACACCCAATCCTTCCTTCCCCGGCATGATTCGGCACATCACCATTCATATAGGATAGTCAGCGGGTGCCACAGAAATTGACAGGTTTGAACAACTTTGCTCTTATGTTTGGCTGAAATTCTAGGCCAGCTATTATAACTGCTCTGCTCTTGTGTCCCTGTGCCACATCTTATGTCCCTGTGCCATATTAACTTTTATGGGCAGAGGGGTAGCAATAGGGGGTGGAGAGGTAGCAGTCTCTAATGGGCTCTGGGGTCTCATGGGGCCCTGAGGCTTCTCTATAATATAAGAAGACACCAGTATTATATATAGCACATGATAAGTGGGGGCTCCATTACAGATGCCCAAGGGCATTAAGTTACACCTCTGTTTATGGGGTCATATTTTGATCATCTGGTTTACTGGGGCAACCAATTGTGGCATCCCAGAGCTGGCTATGGCTGGGCTGAGGGTGATCTCTGTGCATTGTATTATTTCCTGTTGCTTCATAGCCTGTGTGACATAGCAGGGGGTCCTGAGTCTCACACAACACAGCGCCACCTAGTGAGCCTCACACATGCATTACACCTCCCATAGGATTGAATAGTAACCAAATGTCCAATGGGAGGACATCGCCTGGGAAAAGGGGAGGAGTCAGCTGATCACTGGGTCCCCATGGTAACACCCCTGCAGGAAGGTCCTGCGTGTGAGGAGTTAGAAGTGTGGAGTGTTAGGAGGAGTGAGAAGTGTGGAGTGTTAGGAGGAGGAGGTGAGGAGATAAGTGTGATGTCCTGTGAAGAAAGCAGTGAGTTTAGTGCAGGAATCTCAAGTCCTAGACAGGCCCAGGAAGGTTGGAGAGCTGACATACTCCAGCTATTCAGAAGATCCTGTCCCCTGTCTGCCTAGCCATCGCCCTGAAGGAAGTCAAGCATCATTATCTTGTCAGCATGAGACTGTGGAGAGAACATTCTGGAACACGTGCTCCATAGCAAGTATCACAGGATCCAGGGGCCAAGGCTAGACCTGTGGAATATCCTGCCACCCTGACTATTGCACCCCGAAACTCTGAGCTATCAGGACCACATAACGTGAGTGGGGAATATTATGTACTAGTATCATGGTGGGCATCCTCCCATGAGCCAAATAGGAGCCCAGACGCACCTTAGGGCTGTAACACTGAAGTATAAGGGGCTAGGAACACCTTTCATCAAGTCTACCCTGCACCCCAGGACTTTGCTGTGTCACCAGGCGTACCCCGTTGTTTTGTATTGAAGAAACTGTTTAAGCATTTGTGCCTCCACACCCATGGAAGTAAAAGTTCAACTTTACAACCGTTTCTGTGTCTGACTCTGCACCGACAACATCAGGGCGCCCCAAACACCACCAGTCGGCACAGTATAGGGGAAGCGCCCCGGGGGAACAATCACCACCAACATTTGTGCAGCCCCCTCATCACCGGTACCAGTGGTGGTAACGTGGGACAGCACCAGCGCTGCGCCCTCGTGCCCAGAGACCGTGACAAGTCTGCGCTGTTTGCACCCCCGCAATCCCAACTGCAGCGTTACCTTCCATCTGGTCACCGCACAATCACATTAGACATCCCTCTCCACCTCATGCAAAGTGAATCCCAATGTAGGGTATGGTAAATACACATGTAGCTAGAGATTTTTAATAAATGATAAAGTTACTCAAAATATTTTGGCCACAAAACCCACAGTACTATCTGGTAGGATATGAGATATTCTTTTAGCTTTCCCTCTGTTATGTTACATGCCTGTTACCTATAAAAATAACCTCAGACATCTGTATACATTAGCTGACAAGATTCACACCGGCTTGTTCTCCGCGAAGAGGAGTCACATCGAGAGACTGGAGGGAAGAGGCATAACCTGAAGCTCCTGGGCCCCAATGCAAAAGTCTCTTATGAGGCCCCTACCTATGTGCTATTCTGAATAGTGGTGTATTTTATGTGCCAGAGGAACCTTTTGAGGACCTCTGATGGTCCATGTCTTGCATCTCCTAGCGGTATAATCACTTCAGATGCCAATATGCTGGGCTTTATAGCACCTAGAACCACGATTCTGGTCTCATTTTAAAGTGGAGATTCTCAGTACTACACAAGCGGTTGCATGTGCTACACAAGCGGTTGTATTCTAAAGAAGTGGTTGTATTCTAAAGAAGCGGTTGTATGTGGTACACAAGCAGTTGTATTCTAAAGAAGCGGTTGTATTCTAAAGAATCGGTTGTATGCGGCACACAAGCGGTTGTATGCGGTACACAAGCGGTTGTATTCTAAAGAAGTGGTTGCATGCGGTACACAAGCGGTTGTATTCTAAAGAAGTGGTTGTATGTGGTACACAAGCGGTTGTATGTGGTACACAAGCGGTTGTATTCTAAAGAAGTGGTTGTATGTGGTACAGAAGTGGTTGTATGTGCTACAGAAATGGTCGTATGTGCTACAGAAATGGTCGTATGTGCTACAGAAGTGGTTGTATTCTAAAGAAGTGCTTGTATGTGCTACAGAAATGGTCGTTTGTGCTACAGAAATGGAGCTAGTAGTAATTAAAGACTTAGTTACGGCTCCCATTTAAAACTGTGCATTTAAGTGCCGTATCAGAGCTTTTGTAGCAAATAGAAGGTTGTAGACGCCACAGAGTCCACCATATTGGCATCTGAAAAGATTTGCCCCCTTCAGTATCTCAATGTGACCAATCTCCTCAGAAAACAGACCAGTGTGCCTCTTCTCAGCTAATGCAGGTGTCTGAGGCAATTTATATAGCTGAGCAGAAAATTTCTAATATAACAGAGGGAAAGCTATAAAGGAAGTCATACCATGTCTGATAGTGCCATGTGTTTAGTGCTGAAAATCCTGGTGACGGGTTCCCTTTAAGGAGGACTTATTACCACTCCTGACATTTGTTTAGTAAATGCTTGCATTCCCCATTTAATAATTCTGGAGCATCTTTTGTTGTGCCATTCTTCTGTTACCCCTTCTGAGTATGTATGAATAATTTGACAATTGGGTGTTACCGTTCTCCTTGTGAAGGGGCACGTCTGGGACTGACAGCACTGATTGGACAATGTTACACTGTGTAGGGACACACACCCAACTGGTAGCACCCAATTGTCAATTTATTCATACATTTGTTGGAGGAATAACAGAGGAACGGTACATCTATAAAAACATGCTTTAGAACTGTTATTGCATGACAAGTATTTATCAAAATAGATATGTCAGGATTTTTTATAGTTGGAAGGGCTTACAATATAAAATTAACTGTCCATATCTCCTCTACGATCGATATTTTGTCACTATGCGGCCATGTTTTCATTACCATGACAAGCATCCAAATTTGCATAATATGTTTTAGAAATGCCATTTCTATCTCTGTCTCAGGTTGCAAAATTGCATTGTAAGCATTTTCTGGCCAAATTCATTGTGTCTGATTTCAGAATAGTCCAGAATTTCCAAGACTATAAATATAATAGCCATGAACGCATGTTAACTTCCATGAAATCTGAGGGAAAAAGGCATATGTTATCTGCGCTGCTTTGTGTCCTCAAATCTCTATATGTGAATGATAAATAGGGCGACTGTGGCGCGGTAAGACTTTGGGCTTAGCAGAACCTCAGACAGTACAGCACACGTTTGACTATATAAGTCAGGTCTGCATGCAATTCATTACAACAAAACCTTGCTCTCCATATGTAACAAGTCTTTACTAAATTCTCTCCAGACAGAAGAGGAAAAATTTTTTGCCAGAGATGGTGAAAAATGATTTCAAGAACTTTTTTTTTTTTATCTTTCTCCAGATGTTAAACCAGATCCCTGGACAGAGAGAAGAAGCAGCCCTGTGTGGTTAACCCATTCATTACTACCTGGAAAGTAGCTGATAAGGAAGCAGCAGAGATTGATCTCAGAGACTGTTTCTGAGTATGACATGTGCAGGATGTTTCCCGGAACAAATCACATGAACAGCAGATTTGTTAGCATTTTAGGCAGTCTGGTAGAAGGGAAAGGTTGGTGGATGAATTGATACTTGAAGTTCTTCAGACTTACTATGAGTGAATGATCTTCAACATTTGAAAACCATTACCTGGAATACTTTGTGGTTGGACAGGTGGATTTATATAGAAAACATTCCTCCTATAATCTAAAAATCACCAGTACCTTTAATAGTAGTATAATGTTGTACCGTGTTAGCCATAGAAAGTAGTGGAAGAGAAGAAATCAGGCGATACCTTTTAGAGGCTGAGTATATTTGATGGTAAGCTTTCGAGAGTACTAGCCCTTCTTCAGACATGGTGTATAGTACTCTCGAAAGCTTACCATCAAATATACCCAGTTAGCCTATAAAAGGTATCACCTAATTTCTTCACTCTTCCATTACCTTTGATGTCCGGATTCCACCATGCTCGGCCGGGGGACATCCTCCCCATATATACACTGTGTTCCAAATTATTATGCAAAAAGTGTTTAGGAGTGATAAGGTAAGAATTTTTTTTGTTTGTCAGTTAAACTCATTGATGGTGATGTGTGTCAGGGCTCTTTATATCACTGAAAGCAATTGAAGACACCTGTGCTAATTAGTTTGGCAGGTGTGTCCAATTAAAGGCAAGACTACTTAAGAAGGCTGTCCCACATTATTAAGCAGCCTACATTTTCAGCCAAAATGGGAACGAAAAAGGATGTGTCGGCTGCTGAGAAGCAACAAATTGTGGAGTGTTTAGGTCAAGGAATGACTACAATCAAGATTGCCAAGACACTTCATCGTGATCATCGCACAATCAAGAAGTATGTAGCTGCTTCACAGCACACATGTGTGCGTGCTGATAAGGGAAAATTGAGGACTCTTTCCAACAGGCAATTACGTCAGGTTAAAAGAGCAGCTTCAAAAATGCCTTGTCATAGCAGCAGACAAGTTTTTGAAGCTGCTGGTGCCTCCAACGTCCCCCAAACAACAAGATGTAGGGTCCTTCAGAGGTTTGCAGCTGTGCGTAAGCCATCCTGTCGACCTCCTCTATCCACTGCACACAAGCAGAAACGGCTCCAGTGGGCCAAACAATACATGAAGACTGACTTCAAAACTGTTTTGTTCACCGATGAGTGCCGTGCAACGCTCGATGGTCCAGATGGATGGAGTGGAGGATGGCTTGTTGATGGACACCCCATGCAAACACAGCTACGGCGCCAACAAGGAGAAGGTAGAGTAATGCTTTGGGCTGGAATCATGGGGAGAGTGATTGTCGGCCCCTTTAGGATCTCTGAAGGGGTAAAGATGAACTCCATAATGTATGTGGAGTTTCTCAAACAGCACTTCCTGCCATAGTTCAAGAAGAAGAACCATGCATTCCGCAGAAAGATCATTTTCATGCATGATAATGCACCGTCTCATGCTGCAAATAACACATCTGCATCTCTGGCTGCTATGGGCATAAAAGGGGACAAACTTAGGGTGTGGCCCCCATGCTCCCCTGTCCTCAACCCCATTGAGAACCTCTGGAGCATCATTAAAAGGAGTGTCTATGATGGCGGGAGGCAGTTCACATCTAAGCAACAGCTCTGGGAGGGTATTCTGTCCTCATGCAAAACAATTGAAGCAGAAACCATACATAAACTGACAAATTCAATGGACGAGAGAGCTCAGAAGCTTCTTTCGAACAAGGGGTCCTATGTGCAAATGTAACATCACCTCGAATAAAGTTTTGGCTTGAAAACTGTTTGATTTCAGTTTGTAATAACCTGCTAATGCTTATAATTTCACAAGGATCATTTTTTTGTTCTTAATAAAAATGAAAAGGTTGCAAATTCTGCTGTGCATAATAATTTAAAACATGCATTGTTTATTTTTTTTTTTTAAATATACTGTTATCATAGGCAGTTTGTTCAAAAATCTTTCAATTATACTCGAATAGTTGATGACTGGAAAATTACAATGACTGCAATTCATATAGGTAATTTTGGAAAATATGAGAAAATATTATTTGCATAATAATTTGGAACACAGTGTATATATATATATATATATATATATATATACACACACATCTAACATGCCCATAGACTATTCATAGCTGTGTGTATACTTTTGGAAAAACATACTGGTTGGTATACATGTTTTTTTTACTGGGAGTCAATGCCAAAAGTACTTAATATATAGACATGTAGCTGCATGCAACTGGGGCAACTGGTTTCAAATCCTCCTTCTGAACATAGGGAGATATATGAAACTGTGTAAAAAAAAAAAAAATACATGTTTTTGTTGCCCATGCTAACCAGTCCCAGAGCAGCTGTTCATTTCATGCAATACTCTTGAAAAATGAGAGCTGCGCTGTGACTGGTTGCTACAGGACCAGGACAGGTTTTTTAGAGAGTTTTCATAAATGTGCCCCAGTGTGAATGAAGAATAAGTTACTGAGGGATGGTATTATCATATCTACTTCAGGAAAATTTTTGCAAAACAATTTTTGACTTTTTGCATCCCATGAGTTACTGTTATCAAATGTGGACATGGCTATGGGAGGAACTTAGCAGAAGGAGAGTGTCCTCCCATAGCACAGCATGTGCAGAGAAGGGCCACCAAGACAATTTAGAGGAATGGGTGGATTGGAGATTGGGGTTATTCAATTTAGAAAAAAAGACACTACGGGGAGATTACAATGTACAAATACATAAAGGGACTTCCTAATGATCTTTTTACTTTAGGCCGATGATAGTGACAAGGGAACATCCTATACTCCTTATTTATTTTACTTACAGTATATACACCTAGAGAAAAGAACATTTCATCAGTATCATAGACAGATATTCTTTATTGTAAGAGCAATGAAGCTATGGAGCTCACCGCTACAGGATGTTGTGATGGTGTATTCATTGTGCAAGTTCTTGAATAGAAAAATATTACAAGTTACAGGTTTAAGATTTTTGGTAAATACAAATTGATCCAAGGTTTTATTCTGAATGCCAGATTTTGAGCTGGAAAAGAATTGCTTCCCCTGATATGGGGCATTTGGCATCAAGCTCATGGGGTTTTTTGCCTTCCTCTGGATCAACACTATAGGGTTATGGGCTGGACTTGTATCTTCATCCAACCTCATCTACTATGTTGCTATGTCACCAGAAACTGGTGAAAATTATCGCCCATATTTGCAGCTGCTCCTAGAAGGTAGATTTAAGTTTCTGGCACATGGAGGGCCAGGAATGTGCCTCTTAATAAATTAGGTGCACTTCCACGCTGGCTAAAATTATGGTAAATCAGGGGGGGGGGGTTTGGGAGGGATGATAGCTCTACTGCTTAGCATGCCATCACTATGGATCTCTTTTCAGAAAGTGTCAACGCTGGTATAAAAACGCTGTTTGCGACAATTTTCTTATGCCAGAAAACTTGTGTAAAAATAATAAATGTGCTCCAATGTGCATGTGTCAAAACAGCCCTATGCAGATAAACTGATTTTCCTTTATAGAAGTGTCTGCAACAAATCTGCTAAGAATGAGAATAAATAATGATGAGCCCCAAAGTTCCTGCAGAAAACAATACCATTCGGAGCTAACTATAGATTAAACTATTTATTAAACTGTTTACACCAAAAGACGTAAAGAAGATTGCATCATTTTGCACAAAACTTTGCAATTTTTTGCTATTCTTTGAAAAGTTGGCAGGGAATATCAAGAGGCTCGTGGTCTCCCGTAGCCCAATGGATTTACTACAATTACAATAGAAACTGGAGCAAATTATAGTTCAAAGTTTCACCAAATTATAGATTTGCGGTGCTAGAGTACAGATTTCCAAAAATTTATGATAGACATACACCTTAAAATAAATTTGGTGCATGTAACTCCAATACTTCGGTTATTAAAGGGAGTCTGTCAGCAGTCAGCGGTTATAAATCTTATCCCAGTACCTTGTAGAGATTTGACAGTTTCTAGCTATGCCTTTGTTATTAAGCTTTATAGTTCAATTTTCATGTAAATCCCTATTTTATTCATAAATAAATGAGGGGAAAAGGGCTTTGTCCGGGAATCTAGAGCTGAGACCAAAGCCCAGACAAGCTAAGACCCATCCCGAAAGCACTTGTTCCCTCATTTCAATATAAAACATTGGTTTACATAAAAAATGGGGCTCCAAAGCGGAATAAAAGATGTATATTTGGAAACTGTAGAATCTCCTTTACATGGCACTGTGATTAGGTTTATAGTGAATTTACTGATGACAGACTCCCTTTAAGGCCCGGTTAACATCTACGTTCGAGTTTCCATTCGGGGAGTCCACTTGGGGAGTCTGCTTTCCTCTCCGCATGTTTCATGCAGAAACCAAGCGGAAACCACATGGACCCCATTATAGTCTATGGGGTCTGCGGGTTTCCTAGGTAAACTGCTTTTTTTTTACGTATAGGTTTCCTTTGGGGGGGTCCCCAAGCGGACTCCCTGAATGGAAAACCGAACGCAGGTGTGAACCGGGCCTTTGACTCTTAAGGCTTTTGTGTAAAAAATGCCAATCTTCATAGATGCCCCCGCCCTAGTTTATTTCCACTAAGGTAAGGGTTATCACTGCATTTTAGCACAGCATGATGATGATTTGGTTAGTTTAGTTCTGTTATATGACATGTTCTATCCCACAGGATCTTGTATGTGATGTGGCACAGGCCACAGACTGACATAAAACAGCCATCAGTGTGCTGATGGAGATGCCACCAGATATAGCAGTTCTTCCTAGTCCTGCATCTATACATTTGGCACAATTTAACGCTATACTCCAAAGATAATTCTCCACTTTGAACAGAAGATTTTTCCTGTAAGTAAAACCTGCATTCCCAGAATTATGGGAAAGGTGAACGTGAGACTTGACTGGCATTTACCCAGTTTATACCACACCAAGCTATGAGCTCTGTTATTACACAAGCCTGAAATGTATAATTAGCTATTTATAATAATATCATGCAACTATGTGCCTGTTTACCAGAAAAAAACATTGCCTACGGTAATTCATTTTATGAAGATTTTATTGATAGATGGCATTCTAAGTTAAATGTTATCTCGCACTAATTGTAAATGTTGGGGACGGCGCATAAATAACTCACATTATGGTGACATTTACAGTCAGTATTCATGCGCCTGTGTATAGGGATTTCTGCATTAACCTCCTCATTCCCTTCTTCATGTGTCACAGCAGACAGCAATCAAACACATTGTCATCATCCCATATTTCAGCGTATTGTTACATGACAGCTACACATTTCATGCCATAACTCTAATACGACATATGCTAACACACCTTATTTTGTACTGAAATATGCCCATCTGTTGATATACATGCCAATCCCTTGTCAGGACTTCTTGACACATGCAGTTTTAGTGGTAGTTTTTGATGCTGTTTTTGATATGTTGATATGGTCCAAACACAGATGTACAAGCAAGAGGGAATTTATCAGTCTTGCCTTCTTTTTGGATCTACTACTGACAAAAAGTGCACCAAAACTGCATGTGTCAACCCATTCTATGTTCTGCTTCTGTTACAAGCACTAGATAACATGCTTTTATATGTGTGTTGTGTGAGACTATGTTGCCATTTGTTAGGAGCCTCTAAAATCATGGTAAAAAAGGTCCTGCATGCAGGACTTTTTCATTCAGTGAAATGATGTAGAACATATCGGATACCCATTATAGTTAATGGGGTCCCACGGGACCTTTGGTCATTATACGGATGTATCGGTACTGTTTAGTCAGTTATTCTGTTCCTATTACAGAACAGATATCAGTTAATGCTGTGTGAACTTACCCTTAGGGTATATTCTCACAGAAGAATTTAGAGCTGATTTTGAAGCAGATTCCACCTCAAAAGCAGCTCCAAATTCCACCTAAAACCTGCCTCCCGTTCATTTCAACAGGAGGCATAGGCAGATTTTTACTCCTAGGTGATTTTTTTTTTCAGCTAGCAGGAAAAGAAGCGTCCTGCAAATTTTGGCAGATTTTTAGAAAACGAATTAAAATCATTTTCCAAAATCTGTTTCAAATTCCTGAAACAGATTTTTTCTACCTGACCAAATTCCTTTGTGTGAACATACCCAACATGCACAAGACTGTTTGAGCATGCCAAGGGGGGACCGATTTCATAGCAGTATTGACATTTGGATGACACACGAATGTCATCCGAGTAACATACATCAAGTCAATGGGGTGTTCCATTCTGCTGCATTCCAATGCCACGGAGCAGAATAGGACCTGCTTTATAATCAGTGGAACGGAGCCTCAGACTCCCATCGGGGGAGACTCGGCCTACACACTCAGTCGTGTGAATGAGGCCTAAGTGTACTAGGATCAAATAACAGCAAACAGATACTGGGGAAAAATGGCTGATTAATTCATCGTTTATGGGGAAAAGCTTTACATTTCATTTTCATTTACATTTTTTATATTTATCCCATTTGATGGCAGAAACTTTGCAAGAAGTAGTAACAATTTTGATATGACCCATTGGACACCTGAGTACCCAGTTTATGTAGCACTTTTGGTTTCAGGGTCCAAATACTAAGTGTCTTCAACCAACCTTTGCTAGAGCAGCTACCACAGAATATACACTTGTAATAGTTCCTTGTTTACAAGGTATACATATTCTTATTAAATGGGACCTCGTGTAACTTTACATTATTGGGACTAATACCTCAGAAAGTGGATCTATCAGTGCATGGCTTTACGCTAGCATATATTGCACGAGGTGGTTCATGATTCTTGCCGGCTCATATTCCTCTCCTATACATTAACCAAATGTGAACTTTTTTTATTCAGATTTTCCAAATTCTCCAAGGCCTTGTTTATCTTGTAGGATTACTGTCATCTGTGCTGAACCTTTAGGAATCAGTGGGCCTGCAGGAAGGATTGTCACTGAGGTAAATAGCATAAAAAGATATCAATATATCAAGTGGCTATTGAGTTTTGTTAGGGTGAACATGAAGATATATTGACCGATCAGTCCAGGAAGAGCAAAGGAACAGTAAATATTGACTGAGGCAAATCCCTGGTTAATATTCCTCCCCCAGTTTCCACACTCCATTCATCTTGATAACCAGGAAGGTCACAGTTAACCCTCATGTACCTTTGTGTCTTACCTTCCACCTATATTATCTCCGTGCTGGATATTTTCCAGTCCCAAACAATAGAATAGGATTGTATGCTAGATATACATATATGTGAAAAGGTAAAATGTTTTGTTTTAGGTTTATAACGGATTTCCTGTTTTGTAACCTTAGTTGTGGTACATGAGGTCCCCAGGTCTGGTTAAACCTCTGTGTGAATGTTCTATTACTGCTTCTTATTTATTTATTTATTTCCTTTCTTTCTTTCCACCTAATGCTCTATTTTTCTACTCTTTCTGGTCTTGCCATCTGGGAACAATGTACCAAAACTAAGGAAACGCTCACAATTTGTGTTTTCATTTACTTACCTGCAGTAGTGGCGCTGTAGTAGGGTATGTCTGCCCTGATCTTATAAGTAGCGAGTCTGCAGCAACTCCAGTGTTTTATAGAGAAAACTGCATAGGATTATGGGAAATGTCTATGATATAAAAGGATTCCATTAAACGGCAAGCTGGTTTGTTGTTGGTGGAGTTGACACAATGGGAAATCTGTGAGACTACAGCAGCCTGAAAGGCAAGGATTTTGTTGTACACATTTTGGATATGTTCTGATGAAATAATTTTTCTGTTAAAATTGGACTTAGAATAAACTCCTTTTGGATTTCTTTTCATCAATCAAGGTCTGATTGTTTTTTGGAAAAATCCCATGCTTCACAATATATAGTGAGTGAGTGTGAATGAGTATACATTTATTACTCTGCACAATATATTGGATCCTCATTGCAGGCTGAGCATTACTACATAATGGTAATCCAATCATATTGTTAAACTATACTTCAGTTACAGGGCATATAAAGGACATCATCATATATTCCATGTACAGTGAACTTTCGACCACTGGGATCCCCGCCCATCACTAGAATGTGGGATCTGAGCCCCTGCTCAGAAGGCATTTCAAATAAAATGGTGGTCTTGCATGCTGAGCACAGCACTTTATCTCCATCACCCCATAGACACTGAATATAGTGAATAAGCACATATGTGATCATTGAAATGCCTCCGCAAAGGAGGACCCCTGTCTAGTGATTTGTGGGGGTAATAGTTAGAGATGAACGAATTGAAGCTGCAAAAATGGAATTCGATCCGAACTTCAGAAAATATTCGATTCACATGGAATCCGGATTTCCTGATGCTTCGCGGTAACAAATATTTAGAAAGGACCTTTGTGACATCAGACGGTTACAAGATATTCTCTAGTGATGTGATTGGGTAGGCGTGTCTTTGCTTGTTAGCAGATCCTTCCACATGAATAAAAGTTGTCCGTGCTGGAGAGAGAGACATGACCGCGGCATCCAAGGGCTTCCGCCATTTTGCCGCCCACCTTGGCTTTCTGCAGACAGGAAATAGCTATTTATTCATTGCGAATTAATTCGGATTGAATAGAATCATATCGCGAAATTTGGCGAAGTTGACGAATCGAATTTTTGAATACTTCGTTCATCTCTAGTAGCAGCATCTGGACCCCTACTAGTCATACATTTCATATATCCTGTGAATAGATGTTAAAATTTAAATGTGATATGGTTGCATGTTTTATTTTTATTGTTAAATATGCAGCTTTATTTTAATAAATATGGAGATGTTATCCATTCCATTAAAAAGATGGAGGTCAGAAGTGTTAGAGTTTAAAGGGAATTTTTCACCTACATTTTTTCAGAATTCAAGATAGATAGCAATATTTATTTATTTATTTTTTTAAAATTTCTGATTGCAAATTTTAAAATTCTACCTTCTCTACATGTTTATAGCAGCAGCCATTTTACCTGTTTTTAGAAGCATTCAGAGATATTTGTTATAGTGGGCACATGCACCATAGTCTGGAAGAGTCTGGAGATGATTCATTGGGAGAGATTTATGAAGACTGGTGTTATCAATGACAGCCTTCATAACCCCATGCCAATGGAAGAAGTGCATCATAAAAGAAGTGCACCCTCCATCAGGTCATGTACCTAGATAGAAATCTACAACAGCTGGTGTAGATTTCCAGCATCATTTATGCCATATTTCTGGTGTAAATTATCATAAATCTGGAAGGGCCAATGGTCTCACCCCCTGCATTCCCTTGTCACTCTGCATTTTTGGAAAAAATGGCAAGGGCAGTGCAAAAAGAAGTCATGAATTTTTCTGCACAAAAACCCAATTTGCACAAAATTTTTTTTTACTTTTTATGCCTTGTATGCCAGAAAATTGGCATACAAGGCATTATAAATCTGCCCCACTGACTTCTAAGGGACAGTTTTCTAGGCATGCTTTGTGACCTTGGCACAGGTCATTGTGCAGTAAAGGGGGAGTGCATAATAGTGGATCCTATAATAGGCATATATTAGAATAGTTATATTTTATAGTAACTCTGCCTATGGTGATAATATAGAATAGAGTAGTGTACAATGTACAGAACAGAGTAAAAACTGCAGGAGTTTATGATTTAAAATATATACCTGTATATATATATATATATATATATATATAGTGGAAAATTAAAATAAACAGCACCAAAAACTCATAAAAAATATTTTCAACATAAAAATTTGCCATATGACATGTTTTTGATGACGCATTCCCTTTTCAAGAAAAAGTATAACTAATCCTACAATAAACAAGGTGAACACCATATTTACCAAAGTATTACAGTCAGGTGAATTTTCTATAGGCTAACTCCTATATGTATGTAATTATTATTTATATATTTGAACCACTTCAGTCCTGGCCAATTTCCCTGGTTCAGGACCAGCCACATTTTCAGGTTTTTTCATGTATGTGGTTTTGAAGGCTATAACATTTTTTTCATTTGGGTTATTCAAGTAATTTTTACATCGATGACACATATGGCTTTATTTTTATGTTATTTTTATTTTTGCATATTTTTTATTTTTTTCTCTATACGGGAAAATATAAAAAAAAAAGGGAAAACTTGTGTTTTTCACAAACTTTTTAAAAAAAAACTTAAAATATTTCCCCTTCTCCGTTATGGTAATTTTTATTTGTGTCATCGGGGGGTGGGGCCAGAACCTGTGATGTGGGCGAGGTATTGACATATAATTTTTGAATTTTTTAAATTATTTTACTTTAATTCGTATTTTTTACTTTTATATATATATTTTTTTTCATTTTGTCCCCATAAGGTCATAATAGACCTTTGGGGTCATTTTAACAGTTATTTTCTTTGGTGGAGAGGGCAGATATTCCCAGTAAAAGAGGCTGATACATTTAGCCCCAGTTACAGGAGGAATACAGCCTCCTGCCCATAACTGCTGAGCTGATCTGGGTCTTCTAGGACCCAGAAACTCTAATAGTCTCTGATCCCCGTCGAATCACGTCACTGACGGGTCAGAGGGGAGCCACATGGCTGTGTATACAGTCAGGGTCGGACTGGCCCACCGGGGAACCGGTGAATCCCCAGGTGGGCCCCGAGCCCCGACTATATTTAGTCCTCATTTTGCCATTGCAAAGGTCAGGGGTCCGATCGGGGCGGTCAGGGGCCCTATCAGGGCAACTGTGTGGGGCCCACTATTTTTTATTTTACACCTCCCGCCCAGGACTTGGGTTGCGCCAATTCCTGGACAACCTCTTCAAAGTATTTATCCATCTTTTTAATATTGATGGCCTGTGCTTAGGATAGGCCAGCAATATTACATCTGCGATGTAATGATGATCTACAGGTGATGGTAACAATTCTAGGAGCCACACTGTTCACTTGCCATACAGGGTGTAGCAGTGGATTTAGGTAGTGCAGTGGTGCACATGTTATGGCAGGTGAGCAGCATGTCTCCTGACATGTTATTACCTTTAGCCGCCCTGTCTCGGTACCGCTGATCTGCAGGGGTCCTGATGGTGGGCCCCTATAAGCAATTCCACTGGTGGGCCCTAGACATCCCAGTCCGACACTGTATACAGTGATCAGGAAGGCAGGGACAGTAATAAACCATCCCTGCCTTCTCTAGAGGAGCTCCAGCTATAGTAACAGCCGGCTTCTTAATTCTGCAGCTGCACTATTTCATGCATCTGTTTAACACTGCAAGGACGTAAGGGTACGACCTTGCAGAATAAGGAAAGGGACCACTCAGACATATATATAGTCTATGAAAGGTTGGAAACTGGTTGAAGAGAGAATTTTGTCATGATGCTTCATTTTAAATATTGTTTCAGGGCAAGAAATATGCAAATAAGTTCTCATTAATGGAAAAAAGAAAACTCACTTTAGCACCACCTTTTGGAAGGTAGCTCTCTAAAGATCAGTGTCTGGCTTTCTATTGGCTGGGAATAAAGGCAAATCAGACTTTTTACCTATCTGCAAACAGTTGTTTTGAAGTTATTGCCCCTCATCAGTGCAAAGGGGGTGAGAGGTCATCGACTTTGGTCAGAAGGGGTACTGTGTCTCCTTAGGGAGATGTTGCCTATTAAAATACTGTTTCAAGCCTGCTTGCTTTAAGGAAGAAAATCTTTTCTAGGTTTTGTCTTTGTAAGATATCTTTCCCATAGTCTACTGTGTATGGCAAATGAATGCAACAGTAAAATTGCAATGTAAGTTCTTTTATTTCTGTTCAGAAATCCCTTGAATTTTAGTCGCCATCTATCATTTTTACTGTATGATAATTTTGAGGTGTTATTCCATGAATCATTTTCATACCTAAAGTACAATAGCTGTTTTAAAGACATGTACAGTACAGTATTTCTAGCATACAAATACCGTTTTCATCATTTTTGCTTCCATGTGTTCCCCTTGTTGCTGAAGCCAATCTGCTATGTCTGGCTCTGGACAGAATTAGTCTTCTTCACCTTCTGGCAGCTGATAAAGTCCCTTCTTACTTTCTTTGCAGAAGGAGTGTTCTTGGCTATACAGCTGTAATGATGTGCAGGAGTAGTTACATCAAACACCTTCACATGGCTGCAGTTTATAACAGTTTGCTATAAAGTATTTTGCACTGTTTGGTAATCCTAAACAGCTCATATAACAGTTGTTTCATGGTTTTGTTGCATCTGTCTTCGGCAGCCCACCTGTGGGGAGGAAGTTTCCCTCTCTTCCCACACATAATCTCAAGGGGGCCAGGGGTGAACGTAGCCCAACCCCCCCCAAATAAAAAAGATACCAAACCCGACTATCTTTGGTTGCGTGATGGTGCCCCCCTAATAAGGACATGCCCCCCCATTGGAAGATCAAAAAATTCTCTTATTTGGCCCCCACATAGTACAACACTCCCTCTTTTGGCCCCCATATGATATTCAACCCCATTTTTTATGCCCACCACACAATACATGACCCTTTTTCTGCCTCCCCCCACACACACACACGATATATAACCCCCTTCTTCTGGCCCTCAGCCTATCTTTCCCAACATATGAAGACAAGATGGCTTCCTCACCGCATACACTGTCCTTCAGTGGGGCTCATTGGTAACCCATCCCAACCACCAACTCGTACCTTCTTCAGTCTCTTTGCTGAGAACTCTGTACCAGAACTTGGGTTCTAGGCCCTGGGGCCTACTTTTTTCTCATGGTAGTAGTCTCAGAACTTCCTGGGAGTTGAAGGCCAACTCCCTCTAGTGGCTTGGAGGTGACACACTACATGACCATGCTACTGAAGAGACTCTGCAGGACAAAACAAGCCGGACATAAAGCTATTTCTATTGCTTGTCTGTAGAGAACAGAGGATCATTATGCAGTGACCTGGATGCGGGAAGAGTATGTCTGTCTACTAGCACTAAGGCTCACTATGTGGATTTGCACATTGCTGTAGATATTAAACATCAAGTTGAACCATCCTATGTAAGTAAATATCATAACTCTTCACTGGATCCTTTTTGTACAACATGTAAATGGCAAACATTATTCATGTTCTATGATCTATACAATAGAATATGACATTTAATGGTGGGATGACCCCTGCACATGTTTATTATCAGGGTTAGACATTGATGGGCTATTCTTGTCTGATCAGTGAGGACCCAACCCCTAGTATTCCAGCCTATCTTCAGAATGGGACTAAGCTGCAGTACCAGGCACAGCCACCCCAAATATACAATGCTACACTGTAAAAAATAAAATGGATGCTATTAGTATATGAAATATAAGAATGGAGTTAGTAAATGTAGGGGATCAACCATCCCACAAATTTCTTTGACATACAATATTGCTTACTCAGTGAAACCAGAAAATAAACATCATTAACAAAATCAAAGCAAAACAAACTCTCTAATAATATAATGGACCGACATAGTTCACAAGCCAAAGACCATAAAAATCACAGGGATTATTATGTAGAAGTAAATATGCAGCCTTGTATGCCTGACAACAGAAATAATTTTTCTGGTGGCCCCTAGGCACATCAGTGTGACACTAGGCTTCAAGTTTAGTAAGACAACATTTGAGCAATGATGAATGTGTCCAACCACTGCTAAAAGTTAATTTTATTATATGTTTAAGTTGCTATCTTAGCATTCCACCACTGGCAAACACAGCAGACTACTAAAACCACACATCCCTACTGCACATCAGAGTGACCTTACCTACATGATGGTATATGGGTGCCTCCCTACAGTACACCATGGTAAACTAACATCACAGGGAAATAGTAATGGAAAACCTGCTGCTGTCTGCACGAGAACTGACAATTGTGAGATTTATTCTTCAGCAGGAAAACAAACCCAAACATAAAGCCAAATCATTAGAAGAATGATCAAGAAGCTAAGAGTTTGCATCAGAATCCAGCAGAGGATTTGTGTTTTGACTTTAAAAATTCTACTTGACCAAATTTGAACAGTTTTACAAAAAAATGGGAAAACGTGAAATTTAGATTTATAAAGCTGATAGAGACCTATACATATAAATGGAAGGCTGTTATTATTTGTTATCCCTCTACTAAGTAGGGGGTGATTAGTTTTGCATTAGAATATTATGTATTAAATAACTGTAATAAATCTAGATCCCTTCATGGAATTGTTTTACAGCCTCATTAGATATTTTATTCTTTGTGTATACCTTGTGCTCTCATCAATAAGCTTTATTGAAATTGTCCCGGAGAACCCCTTTAAAGACATCAGATCGTGTGGCATTGTGCCTTGGCAGTAATACTTCTGACAAATTGTTATAATATTGCCATTGTTTGTATCATGCCAGATATGAAATTAAGTTCTACAACTTTTAATTAAAGTTTGATGTTTTAATATACACTTTTGAGCCTGGGACTAAACTTTCTATTTGTATTGATTGCTTGTCTTTTACTTTGACCTTGAATCACAGAGATGCACTTGAATTTATTTATCTTATAGTCTTCAATAAAGGTGAATCAATCTGCAAAGCTCGACATACTGAAGTAGAAAGTCTCACATCAAATCTTTTTACTGTTTTAGCATTAAGCCAAAATAGCATAACGGTTCATTTCCAGTATATCAGAATGTATTTGTAGGTCACAATATCAGACGGAACTTGTCTCAGAAATGTGGACATTACATGGGTAATGGATATAGGCGAATGTCCGATTAAACTACTTATAATCCCATTAAATATAAAGTTATACATGCAAGGGAAATTAAAGGGGCTCTCTGCTTTGAACAATTCCTATTCTGAAATGTGGCTCCCTGCTAGGACACTGGTTGTCATCCAGCTTTGCCATAAAATAATGTGACATGGATACTGCTGGATAATGGATAATGTGACTATTTTGCAGCAACCTGAATATGCGTTTGGGTACAGAATGAACTCTTTTCCCAAGGATTTGGTTTCTGGAGTAAGAAGAGAAGCATGAGCCCACTTTTCCAGTGCAGGCCATGTCTTTAAGATGAAATGAGTGCTATTAAGCACCAGACACGTAACTCCCTAAAGTGTACCAGAAGTTTACATACACTATACTGTATAAAAAGACACATATGCATTTTTTTCTCACTATCTGACATGAAATCAGAATAAACCTTTCTCATTTTAGGTGAATTACGATTACCAAAATTATTTATATTTACCAAATGCCAGAATAATGAGAGAGAGAATTTTTGAAGGCATTTTTATTACTTTCTGCAATGTCAAAAGTTTACATACATTTTATTAGTATTTGGTACCATTTCCCTTAAACTGTATGACCTGGATCAAACGTCTTGGATATCCTTCCACAAGCTTCTCACAATAGTTGGTAGGAATTTGGGCCCATTCCTCCTGACAGAACTGGTGTAACTGAGCCAAACTTTGTAACCAGTTTGGCAGTATGCTTCGGGTCATTGTCCATTTGGAAGACCCATTTGCGCTCAAGCTTTAACTTGCAGCAGGTGAAGCTGAGGATGGTGCGGGGTCCACTTCAAACATATATATCCCTAGCTTTTTGAAACATAGAACAGTGCTAAGAAGTGCTATAAAGCATGAAAAATTTTTTAAAAACCTTCCTTTTTTTTCTTTCTCTTATTTATGTGAGGTTTTGTGGTGATTTGTTTTTGTAAGTCTTTTGATAAAATAAAGAATACATATTAAAAAAACAACCTAGAACATAACTTTTCCCGTCATACTAAGGGTGGGTTCACACCTGCGCTTGAGTCCGTCCGCTGCCAATCCGAGTGAAAATCTCGGGAAACAGGATAGGCATCGGATACCGACAGGTTAGCGAAGCATTGGTTAAAAACCCATTCATTTGAATGGATTTTTAAAGCAATGCGCGGGTGTGTGCTTACACCCTCTGCGCTGCAAATCCTTTTTTTTCGTCGGAAACAAAGTCAGACATGCAGGACTTCGTGTTTGACGAAAAAAACCAGCTTCGCAGCGCAGAGGGTGTAAGCGCACACCCGCGGATTGCTTTAAAAACCCATTCAAATGAATGGGTTTTTAACCAATGCGTCGCTAACCTGTCGATATCCGATGCCTATCCTGTTTCCCGAGATTTTCACTCGGATTGGCAGCGGACGGACTCAAGCGCAGGTGAGAACCCACCCTAAGATAGCAGGTCCGATCTGAGGAATCACCAGTTGAAAATAGTCAGGATTGGTATATTTGCAGTGGTGTTTGAAAGTTTGTGAACACTTCAAAATTTTCTATATTTTTCCATAAATTTAACCCAAAACTACATCAGATTTCCACACAATTCCTAAAAGTAGATAAAAAGAGCCAAATCAAAGAAACAAGTCAAAATGATTACACTTGGTCAATTATTTATAGAAGAAAATGATACAATATCACATATCTGAGAGTAGAAAAATTATGTGACCATTTATACTCACATCTATCTATGAGTTGTGTCTGGTATTTCTACTCAACTACTTTGGAGTCATTGGGACTGAGCTGCAATACTGCACACAATTGTGGACAAGAGAAACACTGTTTTCAGAAGGTCATATAGGCCTATAAAAGGCCTTGTAATTAAAGGGGTTCCCCAGGCTAAAATTATCAAAAATTGATGAGGATCTGACACCTGGATCCCCCACCGACCAGCTGTTCTCAGCAGCAGTTACAAAGAGAATGGAGCAGGAAGCAGACAGCGCTGTTTTGTGTAGTGGCTAAACTGAGTCACTGCAACTTAGCTCTCTTTCAAGTGAATGGGAGCTGATGTGCAATACCCAGGTCTGGCCACTACACAGTCTGGTTCCTGTCCCATTCTCTCTGTATCTGCTGCTGAGAACATCTGATTGGAGGGGATGTCAGTGTTAGACCCTCACCGATCTGATATTGCTAGATCATTAATATTTTTAGCCCAGACAACTGCTTTATAAGCTGATAGAAAATCATGATTATGGAGCCTTACCCTTTTAAATAAAAAAAGAAAAAATATATGATAAAAAATGTATCATGACTAAGATTTATCATTTATTTTCTTCCACACTGTTCTCTCAAATAGGTCAGATTGCAAATAGCTGGAACATCCCACACTGGTGCATAGACACAGCATCTAAGCTGGAGATAATTGTAACAGTATGGTTGTTAGTACATGTGTGTCTGAGGATATTCACTTTGAGGTTCGGGGGCTTCTGGAGTGCATGTCTCCATGTGCCTTTGACAAGGGATGAGACCAGTGGAATTTCGCTGCATTTTTCCCTATATTATGAATGAGCTCTGAGGAAGCTCTGACAAACACATTATGAATTATGCATACCATGATATTTGTAGCCTTACAACTTACAGCTGGGATTCTGGGCCCACATTTCTAGAGATGATAAACAAATATGTAATCATGAAAAGCCATGAAAGGAAGAGAATGTGTTTTGTGATGGATCTCTTTTTACTGTGACAGTAAAGTGTGGTGCCAGAGAAGTGCAAACCTTCTACATGACTAGATTAGGAATCTATAGACTGAAATGTATTCAGTAAGTCACCCATTTAACCTTGTAGAGGTATTTGCATTAGATACCAACATTTACAGTATTTTTAAGATGGCCCATATCCAAACAGCAGATAGATACTTCCTAATTCATACCTTCAAGAATGTCTCCAATGCTAACATTTCTTGCAGCAACAACTTCTGGATCCTTATTGATTATCCATTATTCTTATTACTATTACTGCCATATTCTGCATTTCTATAGATTATGTTAATTCCTAGCTGTCGGTAGTTAGTTAGTAGTCAGTCAACCATCAGGCACATGTGTACATAGACACCTCAGTATCCTGTTTTTTTCTCCCTGTCCTCCTGTGATCTCTGTGTCTGTCAGTCTGCATATATTAGTCTGTGGTTTGTACCTTTTATGTCAGTTTGAAAGAGACATTACAATTGCAGTCACACCTGAGCCCTAGGGCCTGAGGGAGCCCAAAGACCTTTCTGACATACAAGGTAATACCACTTTCTTATCCCTGTACTGTGACATCACTGGGGTATCCGATATTATTGTGCTGTGTTTTTTATTTCTAGGTTGTGACATGTCACTTTGTTTATTGTCCATGTTCTGTGACACTACCCATGTATTATGACATATCTGGGTGCAATTACCCTTCCTAGGACATCACAATAATGGTTATACCTGCCCTGTGACATCAGTTTATGATTTGTCACGCATTGTGGCATTACTGGGTTTTTTTTTTTCTGTTTTGTCACATTACCTTGTGCATTTTTGTGCACAAGCTACAGTATGTGCAGAGGTGTAACTTGAAGCATATGGGCCCGAGTGGGACCTTTGGGGCCCCTCAGAGTCCAGGGCCCGGTAGCGACTGCTACAGATGCACCCCCTATAGTTATATCTCTGAGTATGCGCATCATCCCTGAATTTTGACATCTTTATTTTTCCTGCGTAGAGATACTGCTGTTTATCATCTCTGTATTGTGATGTCACTATCTTTACTGCACTGTGACATCACTGAATTCACTATCCCTGTTCTGTTGACATCACTTTGTTTTTTAAGCCTGTACTGTGACATCACTGTGATTATGATGCCTAAACTGTGACATCACTGTTTATTATCCATGTACTTTGACATAACTATGTTTATGACACCTATACTGAGACATAACTGTGTTTATTATCCAAGTACTGTGACATTACTGTGTTTATTATCCAAGTACTGTGACATTACTGTGTTTATGACACTTATACTATGACATCGCTATGTTTATTATCCTTGTACTGTGACATCCCTGTGTTTAGGAATCCTATACTGTGGCATCACTGTAGTTATTACCCATGTACTGTAACATCACTGTGTTTATGATACCTATACTGTGACATCACTATTTATTATCCATGTACTGTGACATCACTATTTATTATCCATGTACTGTGACATCACTGTATTTATTATCCATGTACTGTGACATCACTGTGTTAATTATCCATGTACTGTGACATACCTGTATTTATATCTACGTACTGTGACATCGCTGTGTTTATTATCAATGTACTGTGACATCACTGTTTATGATACCTATACTGTGACATCACTATTTATTATCCATGTACTGTGACATACCTGTATTTATATCTATGTACTGTGACATCGCTTTGTTTATTATCCATTTACTGTGACATCACTGTGTTTATGATACCTATACTGTGACATGACTGTATTTATTATCCATGTACTGTGACATCACTATTTATTATCCATGTACTGTGACATGACTGTATTTATTATCCATGTACTGTGACATCACCGTATTTATTATCTATGTACTGTGACATCACTGTGTTTATGATACCTATACTCTGGCATCACTATTTATTTTCCCTGTATGTTGACATCACTATGTTTATGATGTGTATAATACTATGACATGACTGTGTTTATCATCAGGGGTAAAAAATGTTTTCTTGACACTCAAATACATACATATTTGTGTGTGAAAAAAATATAAGGATACATTTTTTCTGAATAAAATGTGCCATCTTTTCATGATGTTTAACACACCTCTGATCCATGTTTACCCTACCTACCCTATGCTCAGTGTGTTAGCGCTACTCCAAACAGCATAAAAAGTATACCATTGTAGACCAGCCATTGGATGAATGGGGCCCTATGGTTACATTAACCCTGACAGCTTTGCCACTGCATTCAGAAAATGGACACTGCAAAGTATAATGTAATACAGTCCTAAAAGTTAAAATATAAAATGTTATATTTATAGCAAATTACATACAGTATATGCAGTGATAAGGTATTTATTTCACAGAGGGACGGTGTGTATATGTTCAATGCTGGGTTACTATAAATACCTCTGTTACTATGTACACAGCTTCTGCTCAGTCATTCCTTATTATAACATCAGCTTCTTCCGCATTCATCTTTCCATGTATGTAAATATTTTATTTTCTTGCCGTGAGCTCTATGAAGTTAGTGTCGCTACGTGGCTGTCCTGGCCCTTGTAGCCCTAGAAACCGTTGTGTATCTGCTTTACAATTTGTCTCGCACTTGTTTGCTCGCTTTTCATATTTTCACATATGATGTGAGATATTTACAACTACTGACCATTACATGGAAGACATCTACACGTAGTTTCCATACGTACACCATGCCTTTGTTTTCTTACCAGAAATTTCTGCAAGGTGGGTCAGCGAGAGGTCAGCTAGTTAGTCTGTGTGATTAACTCATTTATACTCGGACATCTATTCTTCCTCTCTGCCGTTAATAACACCATGTAGGAGGCTGCAACGCTGGTCGATGCAGAGAAAATTGTGATCCATGAATCTATGAGCCCCAAGAATCACAGATTCCCGGAAGTCTATAGATTTATCTGCAGGAGGATGATTGCAAGAAGTCAGAATGATGCCCCATGCATCCTACTAATGTATTCATGAGCATTTTACTAGCCTCACTATAAAGAGACTTAGTAGCCCTTCTGAATCTTTCAGTTTATTCTATGCTGATATATATAGTCGGTTGAATAAAGACCTAAGTCCATCAAGTTTAGCCATTTATACATATAAAATAGAAAAAATACTGATTATCTAAAAATTGTAATCCAATATATCTGCTGATAAAATAGTTACATGCAGTGTGTTATATAGCAGGGGCCAGTTAAATGCAGTGTGTTATGGTCTGCCATACTATGCAGTGAGACTCCATATTCTACACTTGAATCATTAAAAGGAGTCTGTCTCGAGAACCGAACATATCTACCCAAAAAAGATAGCTTAAAGAGGTTGTCCTGGTAAATTGATAAATTTTATATAGGCCGGAGGCAGGTGAAAAAAAAAAAAATTCATACTCACCTGTCCCCGTTGCTCCGGTGTCCTCCCCAGCGCGGTCCAGTCCTGCTGATCCGTCGTCTTCTCAAAGGGAAACTGCTTGCTGTCTGTGACGTCACGGATCCCTTCCGCTGAAGCCACTGATTGGCCTCAGCGGTCACTAGTGGCTGGAACTTCCACCACATGTCAATGCTGCACCGAGAAGACCAGACCGCACTGGGAGGCAATGGAGCATGGGGAAAGGTGAGTATAATTTTTTTAAAAATTTTTCACTGCCCCCGGCCTATTTAAAGATTAAATTTAATGTCCAGTTTTACCTGGACAGCCCCTTTAAGGTTACCTGAATCAAACGTTGTTCTCTCCATGTGCATTTGGGTCTCCGTTGCTGAGATATCTCCTGTTTAGTAAATGTGCAACCTAACTTTTTGGAGAAATGGCAATGCCCTATTTGCTCCAAAGAGCTCATTTGCATATTGATAAAAACAGTGATATCTTGACAACAGAGGAACCAATTCACAAGGGGAAAATACTGTTTGATTGAGGTGGCCCTAACCTATCTATCTGCAAGACTAGGTTGATATGATTGGTTCTCGTGACAGTCTCCTACAATTCCATAACGCTACCTGAGTTGGGAGTCCATAGGTGTCTACTGATCTGTTCATATTCATTCTCTGTGTGCTACAAGGTTCAAGGTTTGTTTTCTCTTTTATTAATTTTTCTAGGATCTGAAGTTTTTATAGATTTTCATGATTCCATATACACTTATAGCTAAAAATAAATAAATAAAAAACAATATTCGGCCCTCTCTCTATCTTGTAGATGTCATAGAGGCCAACCTTGAACTTGTTTAGTGACTCAACCATTACAACATCCTGTGGCCTAGAGGTCACTACTCTTACAGTAAAGAATCCCTGTTTTTGATGATGGGTAAACCTTCTTTCCTCTATATGCAGAGGATACCCCTTTGTCATGGTGGATGATATAGTTGTAATCTTATTGTTAGACTGATATTTGTACTGTTCATTTACTGTATATGTAGGTTAAAATGGTGCAATGTTTGGCAGCAAATCTACACCAGCTTATAGCAGACATAGATTTCATTTTCTGACTATCAGACTGATATAAATGTATCAAAATTCTAAGTATATACTTGGCCTTTTTAATAAATTCAGCCCAATCACTCCACTTATCTCATTTACTTAGACTCATTTGAAATATGGTCCACAGAATACTTTTGACACAATATTTACTTTTTGTAATATCTTCACCAATTTTTTTTTTGTAGCTCAAATCTACATTTCCTGGCATGTCAAAACCACTTTAGGCTAAGGTCCCACGTTACGGAAATGCATCGCTTTAGGCCTATGCAAAAACACAGCATATTATAGTCCCAGAAAAGTGAATGAGATTTATCATACACACATTGCAGGAAAAAAAAACTCTACAGAACGCAGCATTTTCATTTATACGTGTTTTTTAAATATGCAACATTTTAACCATAGACTTACTAAGGAGCAAGACGAAAATGCAAAACGTAGCAGAAAAGCAGTGAAGAATGCAACTGTTTTTGCTGCATTTTTTTCCACTGCGTTTTTTCTGCAGCATTTTTTTTTAGCTACGTGGGTCCTTAGCCTAAATCTCTATTTTAAGTTGTTCACAAATTACATGGTGTCTGTGTATTCTGTTAACTTTGGGGATGCCCATCTGCTTCTGCTATCCAAAGACACTGGGGAGAATTTATTAAGAATTTCCTGGAGATTGTGGAGATGTGCCTAATTTATTAAGGTCTCTTAGGCGTTAAATTAGGTGCATCATTGACCCTCCATGGGCCAAAACACTTGTATAAGCCAATCTTTGGCTTAAAATTTTTGTCCTCCAATCAGGGAAATTTCCCTGCAATTTCCACGATCAGAGGGAAATTTGTTGAAGCACTTATACTATAAATTGGTGTAAAAAGTTACAATTTTTGGTCCACGGTCTCACTTGTGCATGCAGTATGGAGTTCTACAAAGATTTTTTATCCCATTATACTATAATACATGTACATTTTGTAAATAGTCAAAAATAGAATATTAAACAAACCTGTTAATGCCACATTGACTATATACTACATCTATACACCTCGAAATACACCTGAATTTATATTACTCTGCAAAGGAAATTCTTCATCATTAGTCATTTGCACACATACAAAGACCTCACATCTAGTGCCAAATGTATTTCATTTTCTTAATCTCATGATAGAATTAAGTCAGATGAAGTTACAATTATCTGTATTACTGATCAGATTTCTATGGTACAGATTTCTGTAATGATTTTTATGTAAATATTAACTGGTGGTGACTGATAGATTTGCTCAATAATGTTAACCTTGCTAATCTGTAGCTTTCCAATTAAATGTCCCCGGTTTTATTTCAGATTGCCTGCAGTTATACTGTGCTATAAAATATCTGGCATTGCATTCAACACCTCGGCCCGTTTAGTAACACATTGGAACGTACCCTACAGTTTCCCTAGCACAGGCCCTGAGTAATTTAATACTCATAGTATTTCATGATTCAGACGTGATGAGTCTCAGACAGACATCTGACCTTCTCTGTGACTTGTCACTACTATCTTGTGTCTCTCCATAAGACTCACATGCCTGTCACTTATTTCAAATATTGCAAAACTAATGCCAGTGCCTCAATGGTAGTAATGAAGGCTCAGCAGATGATTCTACCAAGGTACAACCTGAAAGTACAGTATTTGGCTGTACCAATGTTGAACAGTTTGTCCAAAGGCTCTGTTCCTATTCAGACATCAGTTACATTGATGATATTTTTTGACCTTCAACAGTAAAATATCATCAATGTAATAATATTTAATAGCTATACATAAAACTTTGAATGCTCAAGCCTGATGAGGTGGCTCAGGAACATTTCCTTTTTTTGACACATGGACTATTTTGCCCCACATGACTCCAATCTACAGGCTTTTGAAGCGTTCATTCATTTCAGTAAATCAGTAATACAATCCATAATCAGCGTCTTCCATGATTGTGTGTCCTACTGAACCAGACTGAGGGACCATGTAAAGGCTTAGGAAACCTTGGCAGGTGACACTGAATTTACAATACTGAACTTTTTTACAATATTCAGATTTTCTTAGATTTGGGTTTTCATTACCTGTAATCCATAATCAACATTTACAGAAATAAAACACTTGAAATAGAACAAACTGTGTGTAAAGAATCTAGAAAATATAGGAGGTCACTTTTTTCATTTAATTACTGAAAGAAATAAACATTTCAAAGATATTCTAATTTATTGAGATGCACCTATACATTGAATTTTATGCAGCTGTGTGATGGCCAATAAAAAAAAACGCCGTCACACAGCTGATTATTATTATGAATGTAGGCTAAGGCCTTATTCACATGTCAGTGTTTGAGTTGTTTGGCATCAACTTGTATGCCAAAACCAGGAGGAGAGACTACATAGAGATATAATGCAAAGATTTGCACTTGCTGATCCTGGTTTTGGCACTCAATCACTGACGCAAAATACTGATATGTGAATAAGATGACTATATACTTGTTACAAAACTCTTGGACTATTAATATATTTACTAAGGAGAACCTGGGTCATTATAATCATGTAGAGTTCAAGAACACGATCTTGAATGGGGTTCAGGTATATATAGAAGACAAGACATTATTTTCACCTACATCTTCCTAGTATGTTATCTATTCTAGAACATATGGTCCTAAAAGACTCCCATGGCTCATAACTTCTATAAGAGTAGCAAGCGATGTCTCCCCAGTACTTAGGCTACATTCACATCTGTGTCAGAATATGTCCAGCACAGAGACCATCGGAAATCATGGATAAAAAAGTTCTGTAATAACTTGTGTAACAGCTTTTTTGTCCAATGATGTCAGGAAGTAAATAATGGATACCCAACAGATCCATTCATGGTCAATGGAACACAAAAAGTTATCCATTTGACCTTTATTTAGGAACAAAACAAATGTTTCCAAAATTGCAGCGGTTTTGACTTACTTTTCATCCGAACTTCTAAAAATATTATTGTAGATGGTGCTTTCATTTTGACAGTAGAACTTTATCAAAGAAAAAAAGTGTTAAAAATAGTTATTAGAAATGACAGAAAAAAAAATCTTATATTCACAAAAAGTGTCCTTCGTTTCCATGGGCAACGTCTTGTACTGAAGCTCAAGTGAGTGGAATTAAGCTGTAAAACTAGACATGTGAACAGCCATAAACAAAAGCGGTGCTGTTTTTGGATTAAATGTTTTTCTAATTTGTGACAACTCCTTTAATTATTACTACTCAATGTATCTTAAAATGTTTTGCACCTTTTACTATTTTTATGGATTCCGTTCCTAGAATACTTTCATGTGACTTTGAGTTCCTATTGCGGGACTTCAGATATGGTAGAAATGACAGCTGTCATATGAGTTCACTCATTCAGAAACCATCTGTCATCTCTGCTCCAGCTTTCTTCTCTGTTTGCACTGTTAAATCATTGCTGGAGCTTGCCAGCAGATGTCCTCACTAAGAATGACTGCTAGCTACAAGATAACCGCAGGGTCTCTATACAGGGTCATAACAAATGGGAGTGTATTTCCACTTTACTAGATGTCATTTTTTTGTAAAATGTATTTTATTTTAAATAAAAAGTATTATTATTAATTATGTTTTTAAGCATGTAATTCTAACATTATGTAACCGGGGTTAGAAAAATATTATATTCACATCAATTTCTTTCCCACTGGAGATTGCAATCATATTTCCTGCTGCTGGTGGGCAGGTGCACGCTTAAATGCCTGTGCGCAAACACTAAGGATAATTCTAACTCACCAGTATGTTTTTGGACTGTGGAAGGAGAACGGACCACCAGAGGAGAAAGAGGAGAATACTTACTTTGTATGAAATGACTGGTAGTATCATTCACAGTTATAGATGTAAATGTTCCAATGACTTGTCAGTTTGCGCTTCTGTTTCACTACCTTTGCTCTATATTTTGTTAATTTTTTTTTGCAGCAATAATTTCTTTCCAAGAACATTTCAGCAGTCCCTCCATCTTCTCCGGTTTAATGATTTCACACCGTATGAATGAATCTGATATAGTGATATAATTATATAATGCTTGCATCATTTTGATTATGCATAGGCTATCCCTATTGTGCTTTACTATACAGATGTTTCCTTACTTAAAATTTTTGCAGGCTACAGATTAGATAGAAGCTATACAACAATCTGACTGACATGTAAAGGTGACTTTTCCTTGTTTTGAGAATTTTTTTCACAAGTTTTTGGGAGATTCTGACATTATTGCTAGTAGAATCGTAAAGGGAGGCTGTCAGCAGTAATTTAGTTATAAAAACCTATTCTACAGTTTTCAATATGCCTCTGTTATTCAGCTGGTGGAGCCATGGAGTCATGTAAATCACCCAGGAATCTAGAGCTGAGACCAAAGTCCAGGCAAGGTAACACGTGTCCCAAAGAAGTTGTCTCCTCATTAGCTTATGACTAAAATTGCATTTTACATGAAAATGGGGCTCCAGTGCTGAGTAACTGAGGTATATTTGGAACCTGTAGAATCACCCCTATAAGGTTAGGTTTACAACCAATTTGCTGCTGACAGACTCACTTTAAATATTTATGGTGGCTCAGTGTTTAGCTCTGATGCCTCAAGCTTGACTCTAACAATGACTACATCTGTCTCAAGTGTATATGTTCTCCCCATGTTTATCTTGGGTTTCCCCACGCACTTCAGCTTCTTCCCACACTCCATGAAACATACTGATAGTTAATTGACTTCCTATGAAATTGGTCCTAGTTGGCATCATGTAAAGGTAGCAATACATATGAGAATGGTCGACCATCTTATATGTCTGAGCGAGTCCTAACACTGCAGTCTGGGGGGGAAAAAAAGGTTGGGCATGTTGGATTTAATGCCAAATCCCTTTGTTCTCAAGACAGATAAGCTGCTATTGGTGGAATCTGGCACCAACTTATTCTCTTCTTTCCAGCCAAGTGTGATTTGCATGGGGGAGTTTGGAAGAAATAGCTGTCAGTTGATCCACAGCTATTGAATGCATTTGGCCACCTTAAAGGGGCTGTACAGGATTAGAAAACAGGATTTCTTCTTCTCAGGAAGTGACATCATGTCTGTTGGTCACATGGATATGCTGCAGCTTGGTAGCTTTGCCATGTGACCAACGGACATTAGGTCACTTCCTGAGAAGAAGAAATCCTGTTTTCTAATCCTGTACAACCTATTTAAACCTTTCCTAACTTCTTCCATAATAGTACCGTGGATGTGGGGTATTTAAATATAGCAGCCGATCAGGAACGGGTCTCCGTTCCTGATCGCTGGGTCTCCGCTGGGTCTCTGCTGTATTGTACAGCAGAAACCCAACACTAATACCCATGATCAGTGCCCACAATTGTGGGCATTGTGATTGTGGGCATTAAGGCCTCTGGCGCATCAGTCAAAGCTGACCAAGGGGCCATTTTTGTGGCACGTTATTTTGTTTTAAAAAAATAAAAAAAAATTCACCCCCCTTTCCCTAGAACACATATAAAGGTACGTAAAAAGTTAAACACATGCACATTAGGCATCCTAGTGTCTGAAAATGCCCGGCCTACAAACTTATAAAAATATTTTTCCCATATGGTGAACGCCTTAACAGTAAAAATAATCAAAAGTGCCAAACCGCAGGTTTTTTTTCACTGTTTCACCTCTCATAAAAATGTGAATAAAAAGCGATTAAAGCAATAGACATTCCCCAAATGGTATAACTAAAAAGTACACCAGACCTGCAAAAAAAAAGATGCCTTATGCATCCCTGTACATGGAAATATAAAAAAGTTATGGGTGTCAGAATATGGCAACTCCAATAGTTTTGGTTTTTTTTAATAGTTTTGGGGGTTGAAACGCAAAACGCAAAAAAGCTATATAAATTTGGTATTACCAGAATCATACCAACTCATAGAATACAGGTGACATGTAATTTTGGCTTCACAGTGAATGTCAAATTGTGAAAGTACAATTTGTCCTGCAAACATTAAGCCTTCATATGGCTCTGTGAACAGAAAAATAAAAAATTATTTGGCTTGGAAGGCAGGGAGTCAAAAACGAAAAATTGAAAAATGCCTGCGATTGGAAGGGGTTAAAGGGAATATGTCACCAGAAAATAAGGTATTTTTAAATCAAGTTTTATGTTAAACATATTTAAACATATTTCGATGAATTTTTGGTACTTTTTTTTTTTTTTTTAAAGTTTCTAAAAATTTCTGCAGTTTGGACCCTGGCCACTGAGCCAAATAATATGCTGAGACTTCCTGTTTTCTGTTTGAGATTTCTATGCAGCAGCTTGCTCACTTATCTGCATATACAGTGGGGTAAAAAGTATTTAGTCAGCCACCAATTGTGCAAGTTCTCCCACTTAAAAAGATGAGAGAGGCCTGTAATTGTCATCATAGATAGACCTCAACTATGAGAGACAAAATGAGAAAACAAATCCAGAAAATCACATTGTCTGATTTTTAAAGAATTTATTTGCAAATTATGGGGGAAAATAAGTATTTGGTCACCTACAAACAAGCAAGATTTCTGGCTCTCACAGACCTGTAACTTTTTCTTTAAGAGGCTCCTCTGTCCTCTACTCATTACCTGTAGTAATGGCACCTGTTTGACATTGTCATCAGTATAAAAGACACCTGTCCACAACCTCAAACAGTCACACTCCAAACTCCACTATGGTGAAGACCAAAGAGCTGTGGAAGTACACCAGAAACAAATTGTAGACCTGCACCAGGCTGGGAAGACTGAATCTGCAATAGGCAAGCAGCTTGGTGTGAAGAAATCAACTGTGGGAGCAATAATTAGAAAATGGAAGACATACAAGACCACTGATAATCTCCCTCGATCAGGGACTCCACGCAAGATCTCACCTAGTGAATGACCTGCAGAAAGCTGGGACTAACATAACAAAGGCTACCGTCAGTAACACACTACGCCGCCAGGGACTCAGATCCTGCAGTGTCAGACGTGTCCCCCTGCTTAAGCCAGTACATATCCGGGCCCGTCTGAAGTTAGCTAGAGAGCATTTGGATGTTCCAGAAGAGTATTGGGAGAATGTCATATGGTCAGATGAAACCAAAGTAGAACTGTTTGGTAGAAACACAACTCGTCGTGTTTGGAGGAGAGTGAATGATGAGATGCATCCAAAGAACACCATACCTACTGGTTGGCAAAATCATGCTTTGGGGCTGTTTCTCTGCAAAGGGACCAGGACGACTGATCCGTGTACATGAAAGAATGAATGGGGCCATGTATCGTGAGATTTTGAGCGCAAACCTCCTTCCATCAGCAAGGGCATTGAAGATGAAACGTGGCTGGGCCTTTCAGCATGACAATGATCCCAAGCACACCGCCAGGGCAACGAAGGAGTGGCTTCGTAAGAAGCATTTCAAGGTCCTGGAGTGGCCTAGCCAGTCTCCAGATCTCAACCCCATAGAAAACCTTTGGAGGGAGTTGAAAGTCCGTGTTGCCCAGCGACAGCCCCAAAACATCACTGCTCTAGAGGAGATCTGCATGGAGGAATGGGCCAACATACCAGCAACAGTGTGTGCCAACCTTGTGAAGACTTACAGAAAACGTTTGATCTCTGTCATTGCCAACAAAGGATACATAACAAAGTATTGAGATGAACTTTTGTTATTGACCAAATACTTATTTTCCACCATAATTTGCAAAAAAATTCTTTAAAAATCAGACAATGTGATTTTCTGGATTTGTTTTCTCATTTTGTCTCTCATAGTTGAGGTCTACCTATGATGTCAATTACAGGCTGGCCTCATCTTTTTAAGTGGGAGAACTTGCACAATTGGGGCTTTTTTTCCCCACTGTACATGATAGCGGTCATCATCAGTGTGTTGATAAGACACAGAATCCATGATAGGTGATTTCACTACTTATCTTCTCCCCTCTCAGCACAATGATCTCTCCTAAGGTCACAGAGCATTTCTAGAAAACTTTCCCACAGAAGTCAATAGGGTCTGCTCCAGACCACTGTGTCTGTGGCCCATGGTCCATCTTCTGGAAACAGGAAGTGACAGACTATTTTGGGCTTAGTGGCTAGAGATGAAATTGCAAGATTTTTAGGATGTTTTTAAATATAGATAATAACATAGAAATTTAAAAACATAACCAAAAAATATTTTAAAGTGTGTTTGACATAAAAATGTGATTTCAACAATAGGTCATTTTCGGGCAACACAATCCCTGTAAGCAACAGTGATTAAGTGAGCATACAGGTGTAACACACTGTACTTAAAGAAACACTAAACCTGGAAATGAATGCTAACAGTTGGCAAAAATCTAGTAGACAGGGCACAGCAGGGAAGCTCCTGTTGCAGCCTTTTGTATTGCAAACAGTGAAAGGTGTAATTAGAAGCTCCTGGGTCCCAATGTGAAATCTGTAACAGGGCCACACTTACTATGTGCTTTGTATAATACTGGTGTGTTATTATGCTGTAATGAGGAATTTGCTCCCCCTCAGTCTTCGGGAGTCGTTAAAAACTGTTACCTCTGCACCCCCTATTGCTACACCACTGCAAACAGTCCTATGAATGTAAAGAGGTGGAGAGGGTAATGGCTGGGCTCCTGGAACACATAAAGAAGGTTTATCGTTAGATTTTTCTTAGTTTCAACTGCAATATGAGACAAAATATTTTCTGAGTTTAGTGTTCCGGTAACAAGAATATGTCTGTTGACAGTGAAATTCTGATGAAGGCAACTTTGGAAGTTTACTTATGTCCAACTATGGCTGAGCAAAGAAGAGCAGTGATAACAAAATTTACACTTTATGTATTCCATACATGTTACAGCCTTGACGTCTGCCGTGTGACTCCATTGTCTTTTCTAATTACTGTAGTTAAATACTGTAATGTTTGATCCTTAGCACTGAGGAAATTTATGAAAACAGGTGTTGTTGGGGTTGTTTTTACGTATATTATTTTACCCAAGGGCAACAAGGAAGCCATTTTCACCTGATCATCTGAGCATGTGAGTACACAAGTGAAGATTCTGATGGAGCGCTGCAATATATAATGACATCCGCATAGAGAAGCAGATCATTCTGTGCGAGGCCATCATTATACTGTAAACTGCTTTACTTCATCTGAGGCGTGCAGCCTGCATTTATACTGGCATAGTCACCTGGGGCTACTAAGATTTTACAATCAGAAGTATAGTGTTTCACATAGGTTTATATGAGATAGATAGATAGATAGATAGATAGATAGATAGATAGATAGATAATAGGACGGCTTGAAAAAGACGGCTCAGGTATGAGCTGTAACATTGCTTGTGTATTTGGGGAAATAAAATCCACTTTTTAACTACTTCACTGGAGTGCTGCCTATTTTTGCATTTTTATACTGGACCTGCATGTATCTGGCACCCATACCTTTGCTGGGGCTGTCTTTGTTTGGACTTCTAGATAATAGGATAGATAGATAGATAGATAGATAGATAGATAGATAGATAGATAGATAGATAGATGCTGACATCTTTATTTGTAATTTCCAATGGGATAGATGTGAGTGACTACTTGGTCTGGAGAGCACTGTGAATTATGTTAATACATTGGTGCTATACAAATAATGAGTGATAAGTAACACCAACACAGCATCCGCTTTTATAGAAAGTTGTTTAATACTTGTGGATTTGTCTCTTAGCCATCCATTACAAATGTAGTAATTTGGTATGAAAGGTTTCTGTGCTGAATACCAGAAATCAGGAGACCTTTTACATGATGGACAAATCTATAGAGAAATCTGTCATAGAGGAAATTGTCTGATGCTCCATAGAACTACATGCCTAACAACATTTAACAAAAGATTGCTAGATTTCCCACAGAACTTATTATTAGTTTAAAGGCAAATTAAGCCGCAGACTTCATCGGCTGATTTCTGAGTTAAGCAAATTACTAGGGAGCCATTAAACAACTGTTTCTGCCGCCATCCTGGAAGTATTGGTTCTTTATGTTTCTATTAGGCAGCGAAACGGTAATCCAGCTGCAGCCAGGGCTAGAACACTATAGAATGAATTCATTTGGGGTCCATTTTTATTACTAACTCTAGTGACAAGGTAGATATAAGGAATACATTTATAACGTGAAGTGGAAAGAAAGGATCATGGAATGCTAAATCAGACGACACTGGTTTTGTTTGTAGTCAGTAACCATGGAAACACATAGGTCTGCATGGAAAAAGTAGTTTTGTCAGTTCTAAAAGCAGTTGACACTTCTGCTTCAATGAACTTGAGCCTATAATATAACAAGGGACATTTATACTCCACTCCGGCCATTACTCCAATTAATTTGAGTATCTGAACATTGGTGGTTAAAGTGCAATACATCCATGATCTTGGCAATTATATTCCTTATTTTCCACGATACAAATATTAAGACTTAATTATAGGAAAGCCAAAAAAATGGAAATTTCTTATTGCTAAGTTATACCTCACTGATCTATGTTTGATACCTCTGCCATATATTTCTATGTGGTTCCACTTTTCTCTTAGTTGAACAAAGTTAAAGGGTTTTCCAGGCAAATTATATTGATGGCATACAATACTGTGCAGAAGTTTTAGGCAGATGTGAGATAAATGCAGCCAACTAAGAATGCTTTCAAAAATAGAAGTGTTAATAGTTTATTTTTGTCAATTAACAAAATGAAATGAATGAACAAAAGAGAAATCTAAATCCCATCAATATTTGGTGTGACCGCCCTCTACCTTCCTTCTATTCTTCTCGGTACACTTGCACACAGTTTTTGAAGCAACTCGGTAGGGAGGTTGTTCCAGACATCTTGGAGAACTAAGCACAGATCTTCTGTGGATGTAGACCTGTTAAGATCCTTCTGTCTCTTCATGTAATCCCAGACGACGGGGGCCATATCACCAATTCCAGGACTCCTCCTCCAAAGAGTGCTCACACCAAATATTGATGTGATTTAGATTTCTCTTTTGTTTATTCACTTCATTTTGTTAATTGACAAAAATAAACTATTAACATTTGTATTTTTGGAAGAATTCTTGCTTTGCAGCACTTCTATAACTGCGTTAAAATTTTGCACATTACTATATGTCACCACCACCAATCAGACTAGCAGGGGTCCAACATCCAGGATCAACTGTTCTCAGGAGCTGCTATATGGAGAGCAAAGCCAGAAGTAGATAGCTCTGATCTTTGTGTAGTGGCCACAGAGTTACTGCAGCTCAACTCCCATTCACTTGTATAGGAGCTGAGCTGCAGTAACTCTGCACAGCTACCACACAGAGAAAAGAGCTGTCTGCTTCCAGCCTTGTTATCCGTACTGTAGCTTCTGAGAAGAGCTGATCGGCAGGGTTCCTAAGTTTTGGACACCTGACTAGCTCATATTGTTTGTCCCAAAACCCTTTTAGCAACTTACATGCCCAATCCTTGTGTACCCAAAAGCCCCAAATATATTCAATTGTCAACTCCTGTTGGTTTTTATGTGAAATACTGACAACTGTGTAATAAATAGTGGCAGGTAAAGTTAGTCATATATTATTTGCCATTGTTATGCAGGAGGGGGAACCACTACATTTTTTAACCAGGGCCCTTCACCAACCTTGCTCCAGTCCTTTCAAATACTAACCATCAGGATGTTTTCACACTTGCAGTTTTCATGGCAGAATTTTTAGCCAAAGCCAAAAGTAGATCCACAGAGAAGAGAAAGTATAAAGGAAAGCTTCTTTTATTTTGTCTCCTGTATGGTTTTGGACTTAAAAACTGCAGGTGTGAGTCCATTCTTAATTTTTCCTGTGGTTATACCAGACTAGATATCTGGTTTGATCTGCAGTTACGATTATTTTTGTTTTATTTATGCCTATCTCTTATATGTTTACAGATGTTAAAGCCCATTTGTGATGTGCAGAATAAATATTTTCCTACAGAATTTCTCTAGATGTGGATTAATGTGGCTGGTCTCTTTGGCTTATTTTCACTTTATTGTAAATGTTTCCTCTGCTGAAATAGTATAGGAAAAATTGATCCTCCCCCCACTGAAATGAGGATCCAGTCTATTGTCTCTCATGTGTTGGTGGCACGATTGACTCTGCCCATATGAATGCTGTCTATCATCAATTTTCATTAGATGTTTCTGGCTCGGACATACCATATTTGGTGAATGGCAATTTAATGCTGGGTCTGATAATCTAGGAGGTGGAGGGGTGTAAAATATAAAGAGTATAGAAAACATCATGTAAAATGTACCAGCAGTACAAAGGATGCAGAAAACGTGAACTAGAAATACTAAAAATGCTTTATACTCAAGACTAACCATAAATGTTTGTAAGTAATAATGGCAGGAATAAAGGTGTATAGGTATATAGATAGTACATATGTATATATAATAGCATGTGGTAAATTGTTTAGGCTATCTGATCGTGTATAACACAATAACTACATCTAGATAGGGATAGATATATGTATGTACAACGGACCCTGGTACATAATACATTTGAGGTTTAGATATATACAATTACAATGAAGCATTCAACCCAACGTGCAAAGATTTCCTTCTATGGGCGCAGTCCTCTTAAATCAAAGGCCAATAGATACAGAGGATGGTGGCCTTCTCAATGAGGTGGTCCTTTGGAGATCTTTCACTGGAGCATATATACTATGCCTTGTATGTCAGTTTTGTGGTGTTCAAGAAATGAGAAAAGAGCCATAGCTATTCTGTATAGTTGTGTGTATGAGCTAACAAGAGATAATAGCAAGTAATAGCAGAGTTGTGAATTGTTAGATCTGTGAAGAGCCCTTGCTTTCCAAAAATAAAATATAAATCCTTGAAGAAGCCTCCAACCCTCTTCATAAATAAGACGCACCTCCCTACACCAAAATGGAGAGCTACACCAGGAAAGAATTTGCATAGATTTCCATTATAAGTCACTCCAAAAGATTGGCATGAGTTATAATGAATATATCGGGTCGAGGCATCCCTACCCCGACCTGCCCCACTCCACCGAGATTTGCACAATGTTTCAAGTGAGGTGCAGAACGGGGGTTGTGCACTACAAGAACATCCCTCTATGCCAGAAAAGTGGCATAGAGGGATTAATAAATCTCCTTCATTGATTTCAATGTAATTATTAACATGGCAGGTTTCTTTTTGGTCCGTTTTAACAGACCATCAAAATAGAGAACATGTCCAATTTCATCACTTTTCTGTGAGATCTGTAATGGTGGTACTATTAGTTGACCTGTACCAGCATGATAAGTTTTAATGTAGGTAAAGCTTCCATGCAGACATACAGATGTATCAAAGCTAACCTGAACTTCTGTAATTGGTTAAACTGCTGCATAGTGATATATGATCACAAAAGACAACAAAAACCAATGAAAAGTCATTGAAAAATGTTTTACAGTTTGCAGTTCAAACAATTACATGTGTATGTGTCCCCATGGTTACACATACATGCACACAACAATGTTAAAGGGATGTCTGACAGATGTTTTTAAACATCATCTCACAAGCATTTTAGAACAATGGAAGTCAATGGGTACATACACGTCTGTTAAAAAATAAGACATGTTTTTTCCATACTTTTCTGGCCTGACAGACCCAATACAAGGCTATGGGTCAGTTTATAATGTTCATTGTTTGGCTATTGTATCTGTAAAACAAACTTTAAAAAATGGATCAATGGGTTGGGTCAAAAAAATCAATGAAATTCATGTTGTTGTTTTTTTTTCACTAAAAGTTAAAAACTAATAACAAACAGATGACAAAGGGACATTAAAAACAGACAGATGGACAGAAAATGGATATAAAAAATGAGACATGGATGGAAAATAGACACTAAAAACTGACAAATAAAAACAAATGTAATTTGTTATTTATGTCATTTTTTCAATGTTCATAAGGCCTTATACTCTGCATATAGTCTTACCCTATACTCATGTATAGTCCCTTCCATGTGCCCCTGCCTCTTGCTAACCTACAGACAAATGAGCATATAGAAGAGAAAAACTCATGACTACAAAATCAGACTACAGTCATGTATGTTTGCACTCATATAGCCATGGAACCCCATAGCTTTGCTCAGGAGCTGTATACACAGAACAGTAGTGTTATGTTTATTCAATGCTATTTTCTAAGTTTAATGTATTTTTATTATAGATACATTGGAGCAATAAAGCAATATTGTAATATGTCCTATAACCTCTACCTTCTTCACTACAGGAGAAAGTAGATGTGTCTTCGGTATAGATCAGCATTTTCAAACCCCATCAAATACAATGAATGCAACTGAGTTGAAGAAGAACTCAAAGTGACCTTGTTTCCCCAGTCCTGAAGCATTTAGAAGCCCTGCAATAAAACTGTCTGTGGGAAGGTGAAAAGTCTGAACCAGAAATACCAAGGATTGAAGTTGTTCTTTTTTTTTCTTCTTTTTTTTTTTTAGTTTTATCAGATTTTTCTCTGGATAACTCCCCAGTTTGTGTGTGAGATCACAAGATGCAGTGGGATCTGCCAGATATGTACCAAAAAGGCAGATGAGAAAAATGAGAAGAGAACAAAGATACAGGGCATACTCCCAAACCTCCATGGTGTAAACAATGATCTGGTGGTAAGAGGTTGTCTGACCCAAAACATCTGTGGCAAAGGGCAATAAAACAGTTGGATAGACAATTTTCTACTGAAGGGCTTTGAAAGGCAGTCCACAGATAACCAGCCTGGGCTTCAGCTTTCTCACTAATTTTGTTAATTTCTTTTTCTGTTAAGGTTTTGTATACAAAAAACTGACTCTTTTATCCCACAAACCATTTTGTAGCAGTCTTTTAATGCATTTTTGGGGTTTTTTGTTTGTTTGTTTGTTTTAAGCCAAAGCCAGAAGAGGATTCAAAATGCTTGAGAAATATAAAGGAAGGATTTATTCTTCTCCCGCTGGATCCACTTCTGGCTTTGACTCAAAAAACTGCATCATAAACTGCTTGTGTATTTTGAGTCTTAAAGGGACATCACATCAGTTGGTCACATGAACAGTCTTGCAGCTCAGTCCCATTCATATGAATGGGCCTGAGATGCAATTCCAAGCATGGCCACTATACAATGAAAGGCACTGTGCTCGGTAAGGAGTGAAGAGGCCACAGTAATCAATGTATTTATTTTACTTATATCAACAACCCCTTTAAGTAAGCCCTTAAGACTAAATACCTCATTTGTAAAAAAAAAGAACTGTAACTTTGGCCATTTTTCCTCCATTTGTGCCACATGAAAAGTGGGAAGAGTTATTAGCTGGAGGTGGTGTGGCTGCAGCCCTAGAGATTCGCTGCTGTAGATTTTGTTTTCTATTGCCCAAGATGTGCCAAATTTATTACAAAGTATGTGGCTCTTAATAAATTTAGCACTTCTCACTCCAGGAGCTTCTGTTTATGATGCCAGTATTAATAAACTTTCCACTGTGTTTATTTTTGTATTCATCTGGGTTTTTTAGTGTGTATTTACATATAAAATATGGAGTAAAAATGATGGCAAAATCAATCCTTTGTGCTCCTTTATACCACCAAAATCTCTGACGTCAAACTATACCTCCCAACTGTCCCTCTTTTGGAGGGGAAGTCTCTAATTTTCACCTATGTCCCTCTGTCCCACTTTGCTCTTTAAATGTCCCTCTTTTTGGTCTGTGAAAAAAAAATTAATGAAGGAATTTGCAATATTGCTCCAAAAAGTTCATGTATGGTTATATATTAGCACAAATGGAATTTTTTACGATCATTTGATGCAATTTGGAATTTAAAGGGTCCGTCAGGTCCAAAACCCCTCCCAAATCTTAACAGTGCCAAGGGTCTCTAATAGGAGCAGAAATATACCTTTGTGACCACAAACCTATGAAGCAATACAGAGATAATCATCTTGTTATGGATATGCCTGCAAGTGCATCAGGGGCAGGGCCTGGCTTACCAGATTTACATACAGATAACCATGATGCAGACAAAGACTGAAAATCTCAATCATGGCTAAAGGAGATACATTGGGTACCAATTCCAGAGAAGATACATTTGCAACTGTCTGTAGGCAAATCTAGTAAATCAAACCCCGCCTCCGATTCACTTGCAGACTGATTTACATAGAAGGATTATTATCTCTGTAACACTCCATCAGTTTGTGGTGACAAAGGTATGTTTCTGATCCTATTAAATTATTAATTTGGAAGGCATGTTGGACCTTATAGACTCCCTGAAAAATGATCCTGAAAAATGGATCTTTAACACAGCAAATCATGGTAGTCTTTTTGTGACCATCCAAAAAGTTGGGGACAACCCCCAGACCTCTTTTAGGCTAAGCCCATGTACTACAAGTTTGCATTGTAAAGGATGAAATCTTCAGCCTAACACAAAGCAATAATTAACATGCTGTGGGTTCAAATCCTGCAGCATGTAGATAGGATTTGTTTAATTCCCCTCCGCTACACTTGTACTGTACTTCACAGCAGGTTATCCGCTGACAATTCTGCTGCAGCTAACCCACTGCATATTCATAGCCTTAAACTAGTGATTTTGGCGAGGTTGGAACAGACTCTGTTGCAGATTCCATCAAGATTGCCCGAAAAAATTAGCACAACACCCCATTATAACTCAATAGAGTCCATCAAGTACTGTTGGTGTCCATCAGATCTGGTGTGAACCCAACCTCAGCCTGAAGGAAGGTTGCATGCTACTTTTCTTCTGCCTAGACTGTAAAGCTAATATCCTGCCACATACCCCCCACATATGGCTCCATTGTGCCTATCCAGCAGTTTATTTTCCCCCAGGAACAGGGAACTGATTTCCATGCTTGATATAGGTGGACAATCCCTTGTTGGATCCATTGTGATCTCTTTATTACAGAAATATCAACCCAAAAACTGACTCAAACTGATGTCAATATTTTCAATCAGTTTGGATTATTTTCATAGCAAAAAACATTCTGCAAGTGTATACCCAGCCTGAGGGCACAGTCACCTTGTGAGGCACTTTTATGAAGACTGGCTTACCACTTAGTACATCTGCAATGTTCATTTCCCTTGTCTGAGCCACCATTGGAACAGAACAGCAACAATTTTGCAGTGCTGAATCCATCACATGGGAGAAGCATGATGGACCCCATTGACTATATTGTGGTCTGGAGATTTTCTGTTATGGATTGTGTCATTACCACATATCACATCATGCTGCCCTGTTTTGTCCAACATTTTTTTTATGGAATCTGGAAGGAAGGCTCCTAACAGATGCTAAAATCCAGATGTGAACACAGCCTAAGTCAGTACTGTATTTCCCAGCAGGGTAGACTTGACAAATATAGACAGGGTACCAAACAGTACCAGTGCAGTTTTTTCACTCCACTTTTTCTGTAGAAAGTGTTTGGTGCATCAGTAATACTTCAAATAACTAGGAAAAAGGGGAACCTACATACATGATGGCAAGTTTGTAGCCCTTAGAAATTAATGTGAACCTTCATAGGATTATTTCCAATTTTTACAAACTATATGTACAAAAAAGCCTTACATACTTCAATATCTATCAAATCCTAATGGATGTTATAGACCTTAATGGTAATGTATATTAACACAAAGAACACTAATGTGAACAGAGCTCCAACCATCCAATTGTGTATACCCTTAGCTATATGAATATTGACTGTGCGGTCTTCTCCTCCATGCATTTGTGGGTCTGAAACATTGCTGTGACTTGTGGTTCTACCATCTGAATCATCTTTGATGGCCAGCTACCTTACAAGCTACATTTTATCAATTTGTTTTCTATGCAGGTTATGTGATACACTGTGGCAGCCATTATTTATTTTTGTGGTTTTTATATTTTGCATTCTTTTGTATTATAGCTCTTACCCATGATATCAGATTCAGATTAGAATAGCTCTGGGCTTTGTAACAAGCCACATCTATCATTATGATTCCACATATGTTAACTTGCTGTATGTAAATATTAATGTAATCCCAGTGTAGCAGGAAGGCTATCTTTCTCATACTCCACTTACCCATATACTAGCATGTTCTAATACCTGCTGCTCATACACAATAGCTGAGACCGAAGTGTCTGCTAGGGCGAGGCTAGAAGACCCCACTGAATAACCCTATTGTTCCTGGATGGGGTCATGACCGAGAAAATGCTAAACTAACCTGCTGCCAAACGTTGCCAATTTACTTTAAACATTTATTGGCCTGATTTTCCCAAGCACAACACTGGGTGAGCCCCCTTCCTTCTCCAAATGCCCCCATATGCGTGTTATATAGCCAAACATCCGTGCGCCTCTTCTATAGTATTATTTATTTATTTATGTAGATAGATGATAGATTAGATACAGAGATAGATAGATAGATAGATAGATAGATAGATAGATAGATAGATAGAGGATATGGACTGATTCAAGTGATTACTATCCAGGAGTGCAGTATAGGTTGCCGCAATGTAGATAGATAGATAGATAGATAGATAGATAGATAGATAGATAGATAGATAGATAGATAGATAGATCCATATAAACCATTCCATTCCAATTCAGTTACTTTATATTGTAATATTTAATTTTGCTGTAATGAAAGGTCATTGATCCGTCAGTATTGTGACATACTGGCCATCCACGATTGTATTATAATCCATTGGGCTGTGAGCTATGGCACCAAACTTCCTAAGACTGTCCAATGAGTGGATTTTGGTTGGATTCACACATACATTTTTATTTGTAATTTTTGATACAGCTAAATCAGAGCCAGGAGAAAATTTAAAACTAAGGACAAAAATATAGAAAAGTTATGTCCCGTTTTGTATACATTCCTTTAAAACTACATTACAAACTAAACTAAAACTGCATAAAAATTGCCTGTGTGAATTCAGCCAGCGTTCTCTTCCCTCATCCCCGCCATCTTATCTTTAACTTTTTCTGGATGTCCGCCATGTATTGTGCTGGGGGTGCAGAATATTTTATAGATTTGTGTGCAAGAGCCCTGTCTACTATTTATTTATTTATTGTGTGTTTGTTTTATTTTCTACCATTTATTTATTTTTATTATTATTTGTGAATAAATTTAATCATTACTTTAAAAAAACATAATGTTTGTCCTCACTTACCCCTCATACCCTAAGTTATGTCAAAAATCCTCCCTTTCCATTCACCTCCCCATATGTACACCCTGCCGGATACTGCAGCAATTTATACCATAAGATAACACGTGTGAAAGTCCTAGAAGAAAAAACTTCCAAGTGCCAAGACTGAAACGTGTTTAGAGTAGATTTGCAGATGGTGAAGACTGAACACGACAATAGGTTTACATGTGGTTAATAAGTTATTAAAACAACATATGTTTCCCTTCCATGTAATACTGTAATATTTACTTGGCTGGTTATGGGGAGAGGAGGATCCCAACCCCGGGTGATCTCAGTAATCAACATAAAACACTGGGATTTCTAGGACTGCAGAAAGTTCTGATGCTCTGCAACATGAATTGTTGACTTTTCTTCACTGTGCTCCTCCACTTAAGCCCAAAAATGTTTGGCTTGGGGATCTGCCATGGACTATAAATCATAAGGACGTATTAGGAAGTGCATAAAACTATATTTTGAGATAATGACATAGAGGATCACAATAAATACAACGACCATTCTGGTGGAGCTGCCACTTCTAGTTATAGACTCGTAATTCACACACTGCTGTTTGTCTTTTAATTATATGAAATAGCAGTTTAACATTAAACTGCAGGCATAGAGAAACATGGTCTGTGGCTAAACCCCAGAGGCTGTAAATATAAAATCCATAGCCAGACAACCTCCCATAACACTGTAAACGTAGGTTTTCAAGAGATACATAAAAGCAAAGCAGAGGTCTCATAAGATAGCACATATCCCTGTCTGCACTTCTCAAGACATGTATGAAGGATACACATTTCACGTTGATATATTGAGGTATTGCTTTGATTTTACCATATTTAATACAGCCCCATATACAAAGCATGGGCTAATGGGACGAGGCACTTACAGCTGCAACTTTGTTTAAAGTAGAACACTTCAGCTGCTCTTGAGAGCTCAGTTTTATAACTTCAGGTTGACATTGGAGACATCTTTGCTTTTATCTGCACACATGTGATCTGTTTATCTATATAACTTCCTAAATGTAGCTTTCACATTTAACAAATCTGCATGCTATTATCTTTATACAGAACACACTTCACAGGAACAAGCACAGAGTTAAATGTCGTAGAGAAGTGTTAGTACTATGTATATTTAGTGCATGTAGAATAACATAGAGGATACACGTTGGGAGACCTGCATAGGTCAGGGAGGTTTAGAGGTCAGCCTGCAAGCCTAAAATAAAGTTAATGGCACAGAAAATGTGTCCTTTGCGTGAACTCTGCTTGCTGCAGTTTACCCCAGAACTTCAATAAAATACCTTTTCACACTCTCAACATGAAGGCATCAGGAGACTTGAGAAAGAAAGCTCAGAGGAGACTTGGGATGGAGGCAGTCATTTTTTTTGCATTCTTTTCTGTAGCCCCTGTTTAATGCATTCATAACACAATTGCAACCCAAGAATCGTGTAAGTGTCATTGCCATGACTGTGGAGCTGTGTGGCTGAAATCCACATAAAAATCCCAGCAGACAATGGAGGGGATAAAATAAGATTTGCAAATCTGCTTTATCCAATCTTAATCATTTCGATGGAATCAATATTTAAAAAGCGAATGATAATCTTTCTACCCAGACCTGATGTTATTTTATTTCTTAATTCAATATATGCAGCCTATAGTGGGGACTTGATTAATGTACCCGCTGCTTTCTGGGCAGACACACAGAGTACAAAAGTCCCCATCTTATTCAAGCCTGCGACATTCAATTTTAATTCATCAAATTTTGAAGCAGTTTACAAAAGAGACAGTGAGAGAAAGAGGGGGACCCAGAAAGGGTGAGCTTCCATCCAGAGACACTCATGGAAATCTTCCTACACTGACTCAGGACTAAACCAATAATATCGTTTAAACTAAAGTACATGGCATTTTACAATTGCAATATTTTATCTTATCATTTAATATATATATTCACACATTCTTTCCCTGCATGATGCCTTCAACTATTTATATTGCTGCATAAAATGATATGCCCGGGCAGCAGAATTAAATCGTATTCTGTATTTAACACTAGATATGTCTATGTGTCTGTGCTTAAAATGAATAACATAGAAATATTATAAATAATACAAAAATCACTAAATTAAAAATAATAATTAGAATCGAATAAATAATAACTATACTATTTACATAGCACTTCTCTGGTGTAGCTTGTATGTTGACTACAATTTAGATTTAGGGAAAGTGAAGTGATCATCACAAGATAACCACAATGGCTGCATGTTTTTGTTCTGTACAGTGATAAGTATACTAGCCCTCTACACAATGATTGGAGCCTGCTTTGTGTCATGTTGCCTGAAAGGGAATGGGCCTACCTGAAATTTGACATTCTTCTGCTACAAAAGATAGGACAGAACACGCAAAATAGCTGAAATTGAAAACCTTTAGGCCCTTGCACTGAGATCACAGAGGGGTCATTACTATTTACATTGAAGAGATGCCTTCCACAGCTCTGCCAGGGCTCTAATAAACACAGCAAAATCAGGGAATGTTATAGAGTCAATGTAATAAGTGTCTAAGGCAGGAGAATGCAGAATGGGCACAATCACATTCTCCAGTATTGTATTGTGGCTATAGATATAGAAACATAAATGTATGTTTTCTGTAAGACCCATAGTAACATCATACTACAACTACAATATAACCATACACGAATACATACACTCTTAGGCCACTATTAGATATGAATTTGGGGACAGTGCACATAATAGAAGGCATACAATCCCTATTGCATCAGTGCTAACATAAAGCTACAATGTTGCATACAAATAAACAGTTACCAGGATAAACTAAACCACACTCACTGTTTTATTGAACAAACAGACGGTCACATTACACTAGGACTGTTTACAGCATTTTTACATTGTTGTCTCGACCAACAGAAAATAAAAAAAAAATGAAAATAAAATAAAATGGAAAATAAAAACACAGTAACCACAACAAAGGGGATCTATCATCTATCGACTGCCAAACTTTCTTGTCAATAGCTTCACATTATGGCAATTTCTATTTCATGTGCTGCGATCCTTAAATAAGCTTATCACATCATAATGATAGTTTATACAAAAAAAATGAACAAAAATATCAGTTCCACCTCTCCAAGGTGATTGGCTTTGTTCTGCCATTGTCAACACGTAGGCAAAGGGCAAAACTGTAACCCTGTATTATTTTATTTTAGGAAATCACTTAAAAACCAAACATCTCCCTTCCAAATAAATAAAGTGTCCAAAACAAACAAGAAACATAAAAACAACACTGGACATAAAGCCTGATCCCATGCACTGTAACATGCATTTAAAGCCTTTTTGTAGATCCAAAAGAGCTCTCAATTTTCCAACGCACAAGGAAAAAAACTACAAGAACCAAAATATATATATATTATTAATAATAATAATATTATAATTATCATTAGATTCTATAAATATTGAGTCATTTGTGGGGGTTTATAACCTTGTAATATCCTCTCGCTGATCCTGAGTTGAGCTTTGCGTTATATCCTCGTTGGGAGCAGAATTGGAAGCAATGATGTTGTTATTAGAGGCGTTGGAAGAGGCGCTGGATCTGACTTTTGTGTTTGGTAACCTGTGGTCTTTTTTCCATTTCATTCTCCTGTTTTGAAACCAGATCTTGATCTGCCTTTCCGATAGACACAAGGAGTGGGCAATCTCAATGCGCCTTCGCCTGGTCAGATATCTGTTATAATGAAATTCTTTCTCCAGTTCCAATACTTGCTGCCTGGTGTAAGCAGTTCTGGATCTCTTGGGCTCACCTCCAGTGTAATTGGGGTTCACTGAGAAAGAAAATGGAGAGAGAGAGAATCAGTAAAGGAGATAAGCAAAGAATAGAGAAGGGAAGAAGAAGATTTGCAGGGACAGGGAGACACCAGATAGAAGACATACGAAGGGGCATCTGCTAAATGCCTCCTATAAAAAAAAACCTCCAGTCCTTTCTCTTCTATTAGGAAGAGGGTTCCCTTAGCTCCAATGTGGCTGAATTATTTATGCACTCCTTACAAAGCTATATAGGAGTTTTCCCTCTCTCCCTCTCTCTCTCTGTAACACACACACTCTACATAGAGAGCAGAATGAAGCACATGGCTGCAGCAGCCCAGACAGGCTTGGCTATAAAATTTATGGTGGGTGTAATTACCCATTCGTAGTCGTAAATCCAGTTCAATTGTGCTAACCCAAAGACTCTTTGAGCTTAAAAAAAAAAAGGAAAAAGAAGAAGAGAGGTTAAGGCAGAAGAAAAGTTTCCTACCAGTACTGACGTGTATTTTCTTCATCCAGGGGTAGACTATGGGCTGTTTGGTGGCTGTGCTGCTAGGATGCTCAGGATTAGGCTGGTTGCAGGCTGGGGGTGCAGGGGAAGGAGTGGTGGAGGTGGTGGTGGTGGTGGTTAGAGATGGTGTTGGATGCTCACAGAGCTGAGGTTTGCCTACAAGGTGATGGTTGCTTTGAGGTTGTCCATGGACCCTTGTGTGTGTGGCAGGGTTGCCTGGCCCCTGGATGCTGGCACAGCTGTACTGGCGCTCAGTGTAGGCAGTTCTTGGAGGGTACAGTTCCTGGTGGTGATGCTGGAATCCAGTGTCCCTGGACCGGCTATAATATTCCGGACTGTGATCTGGGATATAGTTATTTTGCGAATATTCCTCGCATGGAGGAAATTTCGGATCGATGTAGTTAGAGTCCATCAAATACGAACTCATGATCATTAATTTCTGGAGTGGAAAATAATTTTTCTCGCTTTGTCGTTTTTCTGCTCCATAAAGCCCTCCTACTAGCTGGCGACCCCGTAAAGTTACTTTCACCATGTGACTCTAGCAGCCAATCACAACCTCCATGCTGGTCCCCGGATAAGGAACCTAAAGCTTCTTTAAAATGTCATTTTCCCTTTGCATGTTTGTTGTTGTGTTGTGATCTCCTCTAGAGCTGCAGCCATTCACTCATTATGCCCTATGCACTGACTGTGAGTGTGAGTGTTTATCTGGATACTGCAAAGGGGATGTGTTGACTATTGCAAAAAGGAAGATATAGAAGTGGTTGATGGATACTAGAGGTGGGTGGAGAATCTACACCTCCTCCTTCTCCAACAAACATCGAGACCTTTACATATACAACATACAAAATTATCTTATAGGGAACCGTCTGCTGCTTAACCTTAAATATATCATAACCCCTTACCTGTCCTCCATACATGGTGTATTTCTGCTTGCACCCTGGATGCTCCTATTCACAGCCAATGCACCCTGCAAAGACAAGAGAGAGTCAATATCTGATCAGGAATATCAATACGAACACTATTCATTCATGCTCCTTCTGTATGATATGGTATTAACTCTTTCTGTTCTATATGCTGTTAACTAATTCCATACTGCTTACCTTTATCTATCCATAATCACATGTATGCTCTATACATAATCATCTATTTAGGTACAGGAACACTTACAGACCATTTCATACATATAGCATCAATATGACTACCATAAACTACCTATGTTATGTACTGTAACTATCCCCATGCTATATACTGTTGAGTGTTCCTTTATTATATACTGGTTAGCTCTTTATATGCATAGCTTTATTCTGTTTATGTCACTATTAAACATTCTGTTGTAGATATAGCAACATATACAGGCAAAGCTAATGCATGTAGCATCACTATGAATAAAATGATTGCTCCCATATTCTATACTGTTAACTACTTCTATACTGTATGTAGTCAAGTATTTCTATCTATGTATCTAAACTGTTTAAATACATTCTTTTATTACACATTTTGGAACAGTTAGACGTAAGCTAAAGCATATAGAATGAATGTGAATACCATTCCTGTTTCTATACCATATACTGCTAACTATTCATATGCATTGCATATATTACCCTGTGTATATATAATGATATTCATATTATAGATATTGAAACACTATGGGATATGGAATGACTTATCTCTCTTGTAATGCTTGCAGCTATGTCCATAGGTGTCACACTCCACAGGAACTAAAACGAGAAAGAAAGGGTTAATTCAGAGCATTTCTTTTTTTGCACTCAAAGAATAACAATTGCATTTAGATAAGAGCCTGTATAGATATATACTTGTGATCAACCAAACTTCCTAGAGAGTCTTTGCCTGTAACTCCCATATATTCCCATAAGCATCAGGATGGGTATATCACTCAGTAGCCAATGCAATAACAAGGCTGCCTAGGACGTGGTCTGCCAATGCAATCTTCAGCTAGATAGGGTCCCATCGTAGTCTCTTCTTAAGAAAACAAAAATATCTGGAGAGGGACTGTGGTTGTATTTGCTCGATGCATCTATTTCACACTTGCTACTTCCAGCAGATAATATAGTGCTTAAAAAACCCTGGGAATTTATGTAAACATTTCCAAGCAAACAGCTATTACAATTAGGTATTTTATCAAGAGCTTAGATTAGGCATTAAACATGGGAGTGGAGATATGTGATTGCTCCCCTGTTCAGCTTGATAACAATTATAGCATAGAATCATAGCTTGTAGGGCAATGCAATATTTTACTTGATAACAATAAAAGTGACACATAAAGTTAGCTGTTTATGTTTTATTTATTAGACTAAATGTGCCAGCGGTGTTGCAGGCTTTAGGTTCGTTCTAACAGCTTTTATAGGGCAGTAAAAGGCAATAAATCAAGCAGGAGGATTGGACTGCTTGGGACTTGCTCTTTTGCGGTGGCTGTTCAGTCTTTATAGGAAATGTAATAATGTGTTATTTTATGATTATTTAATCTACACCTTTAATCCACTCCTCCCTCCTCTCCCAGCCCCTTCCACCAACCCAAAAGCAAAAGAGGGGAGACTAAAGTCAACATCTATATAACCACTTACACCAAGTGCTGCATTAAACACCAGGGATTTCAGGACAATTTATTCCAGAGCAGAATAAAACACAGAGTAGAGGCTTGTAGCATCACCCATATACCCCCCTAGAGACGAATCTGTGAGTGCAGTATTCACACAAATTCGATTCTACAGGGTGCATATAAGCGCCTTCTTACTACTGCTGCTATCATGGGGTGGGGGCTGGAGGGGTAAATGTCTGTAAATTAAAAGTCCCATTAAAAAAGCCACAATCGTTCTAACGCTATCCAGATGTGAGCCAGCCTGCTGTTATATGGAGCTCTATTTCCCAAGTAGCCTCTAGCTTGTGCTTGCAGAAACTTAAATAGTGTAATGTGGGGGGATCTGCATCAACCTTGTGGGTTACTGTGGTTGGGCTCTGCTATCACAGCTTTTGCTATGCCAGGTTTTCTTGAGCATGAGATCTAGGCTCCACATTAATGTGCCTGCATTCATTATAAAGAGTATCCATTTTATGCCTGCGCAGTCTATTGTGCACCACTGGGACAGACGTGTGCACTGTTCCCATCATCCATGTCCATACATATGTACAGAGCATCATTCACTGGCAATACATGTGTCTTATGAGCATATACTCTGCATCTAGAGGAAAATAGAATGTGTGTGTATATATATGTCTATGTGTCTTTGTGTATACACGTGTGTTATATGTGTGTGTCTGAGCGTGTGTTGTATTTTATTTTTCCTATCATTTTAAATACTCAAAAATATTATAAAAAGATATTAAAAATACTAAAATTACAAGACCAAAATGCAAACTCAAAGGTGATGTTCTCTTTCAGATCCCTTGCATATAAATATATATGTTTATGCAGACTCTTAGCTCAGTCAGAGCCTTTCCTATTGTAACAAATATGTCCAGCTCCTTTCAAGCCATTCCTCTTTCTGCAAGCAGCTTTCATTAACCACAGAGCAAGCATGGCTGTGTGTAAGGTGCAGATCTGGGATCCACATCTTAATGCAGAAAGCATTAAAAAACACACACTGCTGGGCTTTGTATAGAGAGAAAGGGAAGCAGGGCAGCTGTGTGTTCACAATGTAGCAGGCAGCAGCACTACAAGAACCTAGCACAGATAAGGCTTACTAACCCAAGGAGAATGACTTGTAAACTATTTATGACCAAGCTCTGAAGTTTCCTTATGAGCAGATGATCAGCTCTGGGGTCTCTGGTTTTTGTGCTACATAAAGAGGGTGGAAAATTCTCTGGCTGCGGAGGAACATTCTCTGCACAAAGCGTCTTTTTTTGACAGTTCTGAAGAAAAATAACTGTCTATTGTCCCTAAGGGTTCATTGAAGGTGCTATTACCATACTGACCGTTTTGCTAACCTGCACCTCTTGCAATTAGCAATCTGTGCCTGCTAACAAAAATCAGCTACTTTCCAGTAATTCTGCTGCAAATCCTTCCTCTCCCACTGGCATCAGCTTTCATTTTATTTTTTTTTATTTCATTTTATGTTCATTTTAAATTGTATCATATTTTATTTGGTATTTTTTTGCTCCTTGTATCATTTTGTATATCTTTGCTCACATCTTCTATGCATTATGGCCGCAGATTTGTGTTTAAATATTTGCATTTCATTTGCCTTGTTTAGATAGACACAATACAAAGGTCAGTTTGCTCCACAAGCTCCATTCATTTTTCTTTTCAATTGTTTTACATTTTTTATCTGGGGGGAAAACAACAACTATTTATTTCTCGCAGAAAAAAAGGAGAAAAATTAAAAATGCATTTTGTGTTTGTAGGGAGAATGCAAAGATTATTGCCCTCCTATAGTGGAATTCAATTTTCTTTAAATCTCGTTTAAAGTGGGCTTTTTTTCCCTCAAAGTGCACGCATTTTAATACTGGTTAGACAGCGTGACCTGAATTTCACCTCTGTTGCTTGACTTCCACCAATAGGTCACTGCCACAGAATATTGATGGTACAACTCAGTTGAAATCTGTCTCCACACAAATGGCCTTTAGATCTCATAGCTAGTTCAATAACTAGTTATAATGTAGAAGGGAAAAATGGGAGCCAGAGGCAAAGTAATTTGATGTTTCATTTTTATGCTGAGGGGAAAAAAAAATATAAAGTTGTTTTTATTTTTTATTTTATTATTTTTTTAATTTCCTTGTTTTTGTGTCTTTCTTTAAAAAATTCCCCAGTTGAGTTTGGTATGTAGATGCTAGAAAGGATTTCTAGTGCAGATATATGTGCTGTTCTTTGGGTGTGCACAATGGGTGGATAGTTCATGAACTCTGCAGGGCTTAATGCTGCGGATATTGAGGTGCATCTACCCACTCGCTGTGACACACTGCTCCTCTCTGGATGCCACTTATATATAGATTATATGACACACCGAGGTATGTGCCTATGTCAGACCTGAACCAGGGAGCAGCATTTTATAGCCACAACTTGTAGCTAATATAGAAATGACAACTATGTAGAAAGAGAGGGATGTTTAATGGACATGTAAGAATAACAGGTATATGCATGTAGCTATCTAGTTATCTACACGTGTGTGTGTGTGTGTGTGTGAGTGTGTTATATATATATATATATATATATATATATATATATATTAGATAAACTATAAAGATTTATAGATAAATAGATGTGTATGTTGATATATGTATATATATATATATATGTATATATATTATGTATATATATATATATATACATGTATGATAAATAGATTATATATATATATATATGATAGATAGATAGATAGATAGATAGATAGATAGATAGATAGATAGAAAATATGTGTGCGTGGATATATTTATTTATATAGATAAATATATTTTCAGTATATATTATGTGTATGTAGACATGAATATTTCATTATGTCTAACAATCTATATTTATTTATTTTATTGTTATTAAATATAATTTATAAATAAAATCTGATTTCATGCAAGATGTTCAGTGTAAACTTCTCTATATTTTTTATCTCTAAAGTCAGTGTGCTTTACACTTATTGAATCGGGTTGTGTATAAAACTATGCAGCATGTATATAGTCTAACTATGTGACTATACCACACAAGACACAATATAATACAAGAGATTATTCTGTTTATGAATTAGTATCTCCAGGATAATGAATGAATCAGAATCTTCAGATGACACTGTAGTGAAGATAAATCTTAACACTTTACACTGTATGTGTTACTTTTATAGGTAGAGGCTATGGTAGCTAGAGTCTTGTCAGTAAAGTAGATTTATCTCAAGAGCTGTAATAAGTTGTAGATATTCTCATGTCACATACACAACGTTATCATGTGCACATAACAGTAGCCCTGGCATTATCTACACCAGGCTTTACTGTGCAGATAGGGTTAACGTAATGAATACGTAGGCTGATGTTTCATTTAGTAGTAAGGGTTAATGTTGATAATGCTTATTTGTAATATATATATATATATATATATATATATATATGCGTGTGTTTGATACAATTAATGCCTATGATGATTTAATATCTAAAATTAAATTACTTCTGATGTTAATATAAAGGATGATGTTGAGGGTCGATTTAAGTGAATTGAAGGGGTTAATACGATGCAGCTCAACAATAGATTATTAATATAGTAATGGGTTAATGGAGAAAAAGTTTAATTCTTACACACAGAGATTTAATGCTGCGAGTGAAGTTATAGAACTATGTCTATATAAGATGAAAGGGTTAATGCTCTGAATGATGGAGTTATTTATATCATAGTGAAAGGGTTAACACAATATCGGTGCATTCCTGATCTAGTTAAAAGATAAAGTTGTATCTGTAATATATTTATTATAAAGAAATAGTATAGTGAGAGGAATGATGAAGTAAAGGGTTAAGATGCTGAGTCCTCATGGAGCTTTGTTTTTAATATACTGAAAGGGTAAGAGGATGAATCAGGCTAAAGTTATGTTTTATATAGTTTTATGGTGCTTTATGGGGAGTGTTAAGGAGCAATATTCAGGTTTTATATAAAATAACCCTGACACTGCTGAATAAACAGCACGACGATCATATACAATCGATACCCTACTGAAGATCTGGAGATATTCCCTGCATAGACTGGGAGTAGAAAATAAGGCATTGCAAAGGCAGGTTGCAAACGAGCAGCTTCTTCTCTGCTACTATTGACAAAGCAGGCAATTGAGAATCAATTTAGTGATGGAGTGAATGTGTATGCAGATATTAAGCTTAATCTGAGGGCAAGTAGAGGTCTCCTGTGCTAAGGACCAGTGCAAGGTGCTGCTGGATCTCAGGAGGATCTCTGCTGCCCCAACACCAGCCAGGGACTCCATTGAGAATCCATATTTTGATATCACTCCTTTGATCTTGAAGTGTCCAAGTGCCTATGTGTGTGTTTATATACACCACTTAAATGCTTGAATCGAGTATAAACACTGTTTTATCAGTAGCTCAAGGGCACTAAGAGGTGGGAGGACAAGATGAAATGTTTTTACGTTTTCCAAACCCTCTTTCCCACCTTTTGCCCCTCTTTGAAGTGTATAAAGAAGGTGATTTTCAATATTTACCAAGGGAATGTGGTATCATATAAGTTACAACAGATCCCTCATCTATGTCCCATTACATGTATCCTGCAAATAAAATCTAAACAATGAAGGTCTAGAACAGATCTATCCATAGCCAGACATGCAGTACACTGACTGATCTGTAAGGATCAGCATATGAAGGGCAACTCATATATTAATATTACTATTAATGTTAATAATTTACATGATGGATCCAAGTATAATAATAAAATACCCCCTATATATCTATAATGTCAGAAAGTGGGGCCATTGGGAAGAAACATAGGTTTGGGAAGGACAAGGTATCCCTCATCAAGTTTTGAGAACTATGTAGAAGACTGGAAGGAGAAGGATTTAGATCCACAATCTAGGGATAATCCACTGTTCGGTTGGTTGTACTGGCTGACATTACACCTTTCAGAAAATTAGTTGATAAGGGAAACTTAGATCATAAGATGGTTACAGGAGATAAAGAAGTGTCCTGGAAGACGGTGGGAGATTTATAGGGGTAAAGAGAGAAAATCTGAAACATCAAAAGACATCATAGAAGATGAAAAGAGGTGAAGGGAGAATCTGGGTCACAGGAGCTACAAAAAGGTGCTGGGAGATTAATAGAAGACTTGCAAGGGTTTAGCACGAAAAATACAAATAATAAAGATATTGCATCTGAATTTCTGAATTACAAGTGAATTGCAGCTGTTTTGGATTGTTCCTGTCGACACAACTGATGTATGATATTGGTTTTGCTGGACGTAATTTTAATCCTAACAATATACTGCAAAAAAAATAGAGAGAGAAATAATACAAATAAAAATGACTTTACTTTCTTGTAATTCTTGTGCATATCTTTCCACTAGTAACATTGTATTATTTTGTATACATGTCATTTAATGCTTAATGTAATGAAGTGTTCAAGCGATTGACAAAGCAAAGTTAAAGCTAGTGAAGGTTATGTGTATGTGTGCATGTATTTATGTATGACCCTGCATCTACCTATATACAATATATTATCTATCTATCTATCTATCTATCTATCTATCTATCTTTACCTATCTACATATATTTTCTATCTATCTAGCTATCAATCAATCTTTGCCTATCTATATGCCTTTCCCATCTATCTATCTATCTATCTATCTATCTATCTTTATCTACCCTTCCGTCTATCTATCTATCTATCTATCGTTAGCTACCCTTCCCATCTATATATCTATCTATCGATCTATTTCTACCTTTCTCTCTTTCTATCTATTTATCTTTAGCTATGTATATACCTTCCCGCTATCTATCTGATTTGTTCTATACATCGACGTACCTTTGCCTCTTTATCTCCCTACCACCCTTCCCTGTTCCGTTCTTTCTTCTTCTTCTTCTTCTTCTTCTTCTTCTTCTTCTTCTTCTTTCTTTCTTTCTTTCTTTCTATATTCTCCTACATTTCCCTCTATCTATCTATGATCATTTGTGTAATGACTATACCATGAATCATACCATCCATCTATCAACGGTCTATATTTCTTTTGCATGTATTTGCATCTGTGCAGGCAAACAAATAAGTTGTTAGAATTTGTTTCTTGTAAGTAAATGTGCCTGTGTGGTTCTTTAGGTGTGCTATTGTGTTTATGTGTGTTGTGCCTTTATGTGTCTGTTACAATGTTTGCTGAATTATAAGGTGAACAAGCTCACATTTAGAAGGTCATTTTATATCCCATTTGACTCAGCCTCGGTATAAGGTGGGGAGGGGGTTCTCCCTTAAGTGGCATTTATGTTCGGTGTTATTATAGCACGCAGCCATCAATAAACCGGTTAGTGGGGCCTCAGTTCTAACGACAGATCGTCTGCTTCTGCGCTCACCTTCATAATTTATGCAGGGTTTGAGTGATAGGCACCTAGTCCTGATTTATAAGATGTCAGCCTGTATTTTCTTCTGCTAGAGGGCTGAAATTAGCTTTCAGTCAGAAAAAAATATACACACATATACTGTAATTGCCAAAACATCCTGACCCAGATGGAAGCCCTCACTGCATGAAAGGGGCATTCTCCATCTACAAGTGTGCAGCACATGCAGATCTGAGCCCTGTGTATGTATGTCCAAATGTATGTTACAAATGTGTAACACATGTAAACCTAAATGACAAGTATATGTATATGTACTTGTGTGTAGTATCATGTGTAAGTACTGTATGTATGTGCAACTCCTAGACCAAGTGTTGTATGTATGTTCAGCACCTAGACCAGTGTGCCATATATAGTATATGCCAGCATATATGCTTATATGGTTTACTAATGTCACGCATACATAATGTCTATGTCTATGTAGCATGCAATACAAGTAGACCTGAGCCCTGGGTATGTATAAGCTAATGTATGTGACAAATACCCACATAGACCCAAATAAGAGACATGTTTATGTATGTGTGCATCTATCTACAGTGTTATTTGAGCAACAGATGTCGTCCTCAGGTTTCTATGTATATAGGTTACTAGTGTGCAACATATGGAATCTTAAATGTGCTTTGGACATATGTGTATACATATAGATTACAGGTGTGTTGTACATGTAGAGGAAAGGCCGTACACATAGTTATGTACATAGTTGTATTGTGTGCTGGACATATATACATGCCATATACATTTGTATGTTAGGACATTGGCTAAAAGTGACTGTTGTTCTATGCTGTCATACACATACAGGCAGTACAGCTGCCCTACATTTCAGCACAGATACACACAGCTATTTTAAGCCACTGGTGACTCTGAATTATCCCCAGAAATGACAATTCCCCATTTGCTGGCATAATGTGCAGTTTGTGAATGAATTGTTTGTGCTGGAAGGTAAGGAGAGGGCAGGGGACATATTGATGTTGGCTTGCAATAACCTGGAGTCTATAGGTCATATATTTACCAATTGTAAGCTATAATCGTGCCAGTGTCACAATAAAGGTAGCACAGGAACAACTTGGGCTGCTTATTATGCAGCTGAAGACAGACAGGACATGAAAGAAATGGCTCATTCTACGATGAAAGAAGCAGATGTGGGAGACAGAAAACTCCCAGGCAGCTCAGCCCTGTCCTTTCACACCTTGCACTGTTTGTTCTCAGTCTTTTGTCTCATTCTCACCTTTTCTGGCTTTTATTGACTGTCTAATGCTTTGTTCCTACCACTTGTCTTATAGATTATCCTGCTTAATTTATTTTTTTATTATCCAGCTTCATTGTTTTTTTTTACACACGTGTGTGTCACTGTGTGTGTATTTATGTGTGTGTTGAACACTGTTGGCTGTAATTACAATTAGCTACTGTCTTTAGTGTGTGTGTGTGTGTGTGTGTGTGTGTTTTATTTATGTGCACTGTATATGTGTATTATGTATTCTGTAATTACAGGAGGCTACAGTCCTTTAAATATGTGTGTGTGTGTTATATTTATGTATACTGTATGTGTTACTACCTGTAATGATAGAAAGCCACAGTCTTTTAAGTGTGTGTTATATTTGTGTGTACTGTGTGTGTGTGTTATATTTATGTGTACTGTATGTGTGCACTGATGTGCAATGTAATCTCTAACTATAGGAAGCTACAGTCTTTTTAGTGTGTGTGTGTTATATTTATGTGTAATGTATGTGTGCACTGATGTGCAATGTAATATCTATTTATAGGAAGCTACAGTCTTTTTTAGTGTGTGTGTTATATTTGTGTGTACTATATGTGTGTGTTATATTTATGTATACTGTATGTGTGTGTGTTATATTTATGTATACTGTATGTGTGCACTTCTGTGCAATGTAATCTCTATTTATAGGAAGCTACAGTCTTTTTAGTGTGTGTGTGTGTTATATTTATGTGTACTATATGTGTGTGTTATATTTATGTATACTGTATGTGTGCACTGCTGTGCAATGTAATATCTAATTATAGGAAGCTACAGTTTTTAATGTGTGTGTGTGTGTGTTATATTTATGTGTACTGTATGTGTGCACTGCTGTGCAATGTAATCTCTAATTATAGGAAGCTACAGTCTTTTTAGTGTGTTTTATATTTTTGTGTACTGTATGTGTGTGTGTTATATTTATGTGTAATGTATGTGTGCTCTGATGTGCAATGTAATCTCTATTTAAAGGAAGCTACAGTCTTTTTAGTGTGTGTGTGTGTTATATTTATGTGTACTATATGTGTGTGTTATATTTATGTATACTGTATGTGTGCACTGCTGTGCAATGTAATCTCTAATTATAGGAAGCTACAGTTTTTAATGTGTGTGTTATATTTCTGTGTACTGTATGTGTGTGCTGCTTTAGCAGTGTAGACTGTAATGATATGAAACAGTCTTTCTTTAATATGTATGTTATATTTATGTGCTGTGTGTATTGCACAGTATACTCTTTTATTCTAGGTTGCATCTGTTGCCCTATGTTTACTGTCATTTATTGATTCTGTAACTGTTGTGGTGTTTGTTGTACACCAGTGTATAATACTAGCTTCTATCCATACGATGTCTAATCTTTTTGTATTTGTTTAGATGTCCAGGTCACACTGCTGTGTATTTGCAGGAGGCAGCAGTCGTGTTTTAACACATGTATGGATTCTCTTTTGTTTTTCCTTCTTGTTTTTGAGGCACCTCTGGGATTTGTGTAACAGTTCAATGGCAAATCAGTGCAATGCTCAGAGTACAGAGACACATCCCTGCTTCCTGTGATTAGAGCTGCCCGGGCAGAACACCTACCAGCGTTTATGGCCCCTTCTATGTCCTCCCAACTGGAAAATCTGCGTGCAATAAACGCTGCCATCGCTGCTTAACACTTCAGCTGCTGGATGGATCTTAAATGGCCTCCTGAAGCTTACTGAGATAATCATTATTGTCCTTTCATCTTATTCTCTGTGATGAAATAGTCTTACCTAGTGTTGTGAACTGTGACTTTGTGCATAGGAACCTGCAGAGGAAAGGAGGGATATAAATGTAACAGTAATGTAATACTTGTATGTACAGAAGGTCATATAATCGAATGTATCACAGCTGGTACTGGCCATGAGAGAGGTACCTGATACTATGTACAAGAGAGAAAGGCAGGAGAGAAAATGAATAGAGCCTAGATGGCATCTAAAGGGTTATGTGCCAACCTAAAACTATTTATCCACAATTTGATAGCAGACTGGTTCTATTACTCACTTACATTGCAGCTCTGAGCCTTGCCGAAATGAATTGCATTGATAGAATTTACAAATGGAAATTCTCCATTAGAAAAGGAATAGCTGATTAAAATTGATTTTGTTTAACTTAATAACCGTGTTATCCCCTTAAGGTTTCAATGACCTCTCCTGATGCCAAGCAGCCCCATCATTTTTATCCTCTGTAACAACATTTCCTCATCTGGATTCTGCTTGTCATATTTCTACATAAAGTCGGAGATTACTATGTAATGTTATCATTGTATACAATGTGGAATGTCCCTTTAATACACAATAAAGATGTTACTGAAAGCAGCTTCTTCTGATACCTTTATATCATCAAGGTGGTGATCCTGTGTGTTTTATGACCTAGTGGTTGCTGGAAAGTTTTAAAACAATTGATATTGGAGTATCATCCACTAGTGGGTAAAGAGACCTAAAAGGGGTCATTTGAGAGCTTAAAATAGAACTGATGCATGTTTGCATTCTATAGAAACGAACGAGTCTAGCAAAAAGAGCATTTTCTTTACATTCCTAGTGTGGATTCATTTGTATATGGAAACCTTCTGGACCTATTAACTGATCTCTCCTTGACTTTTTTCGAAAAGATAGTAAAAATGCAACTTATCATAAGGCATAAAGATATGACAGAATCTGTCGAATATATATATATGATTAACGAATTATATTTTCCTAATATATAATAACTCAGTTTATATTAATAGACTTGAAGTAAATATTATGAAATAGTTCACTAAACAAATAAAGTTTAGAAATCTTAGAGGCAAGTTATACAATGACTGGTCATAGTAAACTAGTACATCAAACTAAAATGTTCTTTACTTTGTGGAATTCTTTGTAATAGACAGGAGGAGTAGAACAAATATAACCATTGATATTGTGTTTACTGCTTGACCTTGAAAAATGTAGTGTATTACTACATGAATATTGTGGATGGGTGAGTAGGAACGATAAAATACAGGTTACTATCTATCTATCTATCTATCTATCTATCTCTATCTATCTTTATAATATACAGATGTATAAAGAAACCGCCAAACAAGTCAACATTCTATGGTCAACATTTTTCGGTCATTTTGATATTTCATGTAAATTGATGCATCTCACATTTTATAACCAGTTTTATGACGATATTCGTTGACCTTTCAGGGTACTACAAATCTAAGCATGTCAGTTTGATAGGATTCAGTGTCATTTGATAGTTACAGGTCGCCCCCACCTCTAGCTATAGGTGTATACAGTAGCTAAATGTTCTTATTGCTACCTCTATCATAATGTTTGTGTCTATTCAATTGCTTAATATATGATATTGAGCTCTTAACATCAGACATTTCCACCAAGGGGAACTATAAATGTAATTGCCAAATCATTTGTTCCTGAAGTTGTTTTGACTTTTTCCACCGTCTAGCACCCTAAGCCACCAAGAAATGCCATTGTCTCTAATTAGATGGTGTAATTGTGGGATGATGGGCCCATTTAATAGGTACATTAAGCAAACAGAACAGAGTGGGGTCGCAGAGTTGTACTTAAATATCAGCAGCCTCTGTATTTTATTGCAGGTAGTGGCAGTAATGTCACATGCAGCACTAGAGATTACTGCTGCCATGAAGAGACATGACATAGAACTAACAGTGCAGTGTTTATGACTGTGGCACATTAGGACGGTATTTACAAGCCTGCTGCATGAGCATGTTACCCTGTGTACTCTATGCTCACTGTATAACTCCTGGGGTTAATTTACTAGCACACTGCCTAATTACACTGTACCCCCTTGTTGACAGCTGCAGTTTCCATCCTCTGCTGCTATTGGTCAGGACTAGCACATGATCCATGATTCCCTTTAGTCCATTATGCACAATGCTTGCTTGACATCTCTCATTCTCTGGGTTACTGGAACAGGATCAGTGTTACTGGAAACATGGGATTCACAAGCCCTCTAGCCTTAAATATGTTAACTATTTATTACAAGCATTTAACTATATAGAGCATGTCTACCTAAATATATCACTATTACATCAAGACTTGCCATGTTTCTGGGAAAGCTGGGTGGCACCAATTATGACCATTAATCATTAGTCAACCAGGATTGTCAACCAGTTTTCCCAAATTTCTGACACTATGTCCTGTAAAAGCTGATTAATAACCTCCCATAAAAGGTTCTAATGTTCTAATAGTGTCTACACTGACTGGTACCCAACTTATCTAGAAACATGCTTAAGGATATTTACACACTCCAATCTGTCTGTATGGTTTATATATTTAAAATAAATGATCATTTGATATACTCTTGACACATCAGTTTGCATCAGTTTATTTCACTTCAATCGGTATCTAAAAGAAGTAATATAAGGCTATCAAATTTGTTGGAAAGAATAAGAATGTTTGTGTGAAATGATGGCAATAACAAACCTAATTACTAGTCCATAGAGTCCTTCAGATATCATCTCTATCTATGTCCCAATGCAGTCATGCAGTGAGCTAGGTGTCACTCATACAGGTATACTGTGTAAGGTGATGGATCAGTTCTCTACACCAGTAGAAAAACCCAGCAGGATATTGGCCTTACCATTCTACCTGAACGCATGTGACTTTGTTTTCCATAGGACTGATGCTTGTACAGATGTATGACATTAATGGGATTGTCTCATCACAGCAAAGCCCTGACTTGCATTCCCAGTTACACAAATCCTTTTTCTTACTTGATGTTCACTTGTTATGTATTGTACTACAAACAGAAATATGGACACTTTGCTCACAATGTAGGTTGTGTTCATTAAAACAAGTATGGACCTATGGCAAGTGTAGGGATGAATAAGTCTAATAGTTTGGCTAAGCTCCTATAATGCAGTGGAACAGTTACTTCTCCCTAGGGATTACTGGGGAATGCCAGGAGATTTCACCTCTGAAGCTTGTAGGGTTATGACTGCAGCTCGGGCTGTATTATAGGTTGTAACTCAGGATAATATAGGTGGGGGGAATTTACTAAAAAAAAAAAAAAGGCACACCAGTTATTTGGTGCAAAAGTATCACATTTTGACACCAATCTGTTTGCACTAAAAATGCGCAACTTTCTTTATTTTATGACCTGCTCAAAGCTTTTTAGAAAAGTGTTGAGCAGGTCATACTGGTGTGAGTTAAACATGAAACATACAGCAGTCCCTGAATTGAGTAGATTGTAATTTAAGCACCTGGGACCCCACAAGTTGGTGTCTCCCAATAATTCAAGTACATGTTGCACCAGCTTGGGAATGAATTAAGACTGGTGGAAGAAACGCTAGTCTTAAGAAATTTTCCCCACAATGGATTTGCTCAACTGATTTGTGGATATAAAGATATAAGGTGTCATGCACATTAGACTATTATTGGTCAAACCTATCGACTCCAAAGAACAGTCAAGTGTGTGATGTTTGGTGAATGTTCATTTGGCATATGTTGTAGAGACAAAGGATGGTGTATGTTGAATTTTAACATGTCTGAACCTTAGTTGTCTAGGATCGAAGGTATCTCTCAGTGGTTTATTCTTCTGTTCCCATTCAAAAGACATGCTCACTTGGCTAAACCTATTTCAAGGTCAGAAGGTTGTTGTCTTTTAGTTGATAACTATTGAAGGTGTATCTCTATCTTTATTTAATAGCTTTTAAATGATGTTTTAAAGGTGGACATACACTGTAAAAAGTAGTCTCCCAGGTCTCTAGGAGGAAGACCATGGAGTTTCAAAGTGCCTAAAAGAAATATAGAGTATTTGAAAAACATACAAAGAAGAGTTAAAAAGCTAAACATATCAATTGAAATACTAACACAAGTGCATGGAAGAGGTCAGGTGAGTCAGTCACAACCAGAAAGAAAACCCCACCTGCATGGTGGCTCAGTGGTTAGCACTGCTGCCTTGTCCTGGACAACATCTGCATGGAGGTTGCATGTTCTCCCCATGGATTTCCTCCCATACTATAAAGACATACTGTTAGGGAACTTAGATTGTGAGCCCTGTATGAGTCAGTGAGTGGTGACAATATCTGTAAAGCGCTGAGAAATATGTTGCTGCTATATAAGTAAGTAAAATAAAAACACATAATACATTACTGGTACCAATACCCAGGGGCCAGGGAGTCATGTTCAATCATGTTGGTCAGACTAGGTCAGCGGCTAGTGATCCAATTGTCTGGTTGGCCCTCATAAAGCAGCCACACCACCCCTCCTTGCATGTCACCTACTGGAACTTTTCCCTGATGGAGGATGGAAGACACTAAGTTTGATATTGGGGACTTTGCTGTGGAAGTTCTTTACTGGGTAAATGTCCACACTACAGCAGACAAGGCAGTACATCAGTGGAACAGAAGAACTTGAAGGTGGTAGTGAAAAGCAGTTCTCCAGGTCCCAATGTCAAACAGTGTGCTTCTGTTAGCATGCAACGCCTACCACTGGCAAGCCCATGTCACTGCTAAGTAGATTATGGCAGATGCCATAATTCCAGGAATCAACATAATTCCAGTGTGGGGGAGGGGGTCCCCTTATGTGCCTCCTCACCTCAACAGCTCCACCTCCTTTCTCCCTGTCTAGCATAGGAAAGAAGGCCATTAAATAGCAGTCCACTTCCTGTCATGGGTAGCCTGGACATACCTGACATTAATGGGGCGCACAGCGAAAGATCAACACACGGCGTCTCCTGCAGTGCAGCAATTGCCTATTAAGAGTCATCACCACCATTTTCCAGATGCTTCCTGAAGCAATGATCATGTAATGATCTGCACAAGCCAAAGTGACAGGTGCTCTCCAGTATATTACACAGTGCAAGTCATGTACAATGCAACCTCAGTAACAACAGTTTAGAGTGAGCTAAATCATGTCACTTTACACTGAGGCCAAACCACACATGAGGTGTGAACTTGTGCAGATCAAGGGGAGGACCATCAATTATTTTAGGTATGTGTCCGCACCTCCTTACCTTCAGCAATGACTTTCAAAGTGAATGTCATTGAAATGCAATTGATTGCATGCACCAGTCACACACTGCTGGCAACAAGCAGCTGGCAACAGTCTGCAGTAGTCACAATGAATGCAATGTCCATGCATCTCATTACAAAAATGACTACTCAAGACATTGTAAAAGCAACTTAACCATGGTTTGCATTATTTCACACACGTAGTCTAGAGTTTTGCCACAGATAAAGGAAATGAATGGACTGAGCTGTGGTACTAGTGCAAGGAACTCCAGATATTTAAGGTATTATTTTAATGTGAAATACATCTTAAGTGAGTCTCAAACCAGGAAGTCATTTAGTTTAAATGATCACCAACTTATCAACCAATGCATAAACCAATAGTACAGGCAAATATATGAATTTCTGTAAGGTATCGTATCAGAGAAAAATACTTCTTTTTACACTTATCAGACTGTATCCCTGCTCCCTCCTAAACTGATATTCACTCTGAAATCTCTGCTTAATCACTCAAGCTAGGCATGACAGAGTACAGCTTCACATAGATGTCTAATAGGGGGTCTAGGTGGGGAAGGTATGAGCAGGAGCTCAGGGAGCAAGGAGGTGCAGAGAGGCTAATGCAGCTATATAGCAAGTTTCTATCTCACCCAAGTGCTTTTTTCATATCAATACAGGTCAATACTTCACTATGATGTTCTATATGACTGCTGCTTCTGAATAATACAGAAAGGGCTAGATGAGCAGATTCTCCTCTACTTTCTGTGCGTGGCTATCTGGAAATTACAGATAGAGCCTGCAGAGTGGAAACAAAAGCTAAAATGCAGAATACAAGACATACAATGGCCTGAAATAGTCTTATTCCTCATGTACACACATCAATTTATGCAACATTTGTTTAAGAGATAGGTAATCTTTAATGTATCAGTCTTTGGAAATGCCCAGAAACTTCTAAAATATTACTGTAACGTCTCTGCCTATTCGGGTCTCTGCGCCACCCTCCGCTCGCACGCTGCGGCGAAGGAGGCGTGTTCAGTTTGGTTCCTTGTGTAGGTTTCTTGTTGCTCAGTCTGAACATGGTCCTAGACAATGTAATGGATTTACAGCCACACCCGTGTTCTGAGCATTTCTCTCTGGACAGCTAATAGTTAATCTCACCCTTGCCTGTGTGATTGACAGCCTGTCCACCAATCCAGTCTGGGGCTGGTCCCAGACTTTCTATAAACAGGTTGTCAGCCCTCACATGGTCGCCGGTTATTGCCAATCTTTGCCTGCTCTCCTTGTTATATCCCTTGCTACTTTGTTACCTGATTCTCTGACCGTTGGCTTGCCTTGTGACTATTCTCTTGGATTTTGATTCTGTACTGCATCGCTCGATTGTTACCGACCCCTTGGCTTGCTCACTCTGATTCTGTGTTGTTTTGTCTTGTCCTGTTCTGTGTGTCACTTACTCAGTATAGGGCTCGTCTTCAGGTTGTCCTTTTACCGTTTAGGGTAACTGAGGCAATAGGAAGGGACAGTGGCTGGGGTGAGATTAGGGCTCACTTGTCTCTGTCCTTCCTCCCAGACTGCTGCAGTAGTGTGAGGGTATTGCTTCTTCTGGCAAGACCCTAACAATTACAATGGAGAAGGTAAATCAGTGACTACCAACTATGAAGGTCATTTCTGCTGTTTTGGTCTATTCACTACTTTCCAAAAATCAGGTTTAGGTTTTTGGTACATATTTGTAACTGTCTCTATGCCATTCTGTTCCATCAGTTTTATATAGAAGAATTCAATCACAATTCAATCCATCGTCTTCAGCTAGTAAGTTTTCCACTGGTTATGGTAGGCAGAATACTATAGTCTGAATCACCAGTCTACCCAGACTCGACTTTCAATTAAAGTCAAGCGGATCAGTTGAATCCAATATTTTTCAGATGGAATCTTTTAAGAACAGATTCTTCATGAACACATTGGAAACAGAAGCCTTACTAGCAAAATAAAAGTCAAAGAGGTTGTAGTTAACAAAATAAACTACAATAATTACCATTTATGAAAAATATTTGGTCATTATGTACTTGGCTGAATGATATCTATAAAACAACCCATGGTAGCTATATATTCCTATATAAATTTGACCTACATGTTCGTCTGGGCATGTTAAATAAACCGACCTCATGAACCTAGAAGTAGTGTTTAATGGGTAAGGGGAGCTCTTGGGGTTTTCAGTGATTGCAGACTGCAATTCACATGAACAAATGGATTACTATAATGCTACTATATAACCATGCTATTCATAATACATAATTGTTAATATATTAAGTTTTCATTGAGCTGCAGCTTGGACTAAATCAAAACCACATTTACACACTGGAAAGCAATGGAAGTAAAATATTAATGGAGCATGCATATGAGTTTTACTGTATTCTATTAATGTCATGGACTATCTCTAGAAATAAAGGCTATTCTATATATGTCTGGCATGCTTGCCAGTTTTATTTTCATTTCCATGATGGAAAAAGTCTGCACTGGGCTGTTATATAGAATTTCTTAGTGATGCCATTGATGGCCCTTATGTTGTACACTGATGACCCTCATGTTATGTACTTTTAAGTGATAAAAGTGCCATATGAAGGAAATATGAAGAGTCTCTCTAAGTTTCCACACTTGAGTTGGGTAATATTTGTTCTCTGAATTAAGGTCAAGCAGTACAGGCAGAATACACTAAACCCAATGGGGCAAATGTAATATCTTCCTATGCTAGTTCTCCAACGTAACAAAGTCAAAACCTGGGGTTTGTGATTTTTTAAACACCAGTTTTGACAAAAATTGTCAATTGCAGCAGAAATGGTAACATCTGCCATTTTATCACCATCCTAGCCACTTTCCGCAAAGGGGGCATGGCGAGGGCATGCTACAAGCAGGCATAGATGCATGGCCCACTGGAAGATTAAATTGCAATTAATAGTTATTTTCTAGGAATTGGTCGTCTCAAAAAGATGGCCATTATGCATAATATATGGTGGAACAGAAAATATGTCATAGAAAATCAGGTCTAGATAAAGAGGTAACCTCTATTTGACGCAGTATCCTATATGTTCCTACCTGAGAGCAGCGCAGTGGTTCAGTAGGGCAGCGCCGTGGACCAGTGGTTAGCACTACAACCTTGAAGCGCTGGAGTCCTTGGTTCAAATCCCACCAAGCACATCATCTGCAAGGAGTTTGTATGGTGTTTGCGTGGGTTACCTCTGGGTACTCCAGGTTCCTCCCACCCTCCAAAGACGTACTGATAGGGATTGTGAGCCCTATATGGGACATTGACTGTCAATGTCTGTAAAGTGCTGTGGAACGTGATGGCGCTATACAAGTAAGCATTAAAAAAAAGAAAACTGCATGGAGTTTATATGTTCTCCCTGTGTTTGTGTGGGTTTCCTCCAGGTGCTCAGGTTTAATTACATTTCTTCTGTATTATGGAAATACAAGGTAACTTGCTGATACTGCAAATAGAATCATTCCTTGTTCTGGTACATGCTACTAATCTCAATCCTGGAACTTAAAGGGTATATCCACCTGTGGACACAATATTGCAATTCACACATTTAATTAATTTATCTAAATTGTTGAATAGCTCTTGTAAACATATCATATACTGACTCTGAATCGCAGCCTGTACTAGAGAACAGAGATACATTCATAATTCTATATGCTTCAGAGCTGAAATCTTAAAATATCTCCTACTGTATCAGAGCTTGATAAGTAAAGACAAATTAACTGTATCTTCTGTATTACAGAATGTGCATAACATATGTATGCATATGATGGCCAAAATGTAGACAGATTCCCTTTAAGTACAGCAGAAATGTGGGTGCGGCCATGAGCTATAAGACAGGCTGCAACTCAGGATCAGTTCAAAATGAGTCATGCTTGCAAGATAACTCAAGTTTTATATAGATTATAAATATGGTATAATATAGGGTTCACCTCCCCTATAAATTCCCTTTCCATTCCTTGTGGTAAGTGTGGCCCAAATTCTTTTCTACTATTTTAGTTCAAATAAAGAGCAAGGGCTGCCGAACTGCTTCAGTTCACACTGGGAACATGGCCAAAATGCGCTGGGTTTCCATCTATATACCCTAAAAGTTTCATGGGCCGTTTTCATGGTGCTGAAATCCTTTGATCTTTATGAAATGGAGGCGATGATTAAGATTGACAAGTGTGACTACCATCGGTTTGGCCACAACTAATACTGAAGTTTGGTCTCAGTTTAACCAATTGAGGTAGCTACTATGTAGCATGTTCAATCATAAGTGTCATAAAGTTTATGTATTTGTGAAGCACATAACTTCATTATTTTCTCGGTTGTGGATTATGGATGGATGTTTATGAGATCAAAACGTGTGGTTTCCAACTCTCTCCAAGCCACATCATTTCCAAACCTCATTTTGATATTCTTAACATTTCTGTTCTAACTATATAAAGAGTCAAGATTTATCCAAAGTATACACAACCTTCCGTCTGATCACAAGAGTAAAGACTTGGCTATTGATGTCAAAATGTTTTTTTCAGTATCATCTGAATTAAATTTTGTCACTAATATAATGACAAAGCTAATAGAATATTGACATGTAACATGGGATAGAATAAATGATATATTATTCTCCATTTCTAAAAGACTGGGCTAACACAGACATCCAGGCACTTCAAGCTTAGAACCGATATTACTTGTTTTTACACATTAGTAAAAATGAGATAACACAATGTAGAGACCACGTTTTCAATAGGACATAACTTGTTTGCTGTGAATTACCTTAATGGATACTAAAGTAGAAAAAAATAATCAAGCAACACTAGACTAAAGCACCTCTCAGTCATCCAAGTGAAGATAAAGTCTACGGAAATGTTCCTTTTATGGCAAATGAAGAAGGACATGGCTAAAGCCGCCAAACACATAAAATAATGATTGTCTACAATGCCGCTGATCAATTGTCTGTGTGATCATCCATAGAACAACCACCAGCAACAAGAGAGAATAAAGCTGTGCAAAGTGGCGAATGATTACATGGATTCTACTGACCATGCCATTCATATGTAGTCTTAGCTGACCACATACAAAATTTTCCACCTAACCAATCACATTTTAAGCCAATTTCAAATTCATTTTTTAAACAATGGTTGGCCAATTTATATCTCATGTGTATGAGCAGTTTGAGACTGCTCCTCAGCTTTGTGGACCTGAACATCTATGACTATCCAATGTTGAATAGGATCAGAAGGAGATGGGTCACTTTTTTTATCAATGAGAAAATAACATCTGGAGACACATGTGCATTAGTCTCCCATATGGAAAAAAGGAGAAGTCATGATCCTTGTTTTTCCAAAGTTTTTCATGGGAGGGCTATTGAGCTACAGCGTTAATAAATTTCCTTAAACAGCAGCCAGGGTTCCTTTTTTGAGGTGCAGAGATCCAAATCCCCTGCACTGGCATAAAAGACAGAAGAAGCTCACTGTATATGATCTATACTTTGAATTCAGTAATACAATTATATTAGGCAACTCCTAAATTGACCTTATGCTAGGTTCACACTAGGGTTTGGGTTTCCGTTCTTTGGGTCCGCTTGGGGATCCGAAAAACATAAATCATATCCTCTTAAAAAGTGGTTACTTGTGGTTACCCACCCGAAAGTGGCAGAGAGAAAAGTCATGCTTGCAAAAGTCTTCACATATTTTGAGCGAAACTGAAGGAGGAAATTGAGGAGTCACCGAACGCTAGTAAGAACCTAGTGTTAGTGGTGACTGAAGGCATATAGAATTGTACCAATTAAAGGGAACCTGTCATGGACATGCAGTCCACTGTGTAGAAGGAGCTGAGCACACTGACTTTCTGACTGGAAATTTGGATGGAATATCTGCAGTATACATTACTGTGCATCCGTTTTAGACAGTTGTTGAAAAAATGTTGCAAAGTAAGAAAGCTTTAAAAAATAGAAATGTTAATTAACAAAATGCAAAGTAAATAAACAAAAGAGAAATCTAAATTATGTTAATATTTGGTGTGACCTTTGCCTTCCATCAGTTCTTCTAGATACACTCCGGCCTTACCATAACTCCTAGGCAGTATGCCCACTGCCTCAGGGTTATGTTTGACTCAGACCTTTCCTTCACCCCCCATATCCAATCACTTGCACGCTCTTGTCATCTCCACCTCAAAAACATCTCCAGAATCCACCCTTTCCTTACCACAGATACACTAAAGACACTTATTGTTGCCCTGATTCACTCTCGCCTTGACTACTGTAACTCCTTACTAATTGGTCTTCCCCTTACTAAACTCTCCCCTCTACAATCTATTCTGAATGCGGCGGCCAGGCTCATCTATCAGTCTAGACGCTACAGCGATGCCTCCGGTCTGTGCCGGTCACTACATTGGCTGCCTATTCAATACAGAATACAATATAAACTTATCACCCTCATCCACAAGGCTCTCCATAATGCTGCACCTCCCTACATTTCCTCCCTCATCTCTGTCTATCACCCAACCCGTGCTCTCCGTTCACTCAATGACCTAAGACTAACATCCTCTATTATCAGAACCTCCCACGCTCGTATACAAGACTTCTCCTGAGTTGCACCACTTCTCTGGAATGCTCTATCCCAGACTATCAGATTAACCCTTAATTTCCACAGCTTCAAGCGTAAACTAAAGACATATCTTTTCAGACAGGCCTATCACAACTCCTAATGTAAACCCTTCCGTAGTTAGATTCTCTAAAGCGTATCCTCTGTTCACGCTCCCACATTAACTCACAAGATATGATGCCATATCAGACTAACTTTATATGTCCAGGCACCATCTGCACATTAAAGGACACGACTGGTGACGGCTCATACAGCTTATATATGTGTAATGACAGTAACCTCTATTACAAAATTGTCTGACCATTGTACAAGCAATGCTACGTCTGTTGCCGCCCCTGCTACCTCTTGTGTCACCCCCTCTACCTCATAGATTGTAAGCTCTTGCGAGCAGGGCCCTCAGTCCCATTGTGTGAATTGACTGTCTCTTTGTAATGTATCTTTTTTGTCTGTAATTGAACCCTACAAGTTGTACAGCGCTGCGGAATATGTTGGTGCTATATAAATAAAATGTATTATTATTATTATATTATTACTTGCAAACAGTTTTTGAAGGTACTCGGCAGGCAGGTTGTTCCAAACATCTTGGAGAACTAAGCACAGATCTACTGTGGATGTAGTCTTGCTCCAATCCTTCTGTCTCTATAAGTAATCCCAGACATACTAGATGATATTAAGATCAGGGATCTGTGGGGCCATATCACTTACAAGTCTCCTCCTCCACAGGGCAAAGGTCACACCAAATAATTATTTGATTTAAATTTCTTTTTACCCATTCACTTCATTTTGCTAACTGACAAATATAAAAAAATGTAACACTTCTATTTTTGATAGCATTCTTACTTTGCTGCATTCTTTCCACTCTTGCATAAAACTTTTACATATGATTGTACTTTTGTTGGGAATTACTGGACACATTAAAGACCATGATAGATGTTGGACCAATTGGATGAAATAACATCCCACTGTACAGAGTTTTTGTGTTACTGAGGAAAATAATGTTGTCTGACAATTCTCAAAGAAAACTATGTCAACATTACATAGACTTTGAGAATTTTGGTGCATGATCGCCTCCAATATTGAGATGAGCAGTTGTAGAGAAGTTATGTCAGCTCCTAATGCTAAAATATCAAGCATATCTCTTGTTCCTCACAGCTATAAAAGCAGTCATGTGAACCAGGCGTAACTGTTTCATGATCTGTGACAATTGCTCAAGCATGCTCTTTTTGGGTAATGCATTTGTCCACTGGGCCACTTAGTACATGATCTACTTCACCTAGGAGAGTTCAGCTACCCCTGTTTGCAAATGTGTCATCCGACTGACTCATCGTGGGCTCCAGCAGGTAATACGCTTAACACTTTGTATAATATAGGGATCACTAAACCCCAAAATTGAAACACTACAGGCTCAATTCTTACATCATGGTTGAGGACTAGCTAAAATTTTATGGAAACTTTGCTTAAGAAAAAAAAAAAAAAAAAAGTTATTGACCAGACTTTATTACAAAACTAGAAGATATGTATTTGTCATTTTGTGACATAATGTATTGCTTTCATTATCTACTTCTTTATATCACGTGAAAGTCATGTCACATACTTAGCATAGTATAGATGATTTACTGACCACAGATTGCTATGTGATATAATTTGGTTGTAAATGGAGTTGTCTACAAGATGTCTGATAGGTCATGTAGGGTTACACATGCACTGTTTGGCATTTACTCCACATTCGCTTAAACCTATATGAATGAATACCTTTATAGCCTAGTAGTTGTCAGATACTACCCAGTAGATGACACTGAAAAACAGGATCCAAGCAGTGACAAAAAGGGTGACTACTTTTCTCTTCCTACACCTTGTAAGATTATTGACCGTTCTATGTATTGATATACTACAGAAGTTAGCACATTCATTAATATCCAACCAAGTTGAACAGATGATGGTTCTATGACCAGAGTGGACTATGCTTTGCCACTTGTGATTGCCTCATGTAGCATAGTGGAATGGCCACTATGGGTCATTATACTGTGTGGAGGGGCCACTATGGAACATTATACTGTGTGCAGGGGCTACTGTTAGACATTATAATGTGTAAAGGGGCCACTATGGGGCTTATAGTGTGTGAGGGCCAATCTGGGAGATACTATGTGCACTATGAGACATTATTTTTAAAGAGGTGTAACATTAAGAAAAAAAAAACATACTCACCTGTCCTCAGCATTCCAGTGTCTGACACTGCAGCCCATTCGGTCGCACCATGCCTCATTCCTCCTGCACCCCATTTGACCATTGAGGCCAATTAGGCGGTTGCTGGAGAGGGCCAGTAATGTCACTCACATACGTTACCAGTTCCTCTAAAGCAACTGCTGAGACTGCTGATTGGCCTCTGCGGTCACGTGGGGTGCATTGGTTCCAAGGACCGAAGCGCTGTGTGTGACCAAATGGACTGCATCAGTGGACACCAGAGAGCCAGGGAGTAAGTTTTTTTTTTAATGTTACACCTGCCCCGGGCTCCTCTGGAGTTTGTCCCAGTCCTGAGGGCCTCTAGATTGAGGAGTCAGTATACTGTGAGTGTGATGGTGGCTGCTGCTGCACCTACAGTTTAATTGCCACCCTGATCCCACTGCCTATAACTTTACTTAAATAGGACTGCTGCCTTTACATATAAAACAGGCAGCCTGTGTAACAGAGATGTCTTCTTTACATAGAGTGAGAGGCAGCAGTCCTATGTAAGTTACAGTTTCAGTCTGACATGGTAACTTACATAGGACTACTGCTTCTCCCTTCATGTAAAGCAGACCTGTGCAAAGTTACTTTACACAGGACTGCTTTACATGGAGGAGCTACTTGTGCTGGCCCTGCCTACTTGTATTGAGCCTGCCTATAAAGTGGGGCCTCTTTTAAAAATTTTTCCAGGGCCACTTTCAGGTTCCAATTCACACCTGAACTTTCCCCAAGCATCTTAGCCAAGTATAGATCTTGGCTATCATTGTGAGAGAGGAGATCAGTCGTTGGTGTAATAGGCCATACCATTTGGTTCCTGACACCCTTCTCTGTATACAATATAAACCAAGAAGGAAGTGTAAATATGAAAATGTGAAGTTTCTTCAAACTTTACCTACAGGATCCTCCTATACATTGGTTTACACTAGTTCACTGAGCTAACATATAAAATAAGATTATTGGTAATTTACAAGGCTCCTTGTTAATGTTATTACTAATTTGTCTTCCTTTCGACCTCTAATAAATATACAATCCTTCAGTATGTGCATTCTGTGCCCTCATGACAAATTGCCAATACTCCCAGGTATTCAGTTTTGGCTGAGTCATTTGGCAACTCATCAAGTAAGAAAGTAACAGACATTACAGGGATTGTGCAGGAAAATATGGCTGCTTTCTTCTTCACAGGAAGTGACCTCATGTACAGTCATGGCCAAAAGTTTTGAGAATGACACAAATATTATATTTTCACATGATCTGCTGCCCTCTGGTTTTTATGTGTGTTTGTCAGATGTTTTTATCACATACAGAAATATAATTGCATTCATATTATGAGTAACAGAAGCTTATATTGACAGTTAGAATGAGTTAATGCAGCAAGTCAATATTTGCAGTGTTGACCCTTCTTCTTCAGGACCTCTGCAATTCTCCCTGGCATGCTCTCAATCAACTTCTGGACCAAATCCTGACTGATAGCAGTCCATTCTTGCAGAATCAATGCTTTAATTTTGTCTGAATTTGTTGGTTTTTGTTTGTCCACCCGTCTCTTGATGATTGACCACAAGTTCTCAATGGGATTAAGATCTGGGGAGTTTCCAGGCCATGGACCCAAAATCTCTATGTTTTCTTCCCTGAGCCATTTAGTTATCACCTTTGCTTTATGGCAAGGTGCTCCATCATGCTGGAAAAGGCATTGTTGAGCGTCAAACTGCTCTTGGATGGTTGGGAGAAGTTGCTCTTGGAGGACATTCTGGTACCATTCTTTATTCATGGCTGTGTTTTTAGGCAAGACTGTGAGAGAGCCGATTCCCTTGGCTGAGAAGCAACCCCACACATGAATGGTTTCAGGATGCTTTACAGTTGGCATGAGACAAGACTGGTGGTAGCGCTCACCTCTTCTTCTCCGAATAAGCTGTTTTCCAGATGTTCCAAACAATCGAAAAGGGGATTCATCAGAGAAAATGACTTTACCCCAGTCCTCAGCAGTCCACTCCCTGTACCTTTTGCAGAATATCAGTCTGTCCCTGATGTTTTTTCTGGAGAGAAGTGGCTTCTTTGCTGCCCTCCTTGAGACCAGGCCTTGCTCCAAGAGTCTCCGCCTCACAGTGCGTGCAGATGCACTCACACCTGCCTGCTGCCATTCCTCAGCAAGCTCTGCACTGCTGGTAGCCCGATCCCGCAGCTGAAACACTTTTAAGAGACGGTCCTGCCGCTTGTTGGTCTTTCTTGGGCGCCCTGGAGCCTTTTTGGCACCAATGGAACCTCTCTCCTTGAAGTTCTTGATGATGCGATAGATTGTTGACTGAGGTGCAATCTTTCTAGCTGCAATACTCTTCCCAGTTAGGCCATTTTTGTGCAGTGCAATGATGACTGCACATGTTTCTTTAGAGATAACCATGGTTAACAGAAGAGAAACAATGAAGGCAAGCACCAGCCTCCTTTTAAAGTGTCCAGTGGTGTCATTCTTACTTAATCATGACAGATTGATCTCCAGCCCTGTCCTCAACACCCACACCTGTGTTAATGGAGCAATCACTGAAACGATGTTAGGTGGTCCTTTTAAGGCAGGGCTGCAATGATGTTGAAATGTGTTTTGGGAGATAAAGTTCATTTTCTAGGCAAATATTGACTTTGCAAGTAATTGCTGTTAAGCTGATCACTCTTTATAACATTCTGGAGTATATGCAAATTGCCATTAGAAAAACTGAAGCAGTAGACTTTGTAAAAATTTATATTTGTATCATTCTCAAAACTTTTGGCCATGACTGTATGGTCACATGGCAAAGATACAGTTCAGTCCCATTGAAATGACTGGGACTGAGCTACAGCATTTCTATGTGAACAACAGACATGATCTCTTCCTAAGAAGAAGAAATCTTCTAGTCCCCTTTAAAAGAACTCTACTGCACACTATGCTGAGACCCAAAGCACTAATAGACTAACTCCCCACGTAGGGAGGCGCAGCCCAAAAACGCTGCGGAAAAGACTGTAGCGGAAACGCAATGCATTATTGTCAATAGCGTTTTTCATAGAAAGTCCGCAGAGTTTTCCCCTGCAGACTTTCTGCTTCTATTATACCTATATGGAAAATGCCAGCAGTGAGCATTTTTTCAAATCGCAGCATTAGCCAGAATCGCATCCACTTTGTAGGTACTGTAAAACGCGGCATTTTTTGCCGTCGTGTTTTCACAACATGGGGCCCCGGCCTTATAACCCTCTGTATTCAGCAGAGCAAACCATGGGAAAGCAATGGGAAAAGTTCAACTTTGTATTTTAACAATATAATCATACACTAAGTAGATAGACAGCATACTATTACAAATCCTTATAGAATACAGCACATGTCCACCTCTGGACATAATTTTACAGTTTTTACATATAAAATACAACTACAAGACATTGCACACATCTTTAAGAATGTACAGTACTTACGCTGTACACATCATAAATGATATATTTTATTATTTTACATCCAGAGCTATATTCACAATCTTGCAGGCTCTAGAGCTGAAATCTTCCAGTATTTCTTGCTGCTTTAATTTTGGCAGACAGTTTGGGGATTTACATTCTTGGGTATGTCATCTCAACACCTAGAGCTGTACAATATCCTGATGTAGTAAGAACTATCTTGTGACATTATAGGTGTATGACTAATGGCAATTTTGTTTCCAGTGACAAGTAGCAGAATTGTGACTACATATGTATAATCTTCCTAAAAATAACATCATGAACCTGGGGGGCCAAGCAGCCAGTAAAGGTGAGTACGCTTGCTCCAAATGAGTAACCATGCAGGAGCTACTCCCCTTTGTCTCTTCTGTGCCAAAGTAACTACTGGGCTACTTTAGATAGAAATTGGTCTCAAAAAATGAACACTTGATCAACAACAGTAGTCACTCAATGAGATCAAGAAGGGCTCTAGGATTATTAGGACTATGGTTCCTTTAGGAATGATTTGTGGGTCTGTAGCAAGGCACATCCAAAGCTAAACATCTGAATTATGTGGAAAAGGAAATTGCACTAATGAGTGATCACAGACTATTCACTAGACAACTGGGCCAATGGCATAAAGCTGCATGGTTCCCTGGGGGAATATTTGTAACGTTTCCCTGGACAGGAGACTACTGTAACTAGTCCTATCCCTGAGCACACTGTATAGGGGCCCAAGCGCACGTTGTTATCAGTCTCCTAGCGGAATTGGACAATGGTGACCATCAGTATGGTATTTGCCTTCCTCAATGTTACGCAAATTTCCTATATCACATATGGACACAGTAGAGGAGAATTTTGAATGCAATTCTTCATGTTTTCTGCTGTACCTGCTTCTAAAATAATGACATTAGCATAAATGCCATATTTAGAGAAGACACAACAGTTCTTCTGACATGTGTATTTTGGTAAATACTTGCATTCTTGGCACTATAACAAGGCTAGAACATCTTTTCTTATAATTCTACACTTTTAGTTTTTCCAGAAATTTCTGAATAAATTAACAACTGGGTGTTACCAGAGGGAGGAGGAGGAGGATGTCCCTACACCCTGTTACACTATCTAGTCAGTGCAGATATCAAGTCTTTGAAGATGGCGCCCACTCAGGAGCTGAGCAGGCACAGTAGCTGCTTGGTCTCTAACTTTATATGGATACCCATTAAAGTTTGTGGGTCCATAACAATCACTTACAGAGCATGTATGCTATCTGTGTACTGTCCTTTTTCATGGCCCCAGAGACATTGAAAGGTATAGCAAATTAAAACAGTTGATTCGTTTTTCCTGGACATGAAAAACGGACGAACCACGATTAACACAGACATCACACGTCTATATTAAACACATATGTGAATAAGCCCTTAGAGGGCAGCTCTGCTTGTTCAGATGGGCTACTATGAATATGTATAAGCCAACCACAACATTACTAATAATGAAAAGAATGAGTTGGTTTTTCCATTTAAGGGCTCATAGAATAATTACAAGCAACTAAAGCATTACAGAGAAAAAGATCATCAGATAACTGTCTCATACTGCTATCCAGAAACAAGGGAGTCTCAATAAGCAACACAGGGGTGTCAGGCAGCGATCTGCTTCAAAGAAATCTTTTGGAGGGAAAAAAAAAAAGTAAAATATTTATAACTTGTAACTAAATAACTCAATAAGATACTTAGCTTGGGGATGGGAATTTGGACATTCGGCTGGGTACATTTATGTAGGAATGTGAAGGGGACTCAGGACTTCCTGCTTGTGTTTCTTTAAAGGGAACCTGCCACATGGAAATGCTGTTTAATCTGCAGCTCGTATGTTATAGAGCAGGAGGATCTGAGCAGATTGATATATAGTTTCTGTGGAACGTTTCTGTATTGAAATTTCTGCTCTCTTCATGCTGAGATCCAAGGAGGCGGTCCTATCAGTGACTGACAGCTATCTCTGTATACACACTCGTACAAGGAAGGCTGAAAGGACCACCTCCTTGACTTCTCAACATAGAAATAGCTCAGACTTTACTGGTTATCTTTTCACACAGAACTATATATAATTCAGCTTCTCCTGCTCTATAATATGCTGCCGGCAGATTCAACAGCATGTTTCATGCAACAAGTTCCCTTAAAGCTACAGCAGCCAGAGTTTCTTACCAGCTGTTGTAACTTGAACCATACCCTGACAGCACATACAAAAACAGAAAGGAAAGGAAGTGCAGACAAACTGTCTCCGCTGCTCTGTATAGTTCTTATAGTTACATAGTTCTCTATTGCTGGTATGGATAGTTCTACAAAAGAAGTATACGTAATGTGCATAACTAAATACATGTGTAATGTGCATGTGTATGAATATATATATGTTTTATGTATGTAAAGTGTAAGTTCACATGTATAGCAGATGTCTATATATGTTTGTGTGTCTTATGTGTATAATGAGTGTGTAATGCGTATGTATACGTGTTTAATGTATGTATGCTTGTAACGTGTGTATGTGTAATATTTATGTGTGTTACAGCAATAATATGTATGTGTGTGGAATAGCAGTATGCATGTTATGCTACATTTTATAGTGGAAAAAATTTTAAATTCGTTTTCATTTTGTGTGTGTGTATGTATGAGGACTGTGGGGGTGTACTAAATCTTTGTCTTTGAGGAAAGAAGGAACGAGCATATTACATGTGAACAAAAAGGAATGTGTCACCAGAAAATGAAAAGTTTTTATACTATAAAATGTGTTGCCATATTTTTGGTGAGTTTGAATTGTCCATGTTATTATCTAAAGTATACTTTTAAAAAATCCTAAAAATCATGCAGCATTCACACTAACCACTAAGTCAAAATATTTGTTTATACTTCCTGTTCTGTAGTTGATTTCTATTTGCAGCAGAATATCTGGATAAGGCACATAGTCCACCATAGGTGATTTCACAGCTTATCTGCTCCCCTCTCTACACAATGCTCTCTGCAATGGTCACAGAACATGCCTAGAAAACTGCCCAATAGATGTCAATTGGTTTGATCCAGAATATTGTGTCTATGGCCCATGACCCATCTCCAGGAAACAGGCCATAACTATATTAGGCTTAGTGGCCACAAAGGGAACTGCAGGGTTTTTAGATATTTCTTTAGACATAAATAATGACAAAAATAAAAACAAAACTTCTTTAAAAATATGTTTAACCTAAAAATGCAATTTAAGCAATTGGTAATTTTCTCATTCCCTTTAAAGAAATGCTACAAGAAGTGTTAGGAAAGACAGGTATCTAATGTGGGTGACTTTTTGCTGTGACAGTCACATGTGGTCTGAATAGTCTTTGCACCATCAAGCACTTTGTTTTAGTATTTATATTAGATAGGAGTGACATGTCTGAAATGTTTTATCACAAGGGACAATACACAAGATGACCAAAACACGTAATAATTGACCCGATCTAATGGTGCCCTTAAACCCACTTTATATAGCCGTCCTCTGAATACGAATACTTAGCGACATCCCCTTCCCATATACATATATGCTCTCATGAGGAGAGGGGAGTCGGCCACTGCCTGACACTACTAGTTTATCTCCAGAGAAAACAATGAGATTTGATGTTGAACGTTAACCTGCCCAATCCGACTTTCCCCTGACATCATCTGTCCGCTGAGAGTCAGGAGGCTGTCACATTTATTAGATTGTTGGCTGGTCCTGCCAAAATCAGTGAGTTCAGTCAACTTTTCTCTAATGTGTATGGGGCCTTAAGTTGGACATACCACTTAGACAGTTGTCAATTGGAAGCTCCCAACCCCTACACATTTACCCCTGGGTTAGTGAACCTGCATGTTTTTAAAGGGGAGAAGGGAATTATCTGCAGCCAGACACCTCTGTGGCGGCTTATCTTAGGTGAGAACAAAAGAATTGAGTATGTTAAAATTCCACCTGACATTTCCCCAAATCTCCCATCAGTACACCCTGTACACATGAATTGGTCCAGAGGATTTGGCAGACATCTAATGTGTATGGTCAGCTTTGGCTTTGAGTGGTTAAATCAGTAATTGAAAATAATTGATGTTTACACTGATACTAGTTATTACTACTATAAATGTAGCATTGAATAAGAATTATACATTATATTATTATATTCTTGTTTGAGGATAAGGCCCCACACAGCGAATCGCATCTTAAAAATGCAGCAGAATTGTCACTTTTCTGCTGCATTTTGCATCCCCCCCACAAGTGGAAAACATTTTTGTAGGTAAAATTAACCTGCTGCATTTTCCACAGCATTTTTTTCCGTAAAGTGGGAATGAGATTAAACTAAATTTATCAATATCTCTACACCAATTTTCTGGTATAGAGGGATGATATTGTGTTACACATTTAGCACAATGCCCTTTATTACGCAACATGTGCACTGCAACCCCTGTTCTGTGCCTCGCTCACCACATTGCCAGTTTTCTGCTTAGAGTTGTATGTAATGGAAATCTATGCCAGTTTCTAATTGGCGTAGATCTCCACTCTGGCGCACGGGCATGTGTCTGGCTTATGAAGAGGTCAGTGCCATTATTAAGACTGGCATATGACAAGACACTTATTGTTGCCCTGATTCACTCTCGCCTTGACTACTGTAACTCCTTACTAATCGGTCTTCCCCTTACTAAACTCTCCCCTCTACAATCTATTCTGAATGCGGCGGCCAGGCTCATCTATCAGTCTAGACGCTACAGCGATGCCTCCGGTCTGTGCTGGTCACTACATTGGCTGCCTATTCAATACAGAATACAATATAAACTTATCACCCTCACCCACAAGGCTCTCCATAATGCTGCACCTCCCTACATTTCCTCCCTCATCTCTGTCTATCACCCAACCCGTACTCTCTGTTCACTCAATGACCTAAGACTAACATCCTCTATTATCAGAACCTCCCACGCTTGTATACAAGACTTCTCCCGAGTTGCACCACTTCTCTGGAATGCTCTATCCTGGACTATTGGATTAACCCTCAATTTCCACAGCTTCAAGCATAAACTAAAGACATATCTTTTCAGACAGGCCTATCTCAACTCCTAATGTAAACCCTTCCATAGTTAGAATCCTCCTCTGTTCACGCTCCCACATTACCTCACAGGATATGATGCCGTATCAGACTAGCTCTATATGTCCAGCCACCATCTACACGTTAAAGGACACGACGGCTCATACAGTTTTATATATGTGTAATGACAGTAACCTCTATTACAGAATTACCATTGTATAAGCAATGCTTTGTCTGTTGCCGCCCCTGCTACCTCTTGTGTCACCCCCTCTACCTCATAGATTGTAAGCTCTTGCGAGCAGGGCCCTCAGTCCCAGTGTGTGAATTGAATATTTCTTTTGTAATGTATCTTTTTTTGTCAGTACTTGAACCCTACAAATTGTACAGTGCTGCGAAATATGTTGGCGCTATATAAATAAAATGTATTATTATTATTATTATTATTATTATTATGCCAGTATTATTAAATCTGTCCCATTGTTTTTTTCCACTGTGTTTCTGCCAAGGCCAAAAATATGCTCTGTTTCCACACCATGGGCTATAACATAAAGTAGGTTTCATTTCTTTATCCACCAGTAATTCTCATATACAAATAAATAATGTAATGGTGATATATACAGATAACTATTATTATTAATTTATGATGATGATGATTATTATTATTATTGTTATGCAATAATACTCTGTTGCCCAAGCAGGAACACGATAGAGGAAGGTTTGGCACACATGAAGCCATTCTAGCTTGCTAATGGTTACAAAATGTAGGTAAAAGATTAATGTTCTTATACCTGGCACATGAATGATAAAGGTCTTTGTAGTTGCCTGAGCTGCTTAATATGACAATAAAGGTCAAACAAGTAATTAAACATGTGTTCTAACCTGCAGATGATTTAAGGAGGAAAGAGGGTTAAAAAATGAATGAAGTCTGAGCTTACATAGTTCACTAGACACCGGAATCACATCTGAAGTAAGTGACAGAGGCTGAGAATGGAATAAAATACAGAAAAATAACATTTAACACTATAAACAAGAGCACAATACTAAGAGTTTCTACACCTACTGCATGCACACTTTTATTTTATTTTTAAAGGGTTTTGGTAAGAAAATGTGGCTACATAGTTTAAATTGTGGGAATTTAAAGTATGTGCCCACCCTTATACACCAATTCTAGATTCTAAATATGAATAGATAAATAATTCTGTGCTGATTCATTCTTACATCTTTATAGTGGATAGAGCCCCATTATCATACAGAGCTCCACTGCTATTGTATGAACCCTCTGATTTGTAAAGTGCTATGGAATAGGTTGGTGCTATGTAATTAAAATTATTATTATTATTACTAGTATTTCTATAATAATAATAATAATAATAATAATAATAAGTATTATTATCAATATTATCAATAAATCCTCTGTAAAGATATAAAGTTCATTATATAGTTCTGGCTGCACACAGTAGGGGGAGCTTAGGAACTCATTGCATACTGATTATACATTGAACTCTATAATAGGACAGAATATCCTACACTCCCCCTAATGGTGGTTGCAGCCTACTGTTTAAGGCTAAAGCCCCACATAGCAAGCCGCATCGAAAAGCACATGTTGGAAATGCATTGTGGTTTTCCCACAGCGTTTTTTACAGAAAGTCAGCGGCAGTTTCCTCTGCAGGCTTTCTGCTTCAATTATACCTATAGGGAAACCAACGGCGTTTCCATAGGTATAATTCACAAGCTGCGATTTCCAAAAACGCAACGGTTTTGGAAATCGTAGACTTTCCACTGCATATTTTTATGCAATTTGTGGATGGGATTCGCTATTCATTTTGCAGGGACTATAAAACGCCACTTTTTTGCTGCAGCATGGGGGCCAGGCCTAAATCACATTTTTGGTGGTTCTTTTCTAATTTTTCATGTCAATATTTCTATTTAAAAGCTTTCAGTTTTCACACTGATCATTAAACATCATATTACGATGCCCCTCTTGTACAGATCACTATTCAGCAGTCATTATCACAACTTCTATATACAAATGAGCACAGAATGGTGGATCAGTGGTCAGCACTGTTGCAGTGCTGGGTTTGCATCCAACCAAGGACAACATCTGCATGCAGTTTGCATGTCCTCCCTGTGTTTCCAGGGGTTTCCTTTGGGTACTTTAGTTTCTTCCCACACTAAAAAGACATATACAGTGCTGGCCAAAAGTATTGGCACCCCTGAAATTCTGTCAGATAATACTCAATTTCTTCCAGAAAATGATTGCAATCACAAATGCTTTGGTAATAATATCTTCATTTAATTTGTCTTCAATGGAAAACCACAAAAAGAATTGTCAAAAAGCCAAATTGGATATAATTCCACACCAAACATAAAAAAGGGGGTGGACAAAAGTATTGGCACCCTTTGAAAAATCATGTGATGCTTCTCTAATTTGTGTAATTAACAGCACCTGTTACTTACCTGTGGCACATAACAGGTGGTGGCAATAACTAAATTACACTTCCAGTTGAAATGGATTAAAGTTGACTCAACCTCTGTCCTGTGTCCTTGTGTGAACCACATTGAGCATGGGGAAAAGAAAGAAGACCAAAGAACTGTCTGAGGACTTGAGAAGCAAAATTGTGAGGAAGCATGAGCAATCTCAAGGCTACAAGTCCATCTCCAAAGACCTGAATGTTCCTGTGTCTATGGTGCGCAGTGTCATCAAGAAGTTTAAAGCCCATGGCACTGTGGCTAACCTCCCTAGATGTGGACGGAAAAGAAAAATTGACGAAAGATTTCAACGAAAGATTGTGCGGATGGTGGCTAAAGAACCTCGACTAACATCCAAACAAGTTCTAGATGCCCTGCAGTCCGAGGGTACAACAGTGTCAACCCGTACTATCCGTCAGCGTCTGAATGAAAAGGGACTCTATGGTAGGATACCCAGGAAGACCCCACTTCTGACCCAGAGACATAAAAAAGCCAGGCTGGAGTTTGCCAAAACTTACCTGAGAAAGCCAAAAACTTTTTGGAAGAATGTTCTCTGGTCAGATGAGACAAAAGTAGAGCTTTTTGGGAAAATGCATCAACATAGAGTTTACAGGAAAAAAAAGAGGCCTTCAAAGAAAAGAACACGCTCCCTACAGTCAAACATGGCAGAGGTTCCCTGATGTTTTGGGGTTGCTTTGCTGCCTCTGGCACTGGACTGCTTGACCGTGTGCATGGCATTATGAAGTCTGAAGACTACCAACAAATTTTGCAGCATAATGTAGGGCCCAGTGTGAGAAAGCTGGGTCTCCCTCAGAGGTCATGGGTCTTCCAGCAGGACAATGAACCAAAACACACTTCAAAAAGCACTAGAAAATGGTTTGAGAGAAAGCACTGGAGACTTCTAAAGTGGCCAGCAATGAGTCCAGACCTGAATCCCATAGAACACCTGTGGAGAGATCTCAAAATGGCAGTTTGGAGAAGGCACCCTTCAAATCTCAGGGACCTGGAGAAATTTGCCAAAGAAGAATGGTCTAAAATTCCAGCAGAGTATTGTAAGAAACTCATTGATGGTTACCGGAAGCGGTTGTTCGCAGTTATTTTGTCTAAAGGTTGTGCTACCAAGTATTAGGCTGAGGGTGCCAATACTTTTGTCCGGCCCATTTTTGGAGTTTTGTGTAAAATGATCAATGATTTGACTTTTTTTTTCATTCTCTTTTGTGTTTTTTCATTGCAAGCAAAATAAATGAAGATATTATTACCAAAGCATTTGTGATTGCAATCATTTTCTGGAAGAAATTGAGTATTATCTGACAGAATTGCAGGGGTGCCAATACTTTTGGCCAGCATTGTATAGGGAATTTAGATTGTGGGCCCTACTCGGGACCGTGACTAATGTGTAATATGTTGGTACTATATGAGTAAAAGAAATAAATAAAATGAATAACAAAGGATCCACAATTCATTATAGATGATGGTAACAGCTCATGTCCTCCTCATTCTTGCACAATGACCTTTGCATAAGTCACAGAGCATACCTAGAACAATCTTCTGTAGAAGTCAATGAACATCTTCAGTCTACAGGTTTCTATGGTCCACGTGGCTGCTTTAAAGCATATTTCTGAATACTATTAACGGGCATTCAGGCATATGGGTATCCTCTTGGCATGTATAAAAAATTTAAAAATCCACAATCAGAAAATGAAAAAAAATGAAAAAGTATGTGTCGATATCTGGTCTCATCTAGCAAAAAATGTAGGTAATGCATTCCATTCTCTGTATATGCAGAGTATCTGCCAAATGGACCTTGGTTTCTTTAGTATCACGATTGGTGGAGTTCTCAGTGCCATAACAGTATGGAATGGGAAAAACACCTTGTCATTTTTCTTCTAAATTTCAAAGAACAGATGTCCTGCAAATTCCATAATACTTTCTCGTATCTTGTTTAGAGCAGTGGTTCTTCACCTGCGGTATGCAGGATACTCACCTCCCCTGGGTCCCCACCCTCTTCAGGCCTCCTGTGCGACGTCAAAGACCGCTGAAGTCTGTGATTGGCATTGGCGTATTCCCCTCTCCCTACTGAGAATGCGTACATGCTTGACCAAGCCAAGTGTGCACATCTCTAAGGGTCATTACAAATCATTTTTATTTGGCCAACAACTATTTAATGCCCATGCAACTGAAAGGTATTTTATTGGGTAAAATTCCAAATAGACCTAACCTATAATGTTCTGAACACATGACTCTAAAGTACTTAGAATGAATGAGCGATAATTTTGGAGCTAAATGTTTGTACACTGGCTCCACTATGCATAGTAACCTATAACTGAACCATAGTCTCCTGATACAAGTCACTAACACTCACAATTGTCAGCTGTATCTCAGTGTGAATGAGCTTCCCATTTAGTACACGAGTTTAATATCTGCTGGTTGGGCCATAGACAACCTCATACGTAGCTGGATTTAATTAAATGTGTGGTGGGAACTGTTTCCTCTAATGGATGGTTGAAAATAGGATTCTAGGGACTAAAGGAGGAAAATATTTCCGAAACGTATAAATCTTGGCATTTAACTACTTCTTAGCTGTCTCTCATTGGAAAATGGAAAGGTATATTTCACTAAACCTTGCAGTCATGTTTAGACTTGTTGTTGTAATAATGATAAAGCTTTGGCTCCATTCCCAGACACTTAAAAATGAGATTACCAGGTGGTAAATGAACTGTGTCTCACTATACTTACTAAGCACAAGGGCACGTTGTGATAAGGAAAATGACCCAGGTCTCTAGCATTGACTCCTACTATGTTCATACAACTGCCTTTATCCAAGATTAATTGGAAAAGGTGAATGTATTGAAGATATGAGATCCCAAGAATATGGGAAAACAAGCAATTTATGTTTTATATGCAGTTAAAGGGACCTGATCCAATGTTTTCCTTAATATTTGCATGCAATAAAAGCAGTACTGGACCGGGATAACTTGGGCCCATCAAGGGTGACGATTCCCACTCTCCACCTATACAGGACCTGTGCATGTCTATGTAGGACGTATCTTGAAAAAGATCTAATCAAGTGATTGCTACAAAGAGACTCTTAAGGCTTCATTCACAGGTCCGCACAGAGTGGTGCGCTGACCGTGGTTGATCCACTTTTTACGTCTGTGATAAGCAGGGCAACGTTTGTATTATGTTTCATTTTCTGGGTCTGATTTCTGGGCCTGATTTCTTCACTCTTTCATCATTTTCTCTGGGTCTGTGATAAACGGATGACACACAGATGCAATCTGTTTTTTTTTTACGGACCTATAGACTTTCATTGGTGTGGTCACCAAGAAAAAAAAAGGATGCGCTTCCATTGTTTTTTGTGGACCTATGGTCAACAAAAAGCAATGATGTTTGAATCAACACACTGAAATGAATGGGTACATATGACGTCCACGAACAATGAGAATGCCACACATATGTGATATATACATGTCTATTAGGCCTTAGATGGACCTTTGGGAGTCTGGACCCATCGGAGGAGACTTTGATACTTTGGAGGGCCATTTGAACCCTGACTAGAAGCTTCTTGCCTCCTGCTCAGTGACTGGTGTATAAGCCATGACTGTTGTGAATTCTGACACTGAACAGAAAACTGAGTTTTTGACTGAAGAAACTATTATCACGTTATCAAAAATAATTACTAAACAGAAATCTGATTAAAACGAACTTGACCTATTGACACATGTTATAATACTGCTTTAGGGTGGTTTCACATGCATCATTTTTGGAAGAATGCCACCACTGTTTTTGATGTAGTTACTTTTAAGTTGAAGCCAGAAGTGGATCCAGTAGGAACTAGAAGTATAAGAGCTTCCTTTCTAGTTACCATTCCTTTAGAATCCACTCCTGACTTTGGGTCAGAAAAACATAGCTGAAAACTACCCTAAAGCCTCCTGCACACCACTGAGCGAGCAGTCCGTGGTTCTTCCAATGGGAGTTCAATGCTCTGCTGTAGAGCAGGTTCTATCTTGCTCTGTGAACAGAACTGAACCGCTCCATTGAAGTTAATGGAGCTTGGAAAGCACTTGGATGACTCTCTGATGTCATCCAAATGTCATCTCAGTGCCTTCAGTTAAAAACTTACTTGGCCTGTACACTCAGTTCTATGTATGAGGTATTACAAAAGTTTCCCACTTTTTTTTTAATCAGAAAAAAAGACCAAGAGCTCCACAAATCATGTGGCCTGGAGTTAGACAATGCATATCTTGTTATTTTATTAGAGGTGGGGACTATAAGCAGATGAAAGGCGTTACTAGCGCCACTTGTTTTCATACAAGAAAAGGATTATGTCAGATTCATAATACCCCCAAAGACCCAAGCTTGGAAGCATCCGGCAGACTTCATACAAATTACATATTTCTTGTAGATTAGCACTTGTCCTGCATTATAGGCCTTAAAGTTGTTGGTGGACCATCTAACAACAACCCAAAATGGGAAGTGGGTTACATAGGTTTTTTTCTATGTTTTCTTGGGATAAGATGAAAACTGAACAAGCTTTGAGGTCTAGACATTGGTAATGAAAGTTATGGACAGGAAGCAATTAACTAATGATAGTCCATCCAACAAGCAACCATGCTGAAGGTGAGGAACCGATGACTATGGGGTGCATTATGAAACTCTTAGCTTGTCCTGCTACAGGTCTAAAAGATGGCCATACACCTTAGTTGATCAAAATTGAGGATTTCTACCAAAATGATGAGTGAATTTAATACTGCCTGATTGTTGTAACCAATCAATGATACTGTTCACAGAATACTCATAGCACAAATTATAGATAGATAGATAGATAGATAGATAGATAGATAGATAGATAGACAAATTATAAACCAGTTATAATATACATATATTGGGGGCAATTTATTAAGACTGGTGTTCTGGTCACCAATCTTAATCAAGTACCCGACTGACGCGGGATCCGCCTGAATTATTAAGAGGCTCCATCCCCGCCGTACCCTGCCTTGGTCTCTGCCCCACTAAGCTCACTTCCAGAAAAAGTAGTACGTAGGGCACAGAAGGAACAATGTGGTACATCTTTGGCACAACAAAGGGCCATGTGACCAAGATGCGCCACATTTTCACCCTTTAACACCAGGAAACTGGCATATTTACCATGTCTCAGTAAAGTTTAACTCTTTGTAGTTCCACTTATATGTATCAGGTTTAGATTGCTTCTTCATTAAAGAGAAACTACCAACACCAAAATGTCTTCTAAACCACTTATATGCTGTTACAGGGGCTGTTAGTGACATAGTGATCATACATTTCTGTGTCAAACTGCAATCTGCTGCTGATAAAACGAACTGGCATCTGGCAAAGCACCAATTTTAATCTGTGGTCACCACCAAGTGTAATGCCCTGACATAACAATTGACAGGTCCTAATGTACTATGACTACATGTGAAAACAGGCGCTCTGGCAGATGTGGCCACACCCCAAAGGCACCAAACAGCTCATTTGCATACCGATTAAAAGTTAATTTTTTTGATAAGCAAGATAGCACTTTGAGACATAAAAGCTATATTCATTATGGTACTATCAACCTCTACAATGGCATATAAGAGGCTTACAACAGATTTTGTTGGTGTTTGACTCCTTTAACCTTCTTCTTTATAATGTGCATAGCCACCATGTACACTCAAGCTAATACAACCCAGGTGACTATATATTAGACATGGGGTGACCTGTACTTCATGTATAACACCAGCTTCAAACAATAACCCAGGCTTTACAGCGAAGAATAAGAGAAGTGCCAAGAAGTGCAGACTTTTTAGCACAATATCTACTTGTGTTGGCTCAACCACAGTGAATGATTAAAGGGACTACATGGACATTATGTAATAGTGTTCACCTTGAAGATAAAGAAATAATTCTATATGTGCAAGTACTGAAAAATACCCCTTAAAATGCCCTTAAAGGGGTTTTCCAGGCTAAATATATTAGTTATCTACCCTAAGAACAGGACATCAATATAATTTCGGAAGGGGCGGTTTGGACATCTGACACCCCCACTGTTCAGCTGTTTTCAGCAGACAGCTCCATTCTCTGTGTAGTGGCCAGAGCAGGTACTGCACATCAGCTCTCATGTATTTGAATAGGATCTAAGCCAAAATGAATACACAGAGAACAGAGTTACCTGCTTCCTTCTCTGTGTATAACATGCTGAGAACAGATAATAGATGGAGATGCCAGGTGTCAGACCCCCAAGAGTCTGATATTAGTGACCTATCTTTAGGATAGGTCATAAATACTTTTAGCCTAGAAAACCTCTTTAACAACCAGATTAGGTTACATGTTTAATTCCTCAAAAAAAAAAAAAAAAAGAAAAAAACAAAAGAAAAAACAAAGATGCTGACACTTTACCTGTGTTCAGACCTAGAATTACTTGTTAGGTACATAGCCATAGTACCAAATGATACAATATGTGAAAGTGCTTTCTACCTAGGAAATAAAGGTAGAGAGTACACCTTTGTGTGGCTGCAAAATAGATAGGACAGTACATACAAGAAACAGTCCCACAGATTAGATCATGTCTACGCAATATGGGTGGTACAGACTGTGTGGGGTACCAGACGGACATGTTGGTATGATAGAGACCAAAATTAGATTTACTGAAATAGCTTCACAGCTCGTATGAAATGTTCAAGTACATACAAAAGGAGTACAGAAAATATAGCACATACTTTACAACTTTCCTTTATTCAGTCCGCAACATATTTATCATCTACATACAGGGGCATAGCTATGTGTGGTTTATGTCCAAGGTGTTGGGTACCAGGCAAAGTGGTTAGAAGAAGGCACCAACAAGTTAAAGGACGTTTTCCTATTAAAAAGCTGTAATTTGGCTATCTCTGGCACTCCCATTATCTCTGGCCTCACCACTACTCCATTCAGAAAGGGTGATGAAAGTCCCCCATTCTCCTGATCAGTGGTCTGAGCAGTCAGAGCCCCACTGATTTTCAAGTTATCACCTATCCATAACTTGCCTTCCTGAGGAAACCCCTTTAAGCAGCCATACACATTAGATTAATAGTGGCTGAACCCACCAAGTTCAACGATGTGTAAGGGGTGTCTCAACTTTCCTCTAATGGTAGGTGCTGGAGAACAGTATAGTCATCATTTTGGATTTCAAAGGTGTCTGGCAAGAACTGTATGCATCCTCCCATACAGAATACATACACACTTGGCTGACTCTGGCAAGTCTATAAGGTAGTCAGGAGGAATCAGTGTTGGCCGAATTAGCAGTGGGCCAACAACTACCTGAAGGCCCTATTAGATTGGCCAATATTGATGACTATTATCACCAATGTGCGCTCCTAGGAATGCTCGTTGCCAATAAAAGCCTGGTCTAATAGTCCTGCGGATGAACAAAGAGCAAACCCTCTCTGGTTGATATCTACTTGAAAGGGGCTTCTGCAACAAGGCAAAGGAACAGGCAATCTTAGGAAGGCTCCTTCCCAATCATTTCCCTGTTGAATTATGCTGGCTACAGCTGAACAACATAAAAATGCTAATTTTATGTAGTACAAAAGATGCAAAATTATAAGTAGCATATCGCCCTGTGTAAACTGTGATGTGCTGCTGATAAATAGTGCAGCCAAGTGGGGAAGTAATGCTTGCAGTATCGATCGTACCTCCCCCATTCACTTTATATCGGCCTATGTAAATAGTCCAATATGAATGAGCACTGATCTACGTATTTCTCATCACTCAACACTCATCCTGCCTAGGATCGCCCAATGTAAATGAAACTTTACATTTCATGTTTGACAAAAACAATAAAATCTCATAAATTAGATTTATTTATTCTGCTACAGATTTACACAGGTTTAGAACAAAATGTCAGTACAGGATGAAATATTATCAAATAGCAACATCACATCTTACAGAAATGGTATCACATTGCAAACAGATGAGAATCAACCTGGCTGCAACACAATGGAATACTGCAATAATACCTCATCAGTACAGACAAGACACACCAGAAAACAAGCCAACTTGCCAACACGTGCCACCTACACTAAATAGACATGCTTCTGAACAGAACGCAGGTGACAGGCTTGTCTACTAACTCTTACCTAAATGCAAATTTATGCCCCACCAGCTTATTCTACCTCCACCTCCTTGTTTGCTAAGCTAACAATGCTTGTAATACCAGGGTATATGGACCATAGAAACATCTTATGCATTTGCCATGAGCCCCAATCAAATTTGGTGATCATATTTTCCATAAGAACTGAAACATAAGTAGGCAAAATTGGTAGGTCTTGGCACAAGGGTAACAGAAAGGAAATTAAGAGAGCAAACAGGCACAAAGCTGTATTGGAATGACCCAACCACCTCTCTGTGTACACCTCTGTGAATAATTTTGATTGTGTCTTTACTTTCCACTGAAAACCAATGTTCGGCCAACTTGAACTGGACTCTTTTTCTCAATGGGTCCTAAAATAACTGTGTGGGCTACTTCTATGGTATACATGCCCTAAGTTACAAGTATTACCAGGCTGAAATGGATCAATCCATACTGTACTACAACCTTCTTGCTAAGTGTTTTTTTTACAAAACAGTAAAAGGATCTGTTCTTGGCATTGACAATTCTTGGTCAAGTGATTTTGCCAAAGAGCAGACCTCTAGTTATGGTGTTTTTTTAGCCCATGTACATGGGCATATGGCATTTGTTATTAAACCAATTTCCACTCAGAGGTTTAGTTGAGTGCAGAAGGTAGTTGGTGTTAGTTGTTTAGTGTGTTGGAGATGAAGACGATAACATTTATTCTTGTTATGGGACCCAAAGTTAGGTTGGTGATTGAAGATAATTCAGTATATACATATTTAGTAATATATATACAGTATATATAGATATATGTAGATATATCTATATCTATATATATATATATAGTAAAATGTTTCCTAATGAGTCAATACAAGACTGCAGTGCTATCAATAAAGCTTGTATGGATTGAATGTATGTTTTACACTTCAGCATAAAAGTGTATGAGCGCAGTGAAAGGAAAGAGGATCTTCATGTATTTCTTATATGTAGTAATGTAGTATGAAATTGAGAAGCCATTGTAGTGAAATACAGATACTATTATATAATATATAATATGGTTATACTGTCCTACATTACATAATAAGTTACTATCAGCTACATAATACTACCTAAGTATTATGTAGCAAAATTAACCAAAAAAAAGCACCCAATACAACCATGTAGTGCAAGTTCAATTCTACAAAAATGCTTTATGCAATAGTTGTAATAGATTTTTTTTTTACCTGGTGTTTACCTTGTAAGCTACTAGTTTCCTTTACACTGTTTGTAATGTGGCAGAATATAGATTGCTAAAAGTGATAATGTTCTCCTGCCATATGTGTCATGTACTGAAAGTGGAACAGATCTGTGTGTATTTCTCCATGCCAATGTTGCCACCCTGCCAGGTTTCCATCCAAGTCCCTACCCCCTTGTTCTACAGTAAGATTTCTTCCTTGTACTTGTGCCAGACACTCCTACATGTGCAATGCTGGAGCTGAGTCATGAATCCACCACCTTCCAGCTACTCTCAATACCTTCATGTGCAAGACACCTCTCATACATTGGTAATGAGGATCCAACTCGAAAGGAATATGAACCTATGTTATCTCCTTCATGTGATCCCTTCGCAGTGTACAAGTGTAATATATTTTTATTGTATTAATGTTATTATTGAGCTTTATTGTATTTATTGTATTATTTATTTGTTTATGCGTTTTATTTACAGGATTTGCTCTACCTTCTGTCTGGCACTTCTGTCTTTTCACCTGCGACTTTGAGATTTTCGGATATGGAGAAATCAATTCTGTTTTTCATATGGTGTCATTTTGGTGAAATAATATCTGAAATTAAATATTTCAGCCTGCTTCTCACACTTCCACGTCTATACCATGTGCACGGTTTATTTTTCTTGACTCACAATGAATAAATTGTGGTAATGGCTGTTTCTACAATGAAGCATCAATCCTTGTAAAATTAGCCCAATTAATTAAACCCAGTGTGGCACCCTCACTGCTCTGGTGCTGTGTGCCCCTGATGGAAGTGGCATCTATATCACAGCCCAATAAAAGCAGAAGAGGTGGAAAGGAGTAAGACGTGGTCTACGCACAATAGGTGCAAAAGTTAATGGTCTAACTTTTTACACAAAGTCACGCTGCAAATTTGCATATGTTTGTGTATATCTATGTATATACACACATACACACACACACACATATATATATATATATATATATATATATATATATATATATATATAAAATAAACTTCATTCTTACTTTCATCATTGGTTGAAATTAAATTAATATTGCTTGCACGACATATACCTGAAGTCACATCGAAACAAAAATATTCCCATTCTGCTTATCTATCTATCTATCTATCTATCTATCTATCTATCTATCTATCTATTTATATCTCAATCCATCCATTTATCCACCTATACAAATGAATTATCCACCTATGTATATATGTATAATTATCTGACTATATATCCATTTATTCATCAATATACAAGAATTATCCACATATGTATATATGCATAATCTATCTATCTATCTATCTATCTATCTATCTATCTATCTATCCATCCATGTAGAATACATAATTCTATATCTATCTATCTATCTATCTATCTATCCATCTATCCATCCATGTAGAATACATAATTCTATATCTATCTATCTATCTATCTATCTATCTATCTATCTATCTATCTATCTATCCATCCATGTAGAATACATAATTCTATATCTATCTATCTATCTATCTATATATCTATCTCTCTGTCTTTCTATCTGTCTCGCTAACTATCTCTGCTCATCCCTATCTTTCTCAAGCTTTCTGTACCACATCTGTGTGCTCTTTGTCTTTACAATACACCCTTTGATGTACATTTGGCCTGAAACCATGCTGAAAATATCTAAAGTATTTACAACAGCAGCCTCAAAAAGGAAAACCCGTTTGTTGAGCTCTACACACAACTCAGAGCTCACCTGGAGGACTCCTTACTAATGACTTTGGGGATAAGGAGCGTTTGAGTAACTGAAACATATGGTAAGGATTCGTGACTAGATAGGACTAAGTGCATGAGACAGTATCCCAATACTAATATTAGACTGCAAGTGGTTTGCCAGAACCCTGGCTTTGTATGTGTGTAGAATACACTAGCAGTGGGCTTCATTTGTCCCATGCTTTAGCTTTACATTAGTCCCTCTTGGGGTCCCTCACCTTGGTCAGATCTGCTAGGTAGAAGCCTGTACCAGGTAGAGTTAATTCTACAGACATCTTGATAAATGTTCCTTGATATTGCGCATGTACATCTTCTGCACCACAAACTTTCTTGATGCCTACAAACTTTTAGTACCTACTTCTTCACAAATCTCAATGCCTCATGAACTCACCTTCATTTGTACCCATTCTCTATAAAACATTTATATATATTGTGCTCTCCAATTTACCCAGCCTTATGCTATGGAGTCCTGAGTTTCCAATATATATCATAAATATAACCCCAGAACAAAATCCTAAACCTTTCATATCATCACTACACACTACAAATCCAATATGAAATACATCTACTATATGAACTGGCACAATATCATTCTAAATATAATAAGTTTACCTTAAAAAAATCCTCAGTGGCAAAAAAAATAAAGGATAAGAACCTCCTGGATTTGCCTGGGGTCTTTTTGGCAGATGAGCTTTCAGGAGGCGACGTAATCCACACTAACTGCCTTGTCCCACTGTCCCAGCATTAAAGAGACCCAGCAGCTGCGATGGTGGACAGTTAAGATTATATATGATGTAAATACATTGTAGCTTTGTCAGCTCCCCCAAACCATAAAACTTACTTTAATGACATCACGTGCTCCAGGAGAACCATTCAGGGTCCTTCCTTATGGCCATCCACATAAATAACCTTTCAAAACTTTTAAACTACTAAATTCACATAGAAGCCAGAAGTATTTGCCCTAATGTTCTCTCTTAAACTAAATGCAGTCATGGACTTAAAATCTGTATTAATGTGTGCCTAGCTAACCTTACTAAAATAGAGGTCACACTTGTTACAGGAAAGGTAAGTGGCCTTTTTCCCTATCAAGAATTTTCATACATTTTTACTATTTAGTCTGCAAGATGAGTCAGAATTTTAGTCTGAAGTAATTGCTGCATTATTCAGAGGCAGCTGTCCGGTGATGTCAGCTCCTTGTACTGTAAGTGGACCTGAGCCCTGTGCTGCTAGGGTTAATTTGTGGGGGTTATTATACAGTCGGGGCACTAGTAGTAAAGATATGGACTTTAACAGGCTAGTCTGCTTGGAATTTAGATTGTGTGCATTGTATTATAGAGGGGTTTATGGTGTAAAGTGAGGGTGAGATTGAGCAGTTTATGGTATGTGCAGTCCCTAAACAATATTTAACATGAAGCATAAGTGTCAATGTGTGACTGACCATGAGTGAATGGATTCTTGTGTGTATATATATATTTATTATTTATATAGATTATTTTTTCCTTTAGCACAACTCATGGTCAGATCACTGTGAGTCTACACAGGACTGCAGGTTAACCTGTTAATCTAAGTCATAAAATAGTATTGGTTTATATGGAATATTACACATACACATATAGATACACACACACACAATATATGAGATTGGGAGAAATACACACACACACACACACACACACACACACACACACACACCATATATATATATATATATATATATATATATATATGTGTGTGTGTGTGTGTATCTCTCAATCTCATATATATATATATATATATATATATATATATAGTTAATTAGTTAGTTAGTTAGTTTATACAAATGTACTGTTTATACGAGAGAAAAAATAAGTATGTGGGGAAATATCTAAACTTTCCTTTTTTTTTTTTTTTACAAAATTACATCATTTGAGCAAATTTTGGGGTAATTGAAAGTAGAAGGGTGATGTCACCATCATGGCAGAGACCTCTGAAGAACATGACAGTTGCACATAGAGAATCTAGGAAAATCCAGTCTGACAAAATGATCTATATACCTGACAACATCAAAAAGCAGCAAAGCACAGTACAAGGTAATTACAGGCCGGCCATAAAACGTCCACTAGCTCTGATTTTTCAACAATCTGTGATTAAAAAAGATAAAACAACAAGTTTCAGCTCTAGGATTCATCTTCAAAGGCTTCCAATATCAGGAAGCTGTTCTTTTGTCTGCAACGTGTAACGGAAGTGCCATAAAGTTTTATGGTCCCCTTAACTTATTCCAAGCATTTGTTCCTACTGTAAATAGATCTCAGGCCAGATTGCAGATAACACAATGGAATTATTTTCTCAGGACTCAAGTCTTTAGGTGAAATTTACACACCAAGAGAACATTTTTGACTGTGTGAGGGGTGTATACCTTCAGCTCTTTGGGTTAGTTTTACAATATAGGTCATCATATTGACTTGGGACTCTGGAACAGAAATTTCAGGATCAAAGGTCATTCCCAGGTATGTCATTTTCATATATGTATTTCCAAAGTAGATTTGATCTTCTAGGAATTTTTATAGTCCCCTGGAAATGTAAGACATTTTGGGCTATTATATGGGCTGTCTTTATAGTACATGGTTTGGCGTCTGCATTTATGTCTGTCTAGATAGATAGGTTGGTAGATAGATAGACAGATAGATAGATAGACAGATAGATAGATAGATAGATAGATAGATAGATAGATAGATAGATAGATAGATAGATAGAGCAGAGATGGATTTCTCACGTATCTGTTTCCTTATCTATGCACCATAATAGCTGGTATGTTTACCAACAACCATATAGAATGTTAGGTTGTTACACTACAAACTCAGCACTGCTACATCATCTGCTCAGAGTCTTATGTTTGTATACGCAGCACAACCACACACAAGCATCGCAATGTTACTAGATCTTTACAGTTTAGTCAGTTGAGCCCCTATTATCTATACAATGTATACAATGTCTTAGTCTACATTTAGACTGCCCAACATATAAAATCTTTGCCCCACAATTTACCAAAGACACATGGACTGTTCTATATTGAACACTGTGACAGAAAAGCCACCACATCCCACCCCTGTAGAAATGAATGTGAAAGCAAAAGATAAAGTTGATATTCGGTTCAACTGTTATATTACTTGCAGTTTATTCATTATGACAAAATATAGGATTCATGATTTCTCACATATGAAATTGAAAGCAATAAATATATGAGTTACATTATTGAGTAGAACTGACTAGGAAGGATTATATTAAAACGATGACGTACAAATTGTGGCTTTATACACTTCAGCATTAATTACCAAAAAAAAGAAACAAAGGCATAAAAAACAACAACAAAAATACAATAAATTACACTGAAAAACAAGTCTAATGGTCCCCTCCATCATGCCCCTCCATGGTTATGGACCCTGCACAGAAACACAGTATAACAAATTATACCATAGTGTACGGGAATGGGAGAAGATGTGAACGATTCTGACCCAATAGAAAAGAGAAAAGAAATGCTACCTATCAATGGGACATAAAAGAACAAGTTCACTTGGAATAATGGTGACATTATGGAGACTATACAAGTGCATGGACAGAATATCAGGATGTACACACATTCTAGTGTGTATCTACAATACTCTATATAACAAATAGTAAAGTTTCAGCTTGAAACTTTAGCCTTGTGTTTCCTTTCCCTTTATATTTCCACTATCTAAGTGGTCAGCGACCCCCCTATTATAATAAGCACAATATAATACAGCCACACTTTCCCTGCCCTTTCAGCCCAGTAGCCCAATTAGCATTTTTTTTTTTCTAAAGAACTTTCCTTGACCCTGGACAGATTGCAAGTCTAATACAATACAGCCTGGACGTGTAAACTGAAGCAAGGAGCTGCCTAGAGAATTTTCACTCCACCTTGAGACTCAAATTGGTCAAAATAATACACTTAATGGACAAAATACAGATCTATACACTATCTATACATGAGTGGGGTGTCTTAGGGAGATCTTAGGTGCAGTCATCAAGATTTTTACCTTCCCTTGATCTCTTCCACCTCCCCTCATACAAAAAGGGAAAATTAAAAGTTTCTGAAAGTAGATGTAGTAAAAGTAAGATTAAATATCTAAGCTCCTTCAAGGTTCCTTCTTTAAATGGAGTCTTTGCTTTTGACTTTAGAATCCTTCTTCCACTTCATCCTTCGGTTTTGGAACCAGATCTTGATCTGCCTCTCGTTTAAACATAGATTGTTGGCGATTTCTATGCGCCTGCGACGTGTCAGGTATCTGTTAAAATGGAATTCTTTCTCAAGTTCCAGGGTTTGGTAGCGAGTGTAGCTCGTCCGGGAACGTTTGCCATCAGTTTCTAGAGGGGAGAAGGTAGCAGGGGGTGAGTATTAAAAAATGGGGATAATTAAAAGGACCCTTAATAAATAAAAAATTATATTACCCCCAATTTATAATAGTAATCCTCAGCACTAAAGCACAGTGCACTATGTTACATCATGCAAAATTTACACACAATTCTACACATTTCATGCAAAAGCAAAACATGCAATAAAATACATCACAAGCCCAATGCATAAAATCCCACTACTTAAGGCTATTTTGCTCCAGCCACAGGCTCCAGCCCTATTAAATAAATAAATGTATATGAAAAGTTATTTTTTGCAAGAAAAATCTTTTTTCTTCTGCCCCCTAAAAATGAAATTATTGTCTTTTCTCCACGTTTTGTTCCTATGATCCAATTATGCTGTCATAAATTTGAACGTCTATAGCCTGTAAGCCTTTTAGTGGACAGTTTTACGAGCAATTGATGCCTAAGTCGTAAAATTTACGACCTCAGGTTTTTTTTATTATTTGCCCCGCATGGCCTATAAAAACCAATGCAAAACCCTATGAAACAAAAGCGAGAAGTGAAAGTTTACCATGGCTCATATGCAGTTTGGTCATCCAGGGGTATATTTGGGGTGGTTGCTGCTGCTGTGGCTGCCCCTGCTGGGGTTGTTGCTGTCCTTGTGGGGTTGTTTGTACCGGCTCTGCTTTGATGTTCTCAATCCCTTTAGATCTGTCCTCCAGCGAAGTGCTCCCGGCTTTTTGATTGTAAATCCCAGGGCTGAGGGCACCCTGTTCTCCTCTGCCCAGAGTGTGCCCAGCAGAGCCCATGACAGTACAGGAAGGCCGGTCAGAGTTAGTGGTGGGGTTTGAAGGCATGTCCAGACCGTTTAGAGAGTTTGAAGAACCAGGAGATGGGAATGTAATGCTCAGATCCAACCCACTGTAGCAATACCTGGATGAAGGGACCTCGGATACAGATCCATAATTCCCATAACTTTGCATGGAATAGGCAGGAACATTTTGACTTTGCTTATAGAATGAATTGGCTACGTATGAGCTCATAGCTGCTGCAGCTGATGATGATTATTATTAGTATTATTATTTTTTGCACCCTTTGATTAGCCTTGATTTGTGGCCCTTTGAAGTTCAGGGGTTTTGTTCTCTAAAGTGCAGAATTTATAGCTGGGGAATCCTCTTTCTTTATTCTATGTGCTCTGCCCAAATATGGGATGTTTAAATAGAATCACGTGACTCTGTTGGCCAGTCATAAATTTGGCTTGATGACCCCAGGAGGTTATTGATGGAAGCCTGTGAAACGTATCTTATATGTTGGCAGAACAAACTCAAGGCCCCAAGAAGGAAAAGAAGACAATGAGGCCACAGCGTCACCTGGTGCCAGTAGGGTGGTACAGCACCTGCTACTAAACATGGCTGAACCGCCATTGGTGTGATAGGTCAATGGGTGACTCGCAGAACTTGGATTTTTATAACTATAACATTTATTTATTCCACTAGTGGTTGACCACCAATTGAACAAGGAATTGAATGGCTGCAGATTTTTTCCCTGGGCTCCCATTGCAAAACGTGGCATTTTATTCTTATTTTCTCATCCCTGCCATTAAAGGAAATGTGGCTTATATAAATAAAATAGATGTGTTTAATTAGCCAATTAACATATTAATTCATTGCACCTATTATGGCATTTCAGCTCTACTTTATTAAAAGGGACCGACTAGGAATTCAGCAGCATGCCCTTAAAGGAGCCTTTACATTTTATTAAATAGGGAGGGGGGCTATAGATGAAATGGAATATTCCCGTATATGCCCCAACCCCTGTGATATGTATTTACAGATATAACCCCCATCAGATAAGACAACACGTGTGTAAATAGATGTCAGCCATGTGGATGGCTTTGTTCAGTCTGTTTTCTGGTCTGCACGTTGTAATGCAGATCCCTTATCTAGGGAAGCATCTCCCAAACATACGTGTGCAATAAATGCTTGTGGTTTTGATCACTGGAGTGAAAGTTCTGGGCTCTGCTTTTTTGTTGTGCATGGAAGATCAGAAATGCAAATACCACAAGTGCTGGTTATATAGTCTTGTTTCTTTTACTAGAGATGGGGGAGATAATTATAGGTTCTACTATTGTGTGTGTATATATATATATATATATATATATATATATATATATATATATATATAATTTTTAAGGTGAAAAGTTCAGCGCTCACATTATTGGATTACACTTAATGGCTGCAGAGCCTAAATACATTATAGCAGAAGAAATGACTTCTCCTCAGCTCCCAAGCTTTCTTGTACCGTGAGATGTATATATCCATTTATACATATCTATGTATATATACATATAGTTAGTTAATTTCTGTATTGTTTCCAAATGCTCAATTTAAACCATCATCCTTCTGGATGGAATAATATCTATATATTTGTAATATATTGTGGTATTTTTGTAGATTTTTCTCCGCTCTTTCATGTTTACTATTGCGCTTAATGGTATTTTCTATGTAAAGCAGGGAATATAATGTATGCTAGTAAAGTGGTTTAAGCCTATATGCCACTTGTATATTACAAATGCTTTATTGTTTTCGAAGGTGCATGCTGCATCATGTCTTATATTTTATTGCATTTTGTGCTATTGCTATGGGATTTGGTCTTTTTGCGTACTTTGTGGCTATTTGTGACTATTATTTGGGCTGCTGGTTTTTAGGAAAATGCCAGTGACTTTGCTTCTGCCTGTTCTTTGGATTATATGAGAAATGTGCCAATAGAGTGCATGGTATTTATAGGGCACATTATGTAGTGAGTTGCTTGCAGTCAGCCAGACAGTACACGTGTTTAGGAAGTTATCTTGAATGAAGAATAATATAGCTTTATTGTGCTATGTCGCCTGAATGGCAGTGATAGAGGATACAGGGGGTTTGTGACCGGTGTGAATGACTTTACACAAAGGAGACTGCCTCTGTTGCATATGCACACACACACGAGTAAAAAAATGCTGTGTATTTCCAGGAAATAAAATACATAGAACCACATAAAAATAATATCAATTTTATTAAATACTCAACAGTTTGTCCATAGGACGTGATCTTTATACATAGTCAGTGAGACACAGAATGTAACCATTATTCTACAGCTATGAAACTTCATTTTACGAGCTACTACTGAACATTGCAGTGCTGACATAAATATAAATACTGACACCACGGGCACAATGAGAAATAAGGTTCACACGGGAACTGTCACAGTATGGAATATGGAGGATCATCCAAATAATACAGTCAGGCTATGGGGAAATGCTAGATGGACGTGGCTCACAGGGGCATAGAGGGGGCAAAAGGACAGTTTCTTGGGAGAGTTCTTCACATTTGATCTGTGCTGGGTCCATCCCATCACACAACACACAACACACACAGGCAAAGTCTTGTTCTCCCTTGTGTTTGCAGGCAATGGTTCTTGTACGAGGACATTTAGGACTTTTTTTTTTGGAATACTGTCTTGTTAAGTCAAAGTTGGAGAAACAACATAACACAGAGACTCAAAGCCATAATGGTGGATAACAAAAACTGGCCAGAGCTAGCACACTGCAGGTTGTCCTTCTCCTTCATTGGATTGCTAGTCCACTTTTGGCTCTAGAAAGAGATGTGTAGATATATATTTCATATATTTATATATTTGTTTCCATAATGCAGCCCATCCATATGAATTCTGCCAGCTGGGTGGGGGGTGGAGGGTGAGTGGGGGATGCTGGTGGAGCCCCCCATTCACTCTTTGGGTTGGTCTTCTGTGTCCTCTCGCTTCTCCTCCTTGCCCCCGGCCAGGCTGTCAGCAGATGCCCCGTTGCCCCCAGTCAGGGTAGAAGTCAGGTTACTCTCCTTTTTCCACTTCATCCTCCTGTTTTGAAACCATATTTTGATCTGACGCTCTGTTAAGCAAAGTGCATTAGCGATCTCAATCCTCCTGCGCCTGGTCAGATAGCGATTAAAGTGGAATTCTTTCTCCAGCTCCAGGGTCTGATAACGGGAGTAGATCTGGCGACCTCGCCTTCTGTCCGTGCCATAGCCCACCCCTAGAGAATCACACACAAGATATACTGAGAATCATTAGTGAGAACCCCATCATCGTATGGAAAATACCTGCAGCCCCCTTAACTGTACTGCTAGCCCACCCCTGCACCCCAGACAGGCTCCTCGTTAGATACATCGAGTGATAAATAGATAGAGAGACACATAGATAATATATGCATATATATATATATATATATATATATATATATATACCAGCTCTCAATCAATTACCCATTATGTATGTATATAAGTTAATTAAAATATACTTATATACTGTACTAGTTCACATCCTCCCAACCTTGTCAATTTTAACCCCCAACATATATATATACATTTATATATATTAAAGTCCTTCACTACTATAATCCCAATACTGTAAATCTATTCAATATTTACATATATGATTATTATATGTTAATTTGTCTGAAACCTAAGCAAATATATTAATAATATAAATTGCTGAATTTTATATAAATATATATGGAATATAAATATTTATTATCCCCTTGCTGTATTAACAGCCTTTACAGGGTAAAAAAAAAAGTGTGCAAAACAAAAAAAAAAGAGTTTCCATCTATCACTTAATATAAGGAGAGGTATTTGTGTTTAACTCTTACCCCTCCACAAGGCAAGCAAACCTCGTTGAACTTTATGGCAGATCTTTGCAGCGTCTTTTAATTAGAAAGCACATAACAAGCCATATTTGCTCGCAACAACTTAACAAATAAAAGGCCTATAACGGCAACTGTGAAAGGAACTAGTTTATGGCTTTTATGAGGCCATAAAAAAGGAGCTGAGCCTGTTCTGCTGGGGAGATGATCGTAAAGATGGTTGAGTTTATGTAATTTATATGTGCAAGCTGTAAAACTTACCACTGTGGGAGTTCATGCGCTGCATCCATGGGTAGATCTGGATACTGGTTTTCTGTTCCTGGACACTGGATCTGTTTTGGTCACTGTTAAAATCCTGTGCAATGGAAGTCTGTGTATTGTGTCCCATAGAGTTCTGCCTGCAGCTAGTGAGCATGTCCTTGTCCTGGTAAAATGCATTAGATCCATACTCATAGGGGCCTCGGCTGGAGCTGAAAACAACATTATCTTGCGGGGTGTAAAATGGAGAAGAGTAGATCCTATTTTGAGCAACGGCTGCTCCATAAGTGGAGAAATGCCTAACAGGGTCATAGGCAGTGGAATTAAGGGCCACATTGGGGAGGACTTCTTGGCCACTGGCTAAATGGCAGGATAAAGAGGGGTTGGTGAAATAGGAATTCATATCTTCTCCTTTACCTGCCTGTAAGATTTCTTTAATATTTATTTCTGTCTCCAGTTTGTAGTCTGAACTAGATTGTTATAGGGACGGCTCCACTCCAGGACAGACAAAATGACAAAGTCAGCTGACCTGCCTGCAGCCAATAGGAGGCGACATGTCAAGAGAGGAAAAAATTGGTTTTGCTTGTGTTGATTCCCCAGTTGGAAGTATATACATTCAAAGTAAAGTCTTGGAATTACAAAGATCAAATTAGTTATTGGGAGGAGGAAAAATAAAATAAAATAAGGAGAAAAAAAGCCTCGCCGAGCACTGGGACTTGCAGGAAATTCTCAGGAGCTTGCATCTGATTTGCATTTTATCCCCATAGAAATTCACTTTGTTCTTAATAGAATCTAATGTATGCACAAGCATTTGGAACTTAGCAGACATGAAACAGGCTCGTCCTATGGGGGGAAACATTGCAATATACATGCAGATTCTCATGTTCATGCATCTTATTATACATGCAAAGAGGCAGAAATGAAATTACATCAAGCTTCATGTTCACGATGTAAATATGTTGTTTTATCTCTGCTGTCTATATAGAAATCTGCTCATTTTAGGATATATGTGTGTATGTGTATACTGTGTGTGTGTGTGGGGAGAGTGTATATACATATATATATTTGTATGAAAGTGTGTATATGTGTGAGAGTGTATATCTATGTGAGAGAGAGTGTGTATATATATATATATATATATATATATATATATATATAGCGATATACATATATGTCTATCTATATACATAATATATTATATTTTGTATGCATACAAATATATACTATATATACTAATATATACTATATATATATATATATATATATATATATATATATAACTTTTATATTATTGTATTATATTTTTTACTTTTATTTTATTTTATACACATTGTATAACCTTCCTGGACTGAGCCCTTCAGGGTTAGAGAGATTATAATTATTCAGGGTATATATCGCCAATTTTTAGGATTGTTTTTATTGACCCTGCGCCCATTGTTTTATCCCCCCTATTACACCCTCCACCACCACCACCACATATGTTGTGTTTGATCCCTATTTCATTCTTTGCTTGGCTGATTTATAATTACAATAGTTTTAATTTGTGATCTGCGGGTTTAGTAAATGGGAAGGGTCTAATGAGAACACAGGAATTACAAGCCACAGAAGAGGTCAGTGCTGTAATGTCTGTATTGTTCCCCACATCTAAAGTCACCTTGTTTATTAAATCGACAATATCTCATTATCCAGATGGACGAAATCTACAAATGCTCCATTTATTAATAATAATAACAATAATATTCATAATACTGGGGCTGGCTCTACAGCTGCTTTGCATGGACAATGACTTTGCGGTGCAGTTGCTAGAACACTGCTCTGACTTAGCAGCTATTCTTAATGGTCACTATTTGTGAAAGTTACAAAAAAAAGCAATATTTTTTCAGGGTTGAAGAGAAACCCGGATGCTGAAGGATTTTACGATCTTTTTCCTGTGACCAACAAAGCGAAATGGTGGCTGTAAAGCCATAAAGATGGGAACAGACGTATCCAGGGGTCGTTTATTGCCCTAGTATAACACCAGCAGTCCCCCGAGTGCAGCAACTACACAAAATAAAGTTTTAGCCAAATAAAGGGACCATTTGAGGCTGAGATGATACCAGCAGACTGTGGGATGTATACAATCCCCCTATACAACAAATAAGGTTTGTAATGTATCTGCTTCTACTAATAGGAATTTAGAACTAGCACATATACATATACATAAGGTGTGGTAGGGGCACAGTGTCTGTACTTTAATATAGGGCTGCTCCAGGTTTTGTACTGTTAGTGTTAGAACACAGCAGAAAATGAGGAAGCAGCTGGGATCCAGGCTTCAAGTTGTATATATAAATAAATTATATATATATATATATATATATATATATATATAATGTAAATGCATATCTATATATATCTATATATCTATGCACATATATATGAAGAGGGAGTGAGAGCTCTTTGTTTTCTTGGCGCATTCCATACACACATACATGCATAGATACATAGATATATCTATATATATAAATATATACCTATAGATAACTCTGTGTGTTTGTGCTTTAGACAGATATAGAGTGTTGTTGTTGTTGTTATTATTATTGTTGTTATTTTGTTGCTATTGTCAGCTGTGTACTATTTGTTATATTGTGGTGATTGTTGTTGTTTGTTGATGATGTAGCTGATATGTATCTGTGAGCTGGAGCTGACCTGGCTATAAAATCGTTTCATATCTTGTGTCTTATTTCTCTGTACACTTATCAGCTTATCTTTTATTTATTGTACAGTATGATTGGGGTTTTGCTGTAAAACCAGACTTCCACCAGACTCTCAGTCTGCATTTGCCCTTGTTATGATATTTATATAGGTATTTCTCTTCCCATACAGAATAGAAGCCCCTTTTTGTTCTGTCTTGTGAATGTTAAACTTGCAGGAAAGTGCAGGGATTATTTTAGGTAGGGAAAAGGACTTGGTGCTTGGAATGAGGCAGCTCTGGGCTATAATAATGGTGCTTCCTTCTCTCACAAGAGAAAGTTAAGTGTTTTATTACATCTATAAGCAAAGGGCAAGGCTTAAAGCTCTGCTCGATTTATGGGGAGTAGAAAACTGGCTACTAGCACATGGAATTTCCAGCAACAAAGGGAAACCGTGATTTTCATTATTTCATCACAGCAAATTGGGAGAAAAAAGTTTTAAGCCCCTCAATAAGCTGAAACTTTCAGCCTCTCCTCCTCCTGTGCCTTGGCTACTGTGCACAACTATTTATCTATTTTTTTTTCCTTGCTATAAACTTAAGCATACCTTCCAATCCGGTTCTGCATGTTGGTGTGTAATTGCCTTTAAGGTATATAATGTGTTCTATACATTTATTATGTACAGTCAGCAGATTATAAAGGAACAGATGTTTATGGAGCAGCCCCAGTGTTCTCTGTACTTCTGGCTTGTGGCTTTATTTCCTAATGTTCCCCTAAAGGTTATTCTTATACAAACACTGACTACAAATATAATACATATTCTGGATGTGCAGGTAAGATTACTTTATGATTACTTTAATCTATACATATATATGATATATACACACATATGATATATATACACTATATATATATATATATGTATATACACATACATATATATGAATATATATATATACACACTCTCTATATATATTTATATATATATATTCACCTGTTCAGTGCTAACCTATGTTTTCTCTCTCTCTCTCTATATATATATATATATATAATTTTAGGGGGCCTCCCTTTCCCCCCTCACCTCCAGTATTATACTGACTAATGAATGTGTTTGTACCTGAGCTTCTATAATTAGTGGAATGATTAACTGATGGAAAATAACATGTAAAATAATTGCCTCTACACACGTGTTTTCTATATCCTTTCCAATTAAAGAAAGGAAACAGCGGCAAGAACTTTAAGGGGGACCTATAGCTTCGGGGACCCAAGTTCCTTGAAGGTTTCAGCACTCTCAACTCCATGTATTTGGTCACATATTTAATGAGCTAACGACTGCATGTGATTATTTGTAACATATATATAGTGTAACCATCTATATTATTCTCACTCCTCAGTATATCTACGTTGTAATAAACACATGTTCATAAATGGCAGTCCACTGGATGGAGAGTGTAGCTGTGGGTGTATTACTGTATGTGTGTCCATATCTATCTATTGTAAATATGTATTACCTAACTATTTAGCTATCTATCTATATTCATGTCTGTCTACCTATTTTAAGATCTGTTATTTATCTATATTAATAACTGTTTTATCTATATAACCATATCTGTCTATCTCATCATATACATACACACACGTACCCATAAACTGAATGTATTTACTGTGCAGTAAAGCTACCTGGTGCACCATCTATAGACTATAAATAATAGATAGCTCCTGAAAATAGACTTGCTATGTTCCTGTAATTAATGCTGAGTTGTATTACTGGATATCACATACTTGGGATATAAACACTAAGCACCTTTGTTTTCACCTTTTTAATTTCTATTAGTAATTTACAGCCTATCTGCCTTCATTGCTTTTACTTATTTATGACCTAGTTAAGGCTACAGACTTGGCTGGGATCTCTACCTGCTTATTAATATGATAATAGAACTAGGGGTTAACTAAACTGCCTGGTAATGTCCAGGGTGTTTTCTGAAATACATGGGATCTGGGAAGGGAATACATGTGTATGCAATATGATGCATTGGTTTAATCAGCCGGTTGCTTTCTAATGTAATTTTCTTAAGTGTCTTTGGGCTCCAATGGTGAAAAATAGTCTCAGGAAAATGTAATAGACTATTGTCTAATTAAAGGCGAGAGGAAGGGGTTAAAGTATAAATCAGCCTCATTTTACTTAACGTGCAATATCATTTTATAACACCCTGTGTATTCAGCCAGGGGAACTAGTAGACAATTGTAACGATTAGGAAGTTCCCTTTATACAATGCAGTCTAGGAATAAAGGATCCAACAGACAACATAGGAATCTGCCATGTGTTTCCCATAAACTTTCCAAATGCTGCAATAAACAGGCTCAAACGAAAAGTCTAATCTACCATTGAATCGCCAGATATACAGGTTCAAGTCATAAATAGAAATATATATATATATATATATATATATATATATATATATATATATATATATGTACTAGGGACATACAATATGCTACATAACATGATAGGTGTACAGAAATACGCATCAGTATAACATAAATGACACGTGCTAGAGTTATCGAAATCCATCAAACATTGTGCAATACATTGAAGTTATTATTACTATGCTTAATATTAAATAAACATATTGTAATTTCTTATCACATTTTTTAGACCCCACATCATGATTCAAAAAGTTCATTTCTGAAAATATTCACGTTTTGTTGTTGTTTTTGTCTATTTAACACAGGTAATTGTTGCTTCCACTGAAGATTGAGAATCTGCTGAAATTATGAAACCAATGGATGAAATTGATTTATTTTTTATGGAAAAGGCGCAAGAAAATGTTTAAATGGCGCAAGAAAACGTATCAAAAACTGTTACTTTGTCAATCGTGAGACCTTTTTTATATATTGTTGTAACATTACCTGCAACCCTATAGGAAATCAGATTGTGTAAAATGACAAATCCTGCTATGTTATATATGACAAACTGAGTTTACGTACGTCCCTACGATAGATAGATGAACAGATAGATAGATAGATAGATAGATAGATAGACAGACAGAATGGGACGGGACATGGGTAAATAACCAGACACGTGGCACATATTCTACTCTGAAAGTCTGTGTTGCTTTTATGTCATATAAGTCAAGTTTTTGGCTACTGTAACCAATACACTTGTTATATGGATTCTTTATTTGATGCACAACATAATAAAACATTGTTATTATGGTAAACAACACAATCTTAAATCTTATGAGGCTTTCTATTCTGCTTTTAATATGTCTGGAGGTGACTGGCTGGTATCAGATTGCAGGAAGATCCTGTGTGGGGTGTGATGCCTTTACATGTGGATTAAATAAAAAAAACTGATTTGCATATAATGTCACGTCTCTTGGAATTATTTACTCGTTCTATAGATCTGAATATATTCTATATTCTACATGTACATATTCTTCTAAAGAGCTTCACTTTCAGCACTGGATACTACTAGCTACTACTACTATCTTAGGCTAAGCCCATCCTACAATACATCCTAAAATGCAGCAACTTCTATTAAAATCGTAGCATATCAAAAATGTATTCTAAAAATACACAAGATTTAATTGTAACCAGTACAATCCAGCCACAAACCCAGCAGAGAGCCATTCTGTTGACCAGAGCAGAGTCAGTGCTGGTTTAGCAGCATTTGGTCACTTGGGGGCAGTATATAAACAAACAAACAACAAACCCATAGGACTAAACCACAAACCACATAATAGGCACAACTGCTTCGATGTCATAGTCTGGCAATGCAGCTTTCTAGTATATATATATATATATATATATATATATATATATATATATAGATGCATAACCATATATATAACCATATCCTACATATTCCCAGTGACCAGAAGCAGTTTGACCCCTCAATGAAATGTGCATATTATGATCATGGGCTAATAAAAGTAGCAGACCTGCAGTTCACATCTTGCACAGCCCACATCCCATTGAACTCATTCTTTTTCATTGTGTTCTTTTTTATGGTTATTACTGTATTTATACAATTTAAACTACGACTGTAAATTTAATAAGCGGATTTAAGCAAGGAAATAATCCCGAGAATCTCTCCAATAAATACAAGGAGTGAACAGGCGCTGCAATGCTCTCACTCTCTTATTAACTTACCACTCACTTCAATAAATACCCTGTTATTTTTGTAGTTGAGCGTTTTACTGCCGCCTCAAAGAGCAAAATGAACAAATATATCGAGAGGGCATAAAATATTCATAGACACCAAGAATATTTAACACCAAATTGTGTTTTCTATCTGTAAGAACATTTCCACGACGCCTGCTGGAATGGATGCACAAACTATAAAAACGCCAGCAGTGTGAGGACAGCTTAAATATTCCCGTCTGCTTATTACATGGCACAGCAATGTAAATCATTCCACATGCAGAGATCATAGATACTTTATACAGGAAAGGATATAGTCTAACCCATCTATAGCACTGGCATAGCGAGATACAGCTCTGCAATAGATAGAAATCACACACAAAAAAAGAGGAAGCACTACAAAAAAAATCAGGCAAAAAGTGCACTTGTTTATTCCATGTGTCCAGATAGATAAATAAATAGATATGGTATAGATAAAAAATAGACAAAAATCGATTATTATGTTAGATATGATATAGATAAATAAATAGACAAAAAATTATATATATATATATATATATATATAATATATATATATATATATATATATATATATAAAATGTAGATAAATAAATTAATAGAAGAAACAGATAGATAGATAGATAGATAGCTACATAAATCGAGACCACCATTAATACCAATTTTCATAAATCCATTTTAAATATAAATTATGACAAAGATCAACATTAAAAATAAAAATAATTATTAAAACTATTATATTTGCACATAATCACCTTTGCCAATGATATAAAAACAATCGGTATTAAATAAATGCTCACCTAGAAGCTACTACAATACAATGTAATGTAATACACCTAAATGCAGCTTTTCAAATTATTTTTAGTTTTTTTCTAGAGTGTATTTACAATTTTTTTTATATAAATTCTAGTCTAGATATTTTTTTGGAATGTCTGTGTCTGAGTTCTTTTTTTTTCTTACTGGGCTCTTCCAGTGAGTGAATGCAGACATTGTGATGGAGGAAGGTGTCTCTGTGTGTTTTCTGCTTCTGGTAGTGCACAGCCATGGAGAGAAGTCAATATTTGGGCCTTGTTTTATTACTCTCATTTACTCTCCTTGTTGGCTGTGTGGTAAAGCAGGTCATTTATTTCAATGGAGTTTTATTTGTAAAACTGAGAACAATGTATAAATCACCATTACACTCCTGATATAAAATGTTTCTGTCTGCTGCAGGTTTATGAGGGATGGGTCCTGGCTGAGCTCAAAGAGAAATCGATACATTGAAATAATGTTTGGGGTATTTCAAGACGAGAAGGCCTCACATTACTGCAGCCTGAGGAGCTAGAAATAGCCCTGCAATTATAATAATAGATGAAGCAGGGGATATATGATAAAGCATACAGCTATATCCTATTTGCCAGACCCCTTCCTACTATAAGGAACACAATAGCTAGCCCTATTCTGCAGAGCTATAAGGAGGGCTTTATTTTCCAGGCCATACCAGGCATAAATGCTCCTTATGTAAAAGATACAAAGCTGCATTTTATCACACTAGAAAAATAAAAAAAATAAATGTACCTGTCCATATCTATCTATCTATCTATCTATCGTTTAATGTATTTTATTTAATCTCTTAATTTTTTTCCCCCTTAACTCAGATCAAATACTCAAATGCAACACTTTTGTCATAAGAAAAATGTTGCAGTTATATATAGAAATATATTGATAAATATTCCTACAAAACTGTTGCCATTACGTCCAATTATATATTAAACATTCAGTAACATGAAATATTGGTTAGTGAATTGTCAGTAAATAAACAAAGTAGGAGTTTTTTTTAAAGCAAACAATAATAGCTAATAAAGTGATATATACACACATAAAATATCTATACATAAACATAAAGAAATTCTTTATCTTTTTTTTTTAATTCTCCTTTCATTCTACCAAGGCCCATCTAGAGCCAACCAAACGACCAAACACTTCAATAACAAACATATAAATAATATATCCTTTAGTGATCCAAGCAAAACCTGAAACTTAACAAGTAACGACCAAAGAACCCAGTCTGAACTTGGCATCTATTCCAGAACAAATTGGCACCTGAGCACTCTGCGCATGCCCAGATCCCCCCATACACGCCAGATATTTCAAGAAAAAAAAAAAAGTTAGCATTTCTCATTTAACATCATCTTACATGTGTTTTTTTTTCCAAGCTTCCCACCTCAGTCCCTTAGCGGATCTCTCTCTTTTTGGTTTGTTGCTGTTACATCACACCCCCCTTCTCCCAGGCCCAGAGACCTCTTACAGCACAGTCACATATTAGACAGCAACAAGAGATCGTCTCAGTCACAACAATAACAGCAGCAGCAGTGTCTCTAGGAAAACAGCAAGTGACATCACACCACCAAGTCAGCCTATATATATATATATACATAGATCTATATATCGCGTCTATATACACATATACACTATCATAACCCACCCCAATCCTGCAGCCTGATCATAACACAGTATTGCCACAGCTCATCATATAGCCATTTCTTTACCACCCATTGCTATGGATCATTAGTTAGAAAATGTAGCCAATAAGAGAACACTTACCCATGTTGTCTCTCTCTGTCTCCCTCTCCCCTTCTCTCTCCCTCTCTCTCTCTCTCCCTGTGTCTGATCCAGTGATGCTGCCTGTGTGGAGCTTCAAGAAAACATTACAAGGGAAAAAAAAAATAAATAATGAAAGAAAATAAGGTGGGGACAAAAGAGAAAGATCCTGAGCAGAGGGAAAATAATCTATCTACTACTAATAATAAAAAGCTATATACAACCCAGCGCTTCCTTATTCTGTGCTGCTCCAGAGGAAATGTAGTGGCTTTTGCCCCTAGGGGTGGAAAAGGGGGAGGCGACCAAGAGGTGCAGTAAATTCATTATTTCCAAAATGCCTCCAAGCCTGCAACAGTCCCAGGGCTGAGAAGAAAAGGGAGATCTGGATGTCTATAGAATCTATAATGTATATAAAATAAATAGAGATAGGCTGATCCCCTGTCCCTGGCACTGGGAGGACTGTTATAAGGAGAAGCACTGCGTATAAGAAACCACAATAAAAAGTTCACGTTCATGGAGAGTCCACATGACTTCCTGTGGCCAATCCAACTTGTGATTCAGTCGTAAACTTTTATGGCCCAGCTGTAAATTTTCTGCAAACAACCAAGAATGTGCTGCATTTTTGTGGCGTGTGCAAATGTCTTTCCTTGACGCCATATTTATCTATTATTTCATTATAGCCTTTTTTTTCACTTTAACTTCATACTTATTAGGGTTCATGCAAATTAATCCTGAGTGTATTTTATGCTGCAGCTTAGTTTATATACAGGGGATGGGAGATGGAAGGTGGATTTTATTTTATTATTACAGTGGAGAGACCAAGGTTTTTTGGAAGGGCCTGGGAAGGAAAGCTGGTGCCAAAAGCCCAGAATTCTGGGCAGGAACCGAATTTGCTTATTGGATCGTCATGTGGACAAATACATAATTACATGTGTGAACAAAGCAGAAAAGCAAGGTATCTTTGTATAGAAATAGGGAATTTTCGCACGATTATCCTCAAACACAACATCTATCTATCTTACTATCTATCTATATATTTCTATTTTTAAACATTATTAATGCTTACATATATAGCTGGTATGTCACGACACAATATGGAATTACACACGCTTACTAAAGTGCAAGTAGTAGATGCGACAAATTCAAACTTATGTATTTTTATGTAATTTTTTTTAAATAATTGATTTATATTCTTGAGTTATATATACAGGGGTTCTACTTATAGTAACATCAACACAAAATTCTACAAAACTAATAAAAATGGCCTCACTTGACATATGAAGTAAATATATCTTATCTATATATATATATATCTATATATATATATATATACAGTATGTATGTGTCTATCTATCTATCTACATATCTATTATTTTTTTTATCCATGTACAATCCATGTTATATTTTCCATAACTATCTACTTTTACTGCATTTATCTATCCATCTACCTCTCTATCTGTAGTGTGTACAATGATACATAGATGTAGTGACGCATAGACACAACAAACTTGGCTACGACAAAGCCAGGGGTCAATTGTTTTCTTATTGTACTCAGATATACCAAAACTAATGACGGATTGTATATATACAAATATATATATATGCATATAGACAGATATACAGTTATAGATAGATACACACCCTGATGTCTTATATATATCTTAGAGCTTTTATACATTTTTTCCAAAGCCAATAGACGAACCTCGCCAGAAGTATCGCAGCCAAAATCTCAATATTTCGCCTATAGGCAATGTTGCACCCATTTGTTCATAAGAATTTATAAATCATTCCTAACATATTCTAACACAATGGGGAGAATTTGTGTCACATGCACATATTTTATGTAATTAATAAAAATTAACAAAGATTAAAAAATAAATAAAAATGTGGTTGATATAATGGCAAATGTTAAAATTTTGTTTGATTTCGTATGGTTAGGATTTATTGAATAATAACAGAATAAATGTTTTTGTTTTTATAATAAAATGATATATATATATATATGTGTGTATATATATATATATATATATATATATATATATATACTTTTTTATTGGTATTATTTTATAACATAATGAGGGGGTTGCAAATTCTTCCTACAGGTTTTTGTTGTTGTTGTTGTTATTTTTTTTTTTTTGTTATTTACTTTTTTTTATTTTTTTACTTCCTGAGAAATGGAAGTTGTTGATTTTTTGTCCCCCTAATCTCAAAGGCAACAATAGGAGAGAAGCAGTATTAGCACCGGATGAAGGCAATACTGTCTTTTATTCTTGTTTTACAAACCACCAATAAATTTTATAACAGGTAGTTAAAAGTTACAACAAGAGGAAGCGTCCTGAATCAAAACCAGCTTTTAAGTCTCCACAGCGCACTCAGTTTTACTAGGACAGACTACTAGGAACGAAAATTCAAGTCGTCTTGCCCCTTCATAAAAGTAGCTTATCTATTCTAAGGAGCTGCTTCTACCAGTGCCATTTGTAAGGGGATTTTTAATAGTTGCAATAAATACCTTTGAACACTGTTCTGCTTGGAAAAAAAAGTAAATTAAATAAATAAATGCTAAATTAAATAAAATATCCATGTGACTAAATCCCTACATATCTATATATTTGTATTCATATGTATGGGTGCATGTGCATAATGAAATATATACAAATATGTATATCTATGTGTGTATATACATATCGTCTATTCGTGTGTGTATGTTTGTGTGTGTTTTACTTCTTTTTAACCTTGGTTTAACTTAAATATCTAAGTTTTAATGTTTATGTAGCTGCGGTTTAAGTGGATATTTCTTACAAGCAGAAAGTGCATTTAACTATAGATAGATAGATAGATAGATAGATAGATAGATAGATAGATACAGAGTGAGAGCAGATAGATAGATAGCTAGACAGCGTGAGAGCAGATACACAAATATATAGAGAGATGTATGAATGGATAGATAGAAAGATAGATAGATAGATAGGCTAGATAGATATGTATAGATGCAGGTAGATAGATACATAGTTAGATGTAGACAGACAGATAAACAGATAGATATATTATAAATAGATAGATATGTATAGATATATGTAGATAGATAGATATGTATAGATACATGTAGATAGATAAATAGATGTAGACTGATAAACAAATAGACAGATTATAGATAGATAGATCGATAGATAGAAAGAAAGATAGATATGTATAGATGCATGTAGATAGATAAATAGATAGATGTAGACAGATAAACAAATAGATAGACAGATTATAAATAGATAGATAGATAGATAGATAGATAGATAGAAGTTATTTCCATTCTCCTAGATTTGTCACTGTTTCATATATACATGCACTTATGGCAATTTCCAGCCTGCAGTACATAGTGTAGATTGTGTTATCAGAGTTTTATGGCCTCCCTATAATGCTTATGTTTCCTTGTTTGAAATTGTACATTAAATGAAAATGAGCAGTGTGCTCTGGCTCAGCTTTTACATGAATTATTGCCTCCTTTTCTTAAATGAGTCTTGAAGGAAATTTGGATTGGTTAATAAAAGAAAAGCCTTGATAGAATTTCTCTGGTCTCCTTCAGGCGTGTTATGTGCGCCCATTGCCAGTCATCTAAAGGCAGCAATGATCATTTGCAAAGGCCTTTGTGAACAGGCACATCATCCCCAAATTACTTTTTATTTATTTATTTTATAAAGAGATTTCCTATCCATAGAACATTACAGATGATAGAAGGATTTAATCAAATTATAACAAAATCTGATTAGTATCTGGTACTGTTGACATCAGCACAAACAGCATGTGGAATCAGCAATAAACTTATGACCATCAAAGACGGTAGTGATATGGCCGAGCTGTAGCTTTATATGGGCCATGCTCATGACTTTAGGTCTCATGTTCATTGCAGCATGCACTATGCAAACATATACTTTTGTCATATATCAGAGTTTTGTTACTAAATATTAACAATGACATAAAAAGAGAGAAATAAAGATATGTCAATAAAGGGTGAATAAATGAATTAATTTGTGGTCACATCAAAATTGGTATTTAGGTTTATAGATTAACAGAATTATATTGATAGTATATGTCACTTTAAGGTTGCATAAATTTATTTAATAATACCCCAAGTCCACATTTCTATTTGTGTTTAGACCCATTGATTTCTGTGGGCTACATGCCAAAATATTACTTACACCAGGTTGTTTTCATTCGTTCATTCAACAGACCATATACACATTAGAGTCTAAGGTTACATATATTCCTTTTATCTATATAAATGTCTATCTGTCTATTACCTATCCATATCTATCTATCTATCTATCTATCTATCTATCTATCTGACTGTCTATCTATCTATCTATCTATTATCTATATCTATCTATCTATCTATCTATCTATCTATCTATCTATCTATCTATCTATCCATCTATTTATCATGGAGTCAGGACAATTGTGGGTTGTGGATAGGATCCAAACCATGATAAAATTTTTAGGGCATGAAAACAGAATTAAACTCCCCAAAACAGATGTAAATGGATTAGTTGAAGAAAAATTTGCAACAATGGACGGAATCTTTTGAGAGGCTGAAAATTTATGAAAACAAAATACATCAACTAAAATATAACTAAAATGATCCAATGTCTTTATTTTTTGTTCTAGTTCAGTAAATATATTTAAGATACAAAATAAATGCAAACAGAAAAAATATATAAGCTGATGGGAACTAATACATTTCCCTGGATGTAACAATCGGATTGTATCTGTCCTAAAAACAGTACAAAAAGTAAACAGTCTGTAGGAAACTAAGGACCTGGTCAGGAATATCTGTCTGTCTGTCTATCTATCTCATTCTCTCTGTCTCTGCAATCGATCTATCTAGCTATCCATCTATGGAGGGAGAGTATGTGTAAATACATATATATATATATATATATATATATATGCTCTGCGTCCAGATAGTTAGAAATAATAATTTAAGGATTGTGATATTAACAAACATCCTGAATATTGACTATAGATGGATTCATTATCAAGAGAGAGGATTCAATATGAAGAGAGATGTAGATGGATAAACAGACTGAACTTTCTATATACTCACAAAGTTTACTATACACCAATAAACTATTTACTAGTTCAATAAAAAGTTAAAAATAAAAACGCAGCTGCATCTATTCCCCAGTAATTGCGTTTACTGCCTTTAGCATTAGCCCCTATTGCTGTGAGAGTGGAAATGTGTGGCACTTACATAGTTCTGGAGGTGTAAACTGAGTGTCACCTTCAGGTACAATGAGGAAAGCAGTCTTGTGAAAATCCCCTCATCTGAGTTGCTTTCTTGGTTTAATGCCCATATGCCCAGGACACCTTCAGGAAATGACTGTCGCCTGACTGTACATTTGTTGCAGCTTTTGGGAGCTGTTTTATGGTTTTATTTTCCTCCAGTTATTGCTTTACCACATGCGAGTTGTCTTGTGTGCAGAGCAAGTCTGGAGGATGCTTGGTCAGGTTCTTTAACTTTTTTTTTCCAGAGGATCAAAAAGCTTTTGGTCAGTTTGTATAGTAGAAAGATAATGCAGATAGATAGATAGATAGATAGATAGATAAAGAGATAGATAGATACAGAGATAGATAGATAGGTAGATTGATAGATAGATAGATAGATAGATAGATAGACACATAGATAGATACAGAGATAAATAAATTGATAGACACATATACAGATAGATAGATATAATAGATAGCTAATAGATGGATAGATAGATAGATAGATAGATAGATAGATAGCTAATAGATGGATAGATATACACATAGATAGATAAATAGATAGACACATAGATAGATGGATAGATAGATAAGTAATAGATGGATAGAAAGACACATAGATAGATAGATAAACAGATATATAGAAAGATAGATAGATGATGGATAGATAGATAGACACATAGCTAAATCCATAGATACCATATACATGTATACATGACATATAAGTGTGTTTGTGTGTTTATACATCCTGCAGTTACTCAGCCAGTGTTCCCTACACAGTCACATTTCCTACACATTATTACACGTCTGTAGAATATATAAGTGGGCTACAATTGTAACCTCGGCCTGCTCCATCTTACCAGTAGATGTGGAAAAAAATGCGGTCACACAAACTTATCATTGGTGAATGTAAATATTTATATGTATTTTAAATATATGTATGTGTATATGTATATAGTGTGAGATGGGGGTAAGCACATGTTATTCCTTTTTAGCTTTTTTAATCTATCTATCTATCTATCTATCTATCTATCTATCTACCATTGATCTAAACTGTAAGCGACCTTAAGGTTCATAAAACCTGGCTTTGGTGGTGACTTTCACAACATCGCATAAAAACCATCAGACTATCATTTTTAAAATCATGTTTATTCTCCTTTTATTCTTATAATATCATTTCATGTTTCACGTATACAATACAAATGTTATTTTGTCCAGGAACAGGTTCATGGTTTGTCTGCTACATTCATAGGTTGAGAACACGTGTAACTAGGCTTATACAGAAATAAAACAAAGACTATTTCATTTTTTATGTTCTTTTTTTTTTACGCTTTATTTTTTTTTATTTTTTTTTTATTTTGTATTTTAATACCTCAAGCTCTTGCGTTAACAGATAAGGTCAAGACAAATAGGTAACTTTACATTCAGTGCAATTTAGTCCTAAACTACTGTAAAAGCACGAGAAAATAAACACAGTCATTAAATGTGCGTCCATGTAGGCAGTTTCAGTTGTTGGGATAAAGCAGCAAGAAACAACATAAAAATTGCGTTACAAATACTTCCCGATAGCGTCTCCTTCTATAGGTAGTTATCATTATTGTTATAATAATTATTATTATAAGTTACATTGCAAGTCTCAGGTTGCATTGGCTACTCAGTAGCTTGCATGTTGGGCATCACTGCCAGTCATTGGAAAGCTGACTATCTTCTGTTTGGGATATATGTGTATAAATACACCCCACATGTGTTATAGTTATTGCCTGATCCCTTTAGGTAGTAAATGGAGGATTTAAGTGCTCACACAGCCATGTTAAACCCATAAAGTTACAAGATGGAATATAAAATAAGAACTATTTGTGGCCTGCCATAACAGCTATATATTCAGATAGGTTATTTTTGTATGTATTATCAGCCATGTGCACACACTCTGCTTCAGCTTGGGAGCAATCCCCTCTGCTGACAAGTTTGACAGCTGCAGAGCCCGTATAGATCTATATGGACTGCATATACCAAATGTGGACAAGTACATAATAACAATAAAATAAAATGAACATAGTAGGGTATGTGTTGGCCCTCCCCTCCCTCTTCCCGAATACAGATCTCTAAATAAACACAGGTTACATTATGAGGCCCATAGTGTGCCTCTAAACAAGAGAATAGGTAGTTTTATTTCACATAAAAAGGAATTAATACTATTGTGGCTGAAAGAAATGTCAGTCTGTTGGAAATCATACTAGTAGTAGTAAACCCTGTATGCTTCCTTCACTTGTATACTATAAGTTATTAGCCTATTTTTCAGGACTTGAAGGACATAAATAAGAAGGTAATGTAAATGCCCCCTTTATCCACATAAACCACAGCAAAATGCAATGTAAAGTCCTGACCAGAAGACAAGGCTGGAACTTGTGACAGGTAGTTAATGTTGTCCCTCTGCCCCCTCCCCTGTTCACATGAGCATCAGAAACGTCTTGGCTTCATATGTGTCAGAAAACCAAAGTTTGAAGGAGGAATTGAATACATTCACACAAACAGACATTGCCATTCATACACAGGGAGTCTTATTCCCCCACAGATCAGATCATTCCTTGCTTTCTTCCTTCTCCTCTTCTTCCTTCTCTTCTTCATCATTTCCTTCTTCTTCCGTCTTCTCTTCATCTCTAGATCCGGGGAGTTTATCTTTGTTGTTTTCCTTTTTCCATTTCATCCTTCTGTTTTGAAACCAGATTTTGACCTGCCTCTCAGTCAGTCCCAGGGCGTGGGAGACCTCAATCCTTCGTTTCCTAGTCAAGTAAGGGTTGAAGAGGAATTCTTTCTCTAGCTCTAATGTCTGGTACCGGCTGTAAGTCTGCCTTCCACTGCGTCTTCCGGGGGCTGGGTATAGCAAAACAAAACACACAGCCATTACTGCTTACCACTTCCAGGATCAGCTCCATAGGAAGCCTTGCTATGTATTTACAGTGGGGGACCCTCAGCAAGTATCTCATCTGAACCCCCAACATTTACAACAGGCATTAAGTATAAAAACAAGATCCTACCACTAGCACATTATTTTACAGAAACCTAAAAGCCTGCTGGTAATAATAAACTATGGCTTACACATTAAATACTGAGCTATGTCTTACACATAAAATACATAACAAGGCTATAAAGATAATACTAATATTAACAACAGTAATAATAATAATATTAATAAAATAAGAATATTACTGATAGTACTCTAACAACAGAGACTGTAATCCTATTACTAGTAGTAACAATTATAAGAACAATCATTAGGATGTAGAATATAATTATAATGCATATAAAATTATATACAGCATGTAATGAAGCATTAACCCTTCCCTTGGCTATTTATAGGGCTACAAAATAATCAGTAGCTTCCATATATCCTAATGTGGAAGAACACTATAAATCAAATCTATAAACTTCACTTTTACAATCAGAGGAAGGATTTACAGACAGACTTTTAATTGCTTACAGTAACACACAAATATCATGGAGTCCCCATAAACTCTAGCCTTTCTATACAGTCATATGGCCTTACAAATAAAGGAGTTATTATAGATTTCACAACCCTGGCTAATCTGCCATCCACACATTAAGGAAAAGTAAGTTGGGGCAAGTTATTTGTAGCTTGTAAGCCACTTTGTAAATACACAATTTTCACCTCTTTTAACTTCCCAAGCCATTAAGATAAACTATATGGTTTTATGAAGGAGCTCTGCACTAAGAGCAAGGCAAATAACCTCGTGGGAGCTGTATGCTGTTTTCCTCAAGGCAGAGCCATAAAAATAACTTAGTTCATTGTGAGTTCAAAAGACCTGCACTAAAAACACCTTGATCTTTTTTTTTCTACTATTTTGTGTAACTAAAGTTCTGGCTTGTGGAATGACCAGAAAAGCAGAATAAAAAGAGAGGTGATGGCAGTCAGCAAACTAAATTCTGTGCTATTGTTTTCTGTGGAAAGGACAAGCGTGCAGACAAGCAAGACAACAAGACACAATACACAAAATACATAGTACAGAAGGTAAAAAAAAAAGAAGATCCTAACCGTGAGGTCTCATCCAGGGGAACATAAGACTGGGAGACGAATTTTGACTTAAATGGCCTTGTCCTTCGCTAGAGCTAGTGTTAGAGGACGATTTACAATCTGGGTACTGCACCACGCTCGTCTCTTGCTGGGCACCATACAGGGACTGCCTTGGTAGGGTATCGTAGCCATAGAACTTGGAGGCGTCTCCGTGGCACGTCAGGGCGCAGGGATTCTGCTGGTAGCCAGTGTTGGAGATGCTGGAGGTGCCGTGGTGGAAGAACTCCTGGACGTGGTGGGAAGGGTGCTGGAAGCCTGGAGCTGTGGTCCCTGGTCCATACACCAAGGCATGGCTCCTACTGACACTTTGTGGGAACCGACAGTCGTAGTAAGTTGGCTCCAGGGACTCACCTCCTTTGTACTTGGAGAACAGGGGGTTCACAAAATAGGAACTCATGGCTCTTGCATTAAAGACAGATGCAGCACCCCCCTCCTTATAATAAAAAGAGATCAAAATAGCAAAACAATACAAGTCTTTAATTCTGGGAGAGATCAATGGAGAACTGTCCCCTGGGCTTGTCTTAAAGTCCTGTTTTTGTTTGTGATGAGGAGGGGGGGTTCTTAGGAGGATCTCACAGACGTCTCATAGTGCTGGAGTGTCTCTGGGCTGCTTGGATCTTCTTGTAGTGCAGTCGGTAGGTAGAGCTCTCTCTGTCAGTTCCTCTATACTGTTCCTTCCCTTAACACCACAGGCAAATTCCTTAAAATCCCGCTGGTGAAGCTTTCACACGCGATTTGTATCCATCAATCCACTCCTGCAAGACAGGCTGGAAAGAAATGACAAGGATTTGGGGGTATCGGATGGACGTGGAACACACCAGCCTTCAGAAAAAAAAAAATATCAAATGAATGAGGGAGGGTTATGAAAGGTGCGCATTAATATCTTTAGGTGCTCTTTTTTTCCAAGCCAGCCTCTTCACTGATGTGGGAAAATACATGCGCCGTGGGGTCAACCTAGGTTACCTCAACAGGTAAAATATTTAGGGTGCATGGGTGAGCAGCACAGGAGCACCTAGGTAGGAAGAGCTTTATTCCTTATTGCAAAATTGCATATTTCCCTTTAGTAATAAAGATACAGCCAAGTAGCCCAGTATGACGTCACTGGCCTCCCTGCTCCCCCTCTTACGTCTACACTGCTCCTCTCTAACCAGTTAGCGTCCTATTGGAATTAAGAAAACATTTTTAATGTCTTTGTAAAGCTTAAATAAAAGTGTTAAAGGGGACAGAGGTTGTGCACAGGCGATTGCATCTATTGCTGTATTAATCCACATTGCTTGCTGCTGGGTCTTGTGACAGGATCTGAGTGACTTAAGTCAACCTGGAATCATCATGTGGAAAGATATTAATGACTAAAACGTGGAGGATCCATTCATTTAGGGATGCAGGCTCCAATTTACAAGGAGAGACAAAGGGAAATGCACTATTACAGCGATTTTATTGTGGTGTTAGAGCACCAGGGGATAAAATAATAATAATAAAAGGAAATCACGTGAAATGTCATTAGGAGATGCAATCCGAAATTCCTTCCTCCTTCCATCTGCTAGAGCTGGGCTGTTGTAAGCACTCCGCTTTAGGGTCGGAGTTGAGAGTTTAGACGCCATTGATAAGACTCTATTGTAAAGACTGGGTTTATGGCTGCACTAAACCTAAATGAGGAATGCTGCATTCACAGGCCCCAACACCAGGGGGGTAAATAATGCTATATACTATATATTATATCTATAGTATACTAGTAGTATGTGTGTACACGTGTGTATTTATATATATATATATACTATAATATATATATATATATATATATATATATATATATATAAATATACATACTATAGTGTATATATAATTGTAGTAAAAAGTTAAACAGATTTAACATTTGGTATAGTAGATTTAAATACATAGTTGTGAATACAAAATCAAGCTTCATTGTATACAGCGATGTAAATATATTCTCAGTATTTTTTTATTATATGCTATCCCTATAGTTATGTATTATCCTTCAAAGACACTGCATGTCCAATAGAAAGGACACAAATAGATACACTGACATACACACTCCTTTATACGAGCTGTATCTAGAGTTAGTTAGATTGCATTTATGAGCAAATCAAAAAGATCATATACTTTACATAACTCTACATGGTCACTTGAAATAGTACTACTTATGTAATATTATGTACATGCATATATAGGGTAATTTAAATTTTAATTTTATTGGGGGGCTTTGTAAGCCTATTGGACCTCACCCCAGAATCGTAAATCTGACTATGGAGCTGCATAAACACATCCTTATCTGAATTGCTAATATATATATATATATTTATTACACATAGTCTACATATTTCATAAAACATTTTATTTTATCATTTGCTATTGTTTATATATATATATATATATATATATATATAATCTTTCCATCCATCTTACAGTATGTAACAAAGTTTTGTGTTTTATATCCACACGTATTTTATGGTTACTATCTATAGTCTATGCACTGTAGGAATCTGGTGTATTTTGTGCAGATATTCACTAGATGGGTCTTCTTTCTCCTACCCTGGCCTGGTGGTTATACATTGACATCAATAAATATCAGTTGTGATCAAAAGCAAACATGACTGCAGAACGTCTTTAATGTGCAATAGACTGATCAATGTCTGGCTAATTAGCTATATTTCCAACCTGAGCGATTCTCTACATAAGGGGGATTATTACAATGTTACTATGAAATGGGAGCCTCGCCTATCATCACAGTGACCCACTTGTAATTTGTGAACACTCTTATATATATTACATGCTAATTCGCCATTCACTGTTGAAGGATGTTGTGCAGATTTGTTTTGATTTGTTTTCCAACAGTCTAGTAGGGGCCCAAAGGTGTAATGGGATGCAATGCAACTCTAATTGGCCAAAGTGCTCTAAAATTTGAGCAACAGTGCCACCCAGTGTCAAAAGTTTGTAAAGGCAACTCTTGTATGCCCCCACCCCAATTTTCACATGATAAGTACCTACTTCATTAAATCATATATATCCTTCTGTTAACTTTTACTTATGTTATGCGTGGAAGCAAGATGTAAAGTTGTTTGTGAATAATAGTCAATTGTGTAAATCATATGGTTTTGAAACCCCTGTTCTATCTATCTATTTAACTATCTTATTCTATCTATCTATCTTAATCTATCTATCTATTTATCTATCTATTTAACTATCTTATTCTATCTATCTATTTATCTATCTATCTTATTCTATCTGTCTGTCTGTCTATCTATCTATTTGTAATAAAATACTTGTGTGGAAATGCTTATGGATATGTTTGAGTGTGTAGGAATGTGTGTATGAATACAGGCATATTTGTATTAATTGTATATATTTAGTGTGAGAGGCACATAGGTAGATAGATATAAAGTAGTAATAATAATAGTCCTTTAATAGTCCCACAGTGGGGAAATTCAGTCTAGTAGTAATAATAATAATAATAATAATAATAGGTTTATTACTTTATAATATCTATCTATCTATCTATCTATCTATCTATCTATCTGTCTGTCTGTCTGTCTGTCTATCTATCTATATCCAAGAATGCAAGAATGTTCCTCTTGTTTAGTTAGTGCCTATATAGTAGCTGTGATAGACAGATAGATATATAGACAGATGAACAGATGATCACAATTTGAATATATATGTCAAAACACACATATGTATATGTGTGTATAATATTAATATATTAATATATATATATATATATATATATATATATATATATATATATAGTTGTTTTTATTTATTTATTAAGAAATATGTATTACTCCTCTGGCTTATATGATGCCTACATATTCCACTGGGTAAATTATCCTAATCCATATCAACAGAGAAAGAGATAAAATAAAGTTGCTATTATTATGATTATTATTATTATTATACATACATTACATTATTTGTAAATGTGGTCCCTACACTCAGCCTTGTAATCCAATGAATATTGTCCATTGTTAGGAGAACACATTTTCTCATGTGTTACAACGCATAATCTGTGAATTATATGTGAATCTAAATATATATGTTAATGTGTGTTTTAAGTCACTTACGTCACTATATATATATATATATATATATATATACATGCACATGGATGGGTAGACAGATAGCTCAATGTTTACTATTGTATACTATTGTATATACATACATATATACAACTATCTACACATACACAAATGCATGTGCTTTTTTTCTATTATTATATGTTCTAATGTATGCTTATGGTCTCTATATGACCTAATATTGTACCAAGTTATCGGGAATGCACGTGGGTGTAGATATGAGAGAGTAGAGCTGGATGTCCTGATGAATTACGCCTTTCAGCCCTGGGATTTCTTTGTGTATATTTATAAACTGGGAGTAAATCTTGCAGATGGCGGCTGCATGGAGAAGCAGCCTTCTTTGTACACACAGCAGCAATAAACATGGCAGCAGTGGGTGCGCACCTCTCTGCCATGTACTCTCCCTGGGTTCTGGTTTTATCAGTTTCAAGCCATTTCTCATCCCAGTGAAGCCTCCTGGTCATTGCTTGTAGACAAAACATTCCAATAATCCGGTTTCAAAGAGCAGAGTATGCACCTTATTTACACCATAAAACAATTAATGCCAGACGTCTAGCCAGCCCTGTGCTCTTAGCCCTGTGCTCTTAGCCCTGTGCTCTTGTTTTGTTCACCTCCATTGAAGAGAGCCTGAGCTGTAAAGCTATAGCCCTGTGTGCGGAAGTATATGTACCTATAGCCTGCCCTAAAACCACCACTGTCCTGTGCTTTTTATCTCTTTCACAAAAGCCTCTGGATTATTTGATGTCATTCGGATGCCATATGCCATAGTCTAAACCTGACAATGTAGCAATGCTGGCAAATATCCTGCACCATCTCCTGTATATAGTGGAACATGCAGATGGACTTGATCCTGCTGCCTTTGTCCCCCCATATATTTTTTTCTTTATCCCAGTCTTTCTCCATGTGAAAGACAAACTTCCCATCATGGGACATTAAACTGATTGATCAATTGTCGAGGTGACAATGACATCTCAGATCCCGTCTTGAGGATGGGGAAGACTTTGAGGCTTGTTTGTGTGTATGTGAATTTGCAATATTCTGCATAAACCCCTCACAATGTATTCAACCACTTTTTCATCAAAAGCCCCCCTTGGGTAAATAGATTATATTTATATTCTAATAAGTCCTCAGAGGGGAGAAATAATAAGAGCTGGTTGGCTGAAGCGGTCAGGCATCCTAAGGTTGTGCAGATCACTAAATCTGTCCTTGGCATGACATGTATTTGAATAATAATAATGTGGGGCCCTTCCTTGGACAACCAATTCAACATGAAGCAAGATGTCTTTTAAGATTGCAACCTTCTGCAGCTAACATACACATTCCTAGCCCTAGTCTCCTAGAATCAGAAAATACATTGTTGTTTCAGCAGGCTGGCATTATTTTTCTGCTAGTTGTTCAGTCCCTAAACACTCCTCTAGATAATGGAAAGGGTCTGTGTATATCCCTAAAAGATATAAAATATTGATAGATATTGCTACATAAAAATACCATACAGAGATATAATTGTGTTATATACCAAAATTTTCTCTATATTAGATTCATGCCATATTATATTACTACTATAGTGCCCTGTCTCTACACATGAAAAAAATATTGCAATGTTATATAATAAAGCTAAAGCACACATAAATACACACAGACACTTATATATATATTGATACAAATGTAGCGTATAGTGTACACTCACACACTGCACTTATTTATATGGATACGTTTAAATACACACAACATACACTACACACACTCATATATTGATGCTTTAAAACACATACACACACTACACATACTCATATATAGATGCAATTAAATAGACACATACACACGCATTCATACATTACACGTACATACGTATACTGATATATGTTTTCGGTAACGTTTCGGTATATATCGTAGTATTGCTCCCTATAAAATAATATATACACTATACAATATAAAAGTATATACTGATATTAGTATCACATACACAAATATACTGTTACACAGAAAAGTATGTGTCCATGCATAATACATATGAGGAGCTTGATATCTGCTGCACATAAATAAATGCATCATAGTATAAGATGAAGGATTATGTTGTTATATTGTCACATATTAATGAAAGTATTACTATGTCATGTACATATAGTAATATACCCTGTAGTATGTGTGAGAATGTACCAATATATAATAGAAAACTATAGAATTATACATTGTACTTTATATAGAAATATTCAGAATATACTATAATACAATACACTGCTATATTGATTCAGTGTATGATAATATACATGTTTACATATAAAGAAATATATCAGAATATATTATGAAGGAATTTACTGAACATGTGATAATACTCTGATGTGTTTATCTACATATACAGAAAAGTATAAAAGAATATACGTGTCCACCTATCATATCATCTATAGTACATATTTGCTATATATCAAGCGATATATCCAATAAATAATACAAAAAATGATTCATAAAAAAACATAAATAAATAAATACATCTTTATATTCTATGAAGGAACTTAGTAATCTTTCCTGTATTTACTATATATTATGCATTTATCACATTTATGAGGGGGTTGAGTTGTGTTAATTTTATTTTATATGGGTCTGTAGCTATACAATATTAAAACCGTATTAACCCAAGATTAATAAATTTAACTGCCTCCCTTGTGAAGTTTTATGACTACTTTGACCACTATAGTTCTTAGCCAGTCATCCTTAGTGAAGTGGCCTACTTGTGCAGTAGCATTCAGCCTACCTATAAAATCTTTAACTATATCATTCCACCCTGCCTATAAATGCCTTTAATAACACTGTAAAACACCAGCACTTTGCTATTTGACTACATATAGTTACATACTATCGTACAATGCATATCTAGGTACTAAAAAGAGACTTTTATAAACAGGCTGCTCTAGAAAACAGGGGAATGTGCAATGACTTGGAGTCCCAAGGCAGGCAGTCCTGGCAGGAAGCAACTTAAATTAGGAATGCGGCCCTCTATTATTGTCCAAACCTGACATTTCTCTTGACTGAGACTATAAATTACCGTGTCGTGTATTCTAAAACTTGGAAGTCAGATGCAAATGAAACAAATACAGCTTTACTCTAAAATCATGTTTTCAGGGCTGCATTTGCCGCCAATGGTGGGGAAAGTCCTCTCAGGGACATTTACTTATTCTATATTAGAAAGATTATTAATAAGAATCACTACATAAGGGAATGAAGGGGCTTTAAGCTTTAAATGGAGCTGATCTTCAGAAGAACCTAAATAACCGTAAGTACCATAAATGCAACAATGCTGAAATATATTTTACACAGAGAAGAATAGGCTTCTACTTTTGTTACCACTGAGGCTGGATTTCCTTTGGCCCTGGGCGATCTGTGAGATATATATTTTTTTTTCTTTTTGTGAAATTGCAACCACAAAACACACAAAAGCAGAATAGTGCAGTCTTCTATATTTACATAGAGCTGATCTACAGGCAGAACAGAACAATACTGAACATTATTTTTTGTGACAAGAATAAAATACATAAATATATACATCCAAGATACTTTCAATACTATAACAAAACATACTGGTAATTTCCCGATTTGAATTATACAAAATATGCACTCACAAACTTCTTCAAATAAAAATTAACACTGGATAAGTATAAGTTACAAAATAAAATACTAAAAAAAATATTCAAGTACTTTCTTGTTTTTTTTTTCTTGGATTTTTTTTTTTCTTTCCTTAAAGACAGAGAAGAGGAACATTTGTAAATGCATTTTATAAAAGCGTGTGCTTCCAAAATGCCTGTGTGTTTATAATCTACGCTAAACACAGATCTCCACATTCATAGTCATTTATTATTATTATTACTGATAATGCTTGAGCCCACGACAAAATGTTTTCTTCACATATCTCTTATATGGGGGTTATGATGGGGAAGGAGGAGGATGGGTGAGGATCTCTAGGGCTGGTCCTTGTCGGTCTTTTCCTTATTCATTTTCTTCATTTTCATTCTTCTGTTTTGAAACCAAATTTTAACTTGCCTTTCAGTGAGATTTAGAACCCTGGCGACCTCATAGCGCCGGTCCCTGGTTAGATACATATTAAATAAAAACTCCTTTTCTAGTTCCAAAGTCTGATATTTTGTATAGGGACATCTTTTCTTCCTTGTGGAACGTGCATGGATCCAATTTGCTACTGGGTTATCTGGAGAAAGAAAGAAATACAAAATAAATTGAACAGGACTGAATGTATCCGGTGTAAAGTGTAAATATTTACATTGCTTTATTTCTAAAGATTCTGTTGCTACATCCCCTCCGAATTCCAAAATGGCCTCTTCAAGTGTCAATTTTATTTCTTGAATATGGTGGAGAATTGAATATATCATTGGTGTAGACGTTTAGTGTGGTAAAAATGGTTATTGGCACTTAAAGGTATTTAGCACATGAGTAGCAGAAGCCATTGTGAGTCTGCAATCATAAAATAAACGTTGTTGTCACAAGGCCATAAAAGGCTCTAACAAGTACTGTTTCCTTTAAAGATGCTGAACTCACTATGCCCTTAAATGTAGAAAGCAAGATATATGTGTATGAGTTATTACATTTTATATATCGTATACAGATTCATCTAATATTGTATTATATGCTGTTCTGTTAAGTGTGAGCCCGAGTTTACTATCCACTGATGCTCATCTCCATTTTATTTTTTCATAAAACAGCTTGTCTAGAATGGAGAACAATAATAATATATGACCTGTGCTTAGTGCCAGCATCCATTGACTGTAATCCTGTAATGTCCTGTATATTCTGAAAGTATATCTTTAAGGTAAATTATTTTCAAATAGTAATAAATCCATCACTGTGGAAACATGCTTATGTGTACGAGTCCCACTTAATATAATTACATAGCAGGGACTGTATGGCTATAATTTGGAGTTTTATAGTGCAGCAGTTTCTAATTGTACTAATAAAATGTGTGACTGCCAGGTGTCTCCTTGTCTATTAGCCCATGTGCTTTGTGATCGGCACATTGATGATATATCAATGGCACAGGCGCCTATTAAACTTAAGCAGAGAGGGCTTAAACTTTGAAGATGATACAATTAAAGGAAGCCCTGTGTCAGTGTGAACTGCTCTGGCCATAACCATAAAACCACAGCTAATACGTTGTTTGTTCAAATGACCAATTGTCCCACACAGCTCAATGCCTGCGAGGACATTCTTTCCTTGGCATTATATATCTGCTGGGACAGTCAAAGAAAGAAGCAGGGCTGCAGCATGCACAAAATTCTACATGTAATACAATAATAAGGATGTGGCAGGTTGATGAGCCAGGGATAGGTGTTTCCTCTTTGCTGAGGCTGCATCAATCCCTGGGAATCATTTTTAGCTGCAGTGCTGGATGCAATGTGGGATATGAAAGGGATTTGGTGGTGGGATTGTATCCCTGAGCTGAGGCTGGATGTCACACTGCACATGGGAAATAAATGGCTTGTAGGAAGTGCACCCATGCTTGCCTGCCCTAATAGATCCCTTCCTATTTCTTTTATTCCCTGTAAATGCAGCAGCCAGGTCTTCTTCCTGCAGGCTGTGTGTTTAGGGCAGGGCCCTGGTTTAAGGAGGTAATTTGGTTTTATGGAGGAGACTCTAGTACATGTTATAATTCCTCCTCCCCCCTCTCCGGTTGTAAACAAGAATGACTCTAATAACTTACTGGGGTCCAATTCAGACTTGTCCTCTTTGTGTTTGCTGGAAAGGATGGCCTCAGATTCCGGGGAGGGGATGGTGTGCAGAGGTGGCCTGTCTCTCAGATCTCCGGGAGAACCATACATGTAATCCGGGTAGCTACGACCATCGCTGGGGCCACACTCCCTCCTGCTGGGGAAGGCATCAGGCTTGAGTCCGTAGTGCCTGCTGCTTGCTGCAAACCCTGGGAATGACACGGTCCCTGAGATGGGCTCCAGCCAAGTGCGCATATATCTGGCATCTGTGCCCAAGTGTGGCTGGTGGTGGGTGTAGGGGTGATAGACCACAGAGGACTGGGAGTGCACAGGACCCCAAGACGTGGTGAACACTGCAGGTTTCGGGGCAAAACTGCAGGAAGGAAAATCTCCACAGTCCGGGACTAATCCTGACGGTCGTGAAGCTGCTGGATGAGCCCCAGTGGTGGGGAACCTGGAAGCCAGGAGGTCTTCACTCTCATGGCTGATCAGAGAGTCCACATAATAGTTGCTGATAGGACCAGACGCAGACATTGTTCCCCCTTCTTTTACATTCATAAGATTATTGTATGAACTGTATGTGTACTTTTTATCTGCTCATAGAACAATCAGGGCAGGTAATTATTTTTTCAGCCCTTCAAGCTTGTCATTGGCTCTTGCCTACCACGTGATTGTATTTACCAAAAAAAAAAAAAAAAAAATACAGTGTAGATCAATGCGCAGGTCCCATTGCCTGTATCCCTGTATAGAAGCTGAAGAGCCTGGTTCTCATAAAATTGATGAAATAATGTGGGAAAGAGAACCCTGGAGCTGCTGGACCTGAGCAGGATCTGCTGCCCTGCTGCACTTTTAGGGGGATTGTGAAGAAATCTTGGGGAGATGTAAGTGCTGTGGGCATGGGAAGCAGGCAAGGGGACTATTTCTTGACGCAATTCATCTCTGTCTCCTCTCTGTAATGCTGCCAGCATACTAGAATGGATATATAGTACAGTCCAGGACATAGCTTTTCATTACAAATACATTATGATTTCTGCATTTCGTTTAGCAAGAATCAGCTTCCTGCTATTTATGCTGCTAGGAAATAAACTGGGTTTCACTTTTGGGAATGTCACTGGCTGATGTGCATTCTAAATGCCCCATGTACCAGTTGGTATATTTCTTTACAAATCAGCAGGGCATTGAAATCCAGGCAACTGGAAGCCAGAGGAGTTTTGAAAAGAAGGGGGAAAAGATCTCATAGTAGAGACATTTGCACAGAATAAAAGTGCTAAGCTACTCCCATCTTTCAATGGATGTCTGTATTCGTCTGCTCAGGCTTGGATGTTTTTATGTCCTTCAATAAAAAATTTACGAGGCTCATTGGATTGTTCATAAACGTGTCGTTCATTAAACAAAACTGTAAGGTTTGGATTTCAACTGTAAAAAAGGCAAAAGTTATAGCAAAGTTCCTCATGCGTTTTCTGAGGGCTAGAAGACAATCCCATAAATATGATGCCCTGGGACAACTTGCAGTGCCACCGTTGTCTTTGCATTGGGTCCTGGCACTAAATAACCCCCCTTATTCTGACTCTGAATTCCTTCACATTTAACGCAGGGGGCTCGGCTACAATTGAAGACACAAGTGTGCAGACACCGTGCATTGTGATATTAGAAATATATTGCTTTTATTCTGCCCCAAATGATGGGCATAAAGAGTCCATTTATTGCTGATAAATCTCATTTTTACTGTTGCACTGGAAAGCCAGAGCTGCAGTAAATAATGGGCGATTCTAGAATACACTCTAATAGATTTCCGTAATGTTGGTCTGTTATAGGATATGGAGTATATAGTATATACAATCCATACAAAGCATTATTGCTCCATCCACAGAGCAAGCAACGGAGATAATCACAGCAAATACATTGAATAATGCAAGATTTACACATCCACAGAGGAAACCCAAACGTCTGACATCTATAAGACTCAAGCAGCAGATAAAACAATTGTACAGGCATAATGAAATGTATATTTAATGTCTACACAATCCATACAGAACGAGCACAACCAGAGCTGATTCGCTGAGCCAATGCTTTTATTAATTCATATCTTCCCCACTGTGTGAGACCCCAATAAGCTGCATCTCTGTCACTACAAGGATTCTCTGAGGTTCGTTAAGTTGCACATGATGGGATGAAGAATATATTATCAGACATTACTCAGTCTCGTAAATGTGCAGCAATCTCTGCTTGTACCAACACCAGCTAATCTCCCCAAAATATCTGCACACACAATAGAGGATTGCTAGGGATCCAGCCTATAGATGAAGCATATCTTGTGATACTCAGTTCTATGCAGCCGTCATGGGTACATCAAACTTGGCACAATATGTAACACAAGCGATTCCTGTATATATGTCACACTGGCACAATGGTCTGCAATCCAGAAACAAGATCATCACATAGCATATTGTATTCTATCTATCTACCCATCTAATAGACAATAGCATATAGATAGATAGATAGATAGATAGAGATATGTGTGTGCATATAAATATATATATATATATACATATATACACACAGACACACACATATATATATATATATATATATATATATATATATAAAACAAGATAGATAGACAGACAGATGGACAGATAGAATCGAGATATCCATTATAATGCAAATTTCTATTATCAACAATTTCAGATAAATCAGATAAAAACCACATGAAGCCATAGCTCTTCTGCATGGCACAATACACAACATATCTTAATATATTTCCAAAGATTATCTCTCCAAAGAGTACAAGAACAATGAAGACCACAGACTACCAATTCTCCAGACACGTCAATAAATTAACATATTAACCATGTGAAATCTGCATACGACAGAATTATAATAAAACGTGATCACAGTACCTTATATGTCGAATCTTCAAGCCTTGGAGATGAGGAGCCGTTGCTGAGGAAATCGCCTTAAGACTTCCTATCCATAATGTGTTTATGTCCCAGTCTTTTGCATATATGCATATCCCATGTGTTGTTTTCTTGCAGGCCTCTAAAGATCCCGTCCAGTTGCCTTCTCCTGGCTCTGAGCTTGGCTACTGATTTCATTTTTCCAAATACAGATCTTCAGCACAGCACAGAAGAAAAAAAAACACAAGTGCACTGGAAATATGAACACTCTCACATTACCATGTGGGATCCCCTGAATTTTTATTGCAACTTTCTCCCTTGGTTTATTCATGGTGAATGCTACTGTCATGCTGAAAATGAGGCTTACTCATTGCTCTGTGTCTTTCCTCTATAAATAACATCCAGGGAAGAAGGTTTTATATATCTGTTTCCTTAAGAAAATCTATGATGTATACAGTATGAATATTTTCACTCATTCTGGGGAGCTGCTAGTTTAAAAAAGAAACGCACAGGGAATTGAGGGATGGAAGCACAAGCATCTTGAAGAGTAAAAAAAATAGCCAAGATGTCTTGAAGACACAGGCCTGGTGGAATAAAAAGCAAACTCATTGAAGTGAAGGCCCCCTTTTCCTTCCCTCCCAGTTGCAGGTTTTATGAGTTTACACGGGGAAGCTCTGAAAATTGCAGATGGGGTGGGGAGAGAAAGGAATCACCTCAATATAATATCCTGTTAATGGGAGCCATAGCACCCTTTGTCCCAGAGATTTCCAAAGGACTTGTCAGTGATCTGGTTTATCCATCATGGTCTTTGGACTGCAGGCAGCAGACACATTCACGCCATACTTGACAGACAGACAAATGCTCTCTCCAAGCATCCATTTTGTGGCTTGGCTGTCTCCATGGTATGGTTCAATAAACACCGTCAAGTTCGGTTTAATGCATAAACATTTTTCTGTACTTTTTGGATATAATGGGAGATGTAGTGCAATATTTCATACATATATGTAGATGAGCAGCACAATTAACGCAGACGGACGCAGCACAAACAAGGTAATGAGCAGTTGTCGCAGCACTTTGTGAAATGTCCTGTCCTTGTGTCGTCTGGGAGTTTAGTGTGTTCTAATATTCCTTATTTCTTGTGTAGCTAATGCTGTGTTGCTTGTGTAACCTGTCCTCATCAGTGTGTATTGTGTCTACAATATCATTGTTTACACTGTGTGCATCAGAAGGCCAGGGATGTCTTGTACTTGTTTACTGCGCCTAAATAGTCTATATAATAGCGACAGTTCAGTATGTTCTTCACAGGAGACATATAGGTAGGTAAATGAATGGATGGCTAGATAGATAGATAGATAGATAGATAGTTAGATAGAGAGAAAGATAGATGATAGATAGATAGATAGATATAGAAGGTAGATAGATAGATAGATAGATAGATAGATAGATAGATAGATGATTAATAGATAGATAGATAGTTAGATAGATAGAGAGATAGAGATAGATAGAAGATAGATAGATAGATAGATAGATAGATAGATAGACTAAACACACACCAGTACATACATACACGAGTATATGAATATCTACTTAGGCAGCCATGTATATACAAACTGTAATTAGAAATTATACAGTGGTATTGGGAGACTAGATAGATACTGGATAAGGATAGATAGATAGATAGATAGATACTGGTTAGATAGATAGATAGATAGATAGATAGATAGATAGATAGATAGATAGATAGATACTGGATAAGCATAGATAGATACTGGATAGATAGATAGATAGATAGATAGATAGAATAAAACAATAGAATAGAATAAAACAGATTATACACACATACATACGTACATAGACCATACATATCTACATACCTACCTAGGTACGTACTTACAAAAAAATAAATATATATATTACAGCATATTCAGCCTAGATAGAAAGATCTACAAATAGATAGGCACCACAACAGACATAGTTAGATGGATAGATAGATAATAGACATTTAGATAGACAGATAGATAAATAGTATATATGTAAAGTTAGACCCTAATGTGAATGTCTGTAATAAACACACAGCCATGCAAAGAAATAGATAGATAGATAGATAGATAGATAGATAGATAGATAGATAGATAGATAACATTAATTGTAAACATCTATATTTATATGTATACGGATCTACAAGTACGTACATACGGCCAATTCTATAAGTGTATACTTGGGATGTGTGTGATAGATAGATAGATAGATAGATAGATAGATAGATAGATAGATAGCAAAATACACGCATATAGACACATAAAATACTCACTCATATACATGCACACAGATACACATCTACATGTACAAAAGTCACTTGTGAGCAATTATATAATGGGATTTGTTTTCATTCCTTGGAAAGCAAATGTAGCTAGACAGACAAAACTGACATGAATACAGATCAATCTATAGACAGAAAGACAAACAGCCTTGACAAATGGATGGATAGACAGACAGATAAACAGACAACCGGAAAAACAGACAGACGGATGATAGTTAGATTGATTTGAGAGAGCGAGACAGACAAATAGACAGACAGACAGAAGGTAGCCTTTCATATATGTATATTTCAGTCCTTTTTTTACCTATGGCAAGCCTACTTGACACATTGTCATATAAGGTTATGTAAAAAAAAAAAAAAAAAAAAAGAAAGATAAAGTAAATGTAAATTAGTATCATTAGTAGCTAAGTGAATTTCCTTGGCAATCATCAGCCGACATCTGACCACATAGTCATTTAGTCTACTGATCATGTGGAAATAATATGGAGTAAATACCATTATGAGTGTATATGGCTATGAAGTATTATCTCAATACACAGTTGATGTTTGCTAGTTTAGGGCCAGGAAGGAAGCGGCCTCACTAGTAATGTTGAGTGTGTGAAGTGAATGGCACGTCCATGTGAGAAAGTACATTGGCAGATGAGTACAATGCAATGATTGCTAGCCTTCCAGCAGACAGAGAATGCTCTGTTTGTGGGGGGTTAGGAAGTACACAAGACACCAACTATCAAAGGGAAAGACATCTGAAGACTGGGAGAGAGATAATACTACAGCCATAAAGTGCCTCTACCTGCTCCTGCAATGGCCAGAAGTTCCCTAGAGGGGATTTTCATGTGAAATGACTTTGGATTCCAGACTAATTTCAGTGGTGTTGAGCACGGTGTACTAAAAATTCCTTAGTGCAATTACAGCCTAGCACCAATTTACTCACCAGCCACAAGTTCCCTTTCAGATTTGCTAGAAAACTCTTTTTCTTTAAACTAAGGCTCAAATTGTAGACTTCCCCTACTCAGCACTGTGAGGAAAAGGGGATCATGTTGCTTTGTTTAATATACACTATCACAAGTCTCAGTGGGAACCCTGCACTTGAAATGATATTGTCCTTGTTTGTGCCCTAAACAATTAAGACATCTGGGAAAAAAATTACCCCTTTGTCAAGCATAACAAATATGAGCAAAATAAGTCAGACACTCAAACCAACTTATATATATATATATATATATATATGTGTGTGTGTGTGTGTGTGTGTGTGTGCACAGACACATAAGAAAAACTATTCTAAACTATTCGTTTGTGTGTTGAAAATATGTGTGAGTATTTTTCACACAATGGTTCATACATACCTTCATATAAGCATACTGTAAGGTATACATACATAATACATACATACATATGGTATGCACGCATGCACTCATACACAGATATAGTACACATACATGGACACATTCATTCCTAAAATATTAATTCATAAAATTATATACATACATAAAAAATATACATACATGCATGCATTCGGGATATTCTGATTGTATCTGATTTTTGTTTGCGTTCAGTTAATGTTGAAAATACATATTTTCATGTTGTTTTAATCAGCTTAATTATATTCTATCTCTACTATCTATCTATCTATCTATCTATCTATCTATCTATCTATCTATCTTATTTATTTATATATCTACCTAGTTATCCATTCATTCATTCACCTAGCTGTCTATCTCTATCTATCTATCTATCTATCTATCTATCTATCTATCTATCTCTCTCTATCTCTCTATCTATCTACAGTATCTATCTATCTATCTATCTATCTATCTATCTATCTATCTATCTATCTATCTATCCTATACTGTATCTGTCTTGACTATATTCTGCATTTCTTTGTACTTTCCACAGTAAATGAATTGATATAATTGTCAGTGATTTGTACATTTAGCGTTCTTGTGAATTGCTTGTGTATGTTGCATAGGCACAGCGTATTGGGAACACTTGTATATGGTGGTAAACTGTTAGGTGATTTTTTTTTTTCCAATGTCTATTTTTTTATTTATTTATTTATTTTCTAAGTAATCTATACTATATGTAAATGACTCCTGCCAAAGGTGTATGCTTTATCTTTATCATACGTGTATTCTTTTCTTGATATATATATATTCTTATAATTATATAATGAGGTGTATGTATATATATATTAATATATATATATATATACATCTACGTGTGTGTTATGTGTATTGTGTTTATGCGCTTTCTCTCTGTATTTCTATATGTTTGGGGTATTACATATGTATTTTATATTCATATATATTACACTACTTGTATGTGAGTGTTGGAGACAATACTAACACGTGTTTTTGTCTTTCAGGGTAAATGAAATTGTATAATGTAATATTCTTGGACGTTACATTGTCTGGAGAACCGGCTAAATGCATACTGGATAGACTTGTATCACCTAACTATTGTATGAACAGACTTGTATGTAATAATTTAGCATGTCAAGCATAGCACCATGCAACATGCCTAAGGAGGTACTCTACAGACTGTAAGGAATGCTAATAGTCTCCTTGTAGGCTACAGGCCCTGAGACCTTTTGCACGTTCCAGAATGGTTGTAAGATGAAGAATAGGCCATCCTGAGGAGAACTATCAGTGCAATGTAAAATATTCAGTCTACTAATAGCTATACCGCAAAAACATGAATTTACTCAGAATTCGGAGAGAATGAGGACACAGAATCAACATTGTAGTCTAAGGAGAATTATACAATCTGTTTTGTGCCACTAAATGTTTCTATTAAAACCTAAAGAATAAAGACCTGAGATGTACAAAGCACAAATGAAATCCATATGGAACCCATCCCATGGAATGGAAACCACACTGGTATATGTGAAACCAACTACATATACTCGAAACCGACCAATGTATTGGAACCAACCACATATACTGGAACCATAAACTGGGCATTCTTTACTATGAACACAGTCTTCAAAAATCGCTCTAGGAAACCAAGAATTTTTATTTCTTTCATCAGCCTTTTATTTCTGAATTCCATTGAACCAAAGGGAAATCAACAGCAGGAATGGCTGGTTATGCCTTTATTAATCCAATGCAGGAGATTATTCAATATAATACCTGAATGCAGATTATGTGCTGCAAGGATGGGACCTACATAATCCAACATCATTGCCTGGTATCACTATCATTGAGACATGTATAGTGTTTGGATCAAAGACTACTTGGTATTTGATCGTGCATCAATAGCATATTATAAAGTTAATGTGAATTAACTAAATAAAAAAAAAAGAATGAACAATGTTGCAAGCCCCTTACATATTGTACATGTGGCCGCTAGCTATGTATGCATGCATATATGTATGTGTTCATTTCTTACAATTGATAGTTATTAATATATAGAAATTTATCAATTAACAAATGAACGAACATAGATAGATTGATAGATAGATAGGGAGATAGATAGATAGATAGATAGATAGATAGATAGATAGATAGATTGATAGATAGGAGATAGATAGATACTGTAGATAGATAGATAGATAGATAGATAGATAGATTGATAGATAGGAGATAGATAGCTTATAGACGTATAGAAGAATTCGCATGTATGTAAGTATATGTGGTCGCTTACCTACTAATATTCTAATATAGCTATAGATAGAAACTTATACACATAAATACTGCTATAATTAAGTATATTGTTGTGTAATATAATAGAAATGTAATACCATAGATGTTATTAATATAAATATACTTATTTACAACTATGCTTATATTATATATTCATTTATTGTAGATAGATAGAGGTCACATAGCGGGTCTTGGAGGATTATTACAAGTGAAAATAGCTTGCTTTTGGGTTACTTATACCTATATGTGTGATAATTGTTTATTGATAGCAGTTAATATCCATGTATAATTATTAACTCTATAGATATGTCTGGTATATTGCATTTTATTTTCAGAAAATTCACATTTTTTTTTATAGATTATTGACAAATTTCCCTAAGGTCGCACCATGGAAAGATATAATATTCCAAAATATGTGATTGTCCCTAGTGCACATGTAGAGCATAATATAATATCATCCACGTTACATTGCATCCATATGGTCTACATAAAAAATGAGGCTAGGGAAATATATCATAACTATATGGTATCCAGCTGTAAGATTCATTTTCTATTGCATATATTTATTTATTTTCGCTTTTATTTCTTTCTGAGATGAAAGTAATTCTTGCCAGTGGCACAGGATCCAGATAGGACTGCAGTGATCTACCTAACACTGTACACAATGGCCGATCACTACATATTTTCTGTCTGCTACAGTCTGCTCATTTTAATAGAGGGTTTGTGAAATTGTAACAGGAGAACAGGTCACCTTCCTAGTAAAGCTAAGGTGCAGTGGGGATCCGATTCCACAGTGCTTCAGATACCCCAGCCTGTGATTTACTTAGAAATATTATATTCCTGCATAAACCCCCCATTTCCTCGAGGAGTCACGAAATTAAGCATTTAACAGCTCCTTGTAAAGGCAACCTCCTGTTCTCATTGCCAGGAACACTGCTCTGTCATTGTGATCTGGTTTAGAGCCTATATAACTAAATAATTTAATAGGATTTCTGTAGGAAGAGTCCTTTTGTCTGGCCACAATAATCTGAGGAGGCTCATTCTGCCAGGAAACAATAGCAAGGAGAGCAAATTAGATACAGCCTGTGCTGAGATTCTAGATTCCCTGCTTCCTCCCCTTACTTCCCCGGTGCTGACATCCTTAGAGGGACTCCCTCCCCTTTCTTCCCGACACTGGCATCCTTAAAGGGGCTCCCTCCCCTTACTTCCCCGGCAATGACATCCTTAGAGGGGCTCCATCCCCTTACTTCCCCGGCACTGGCATCCTTAGAGGGGCTCCCGCCCCTTACTTCCCCGGCACTGGCATCCTTAGAGGGGCTCCCTCCCCTTACTTCCCCGGCACTGGCATCCTTAGAGGGGCTCCCTCCCCTTTCTTTCAGCGTACATGCATTCTTAGAGGGGCTCCCTGTCATTACTTTTCGGGCACTGGCATCCTTAGAGGGGCTCCCTCCCCTTTCTTCCCTGGCACTGGCATCCTTAGAGGGGCTCCCTCCCCTTTCTTCCCTGGCACTGGCATCCTTAGAGGGGCTCCCTCCCCTTCCTTCCCCGGCACTGGCATCCTTAGAGGGGCTCCCTCCCCTTCCTTCCCCGGCACTGGCATCCTTAGAGGGGCTCCCTCCCCTTTCTTTCAGGGTACATGCATCCTTAGAGGGGCTCCCTGTCATTACTTCTCGGGCACTGGCATCCTTAGAGGATCTGTTCACTCGCCCTCTTAGGAAGCCACTTGCAGAGCATTAAAGGAAATCGTTGTCCTTGATGAAGACGAACTGACGTAGTTAAGGCAGTTTCTTGTTGCCGCGTTAAAACAGTCAATCCCAACAACATGAAACTACCTAAACCACGGATCAGCTGGGTGACAAGATGCAACATCCACAATCCCTTGTCGGAAAAAGAAGAGGAGGGAGCAAAACATAAATAAAAGAGAAATAAATGGGTGTAAATGCTTGAATATCCCTCCTAGGAGGCTATCAAAGCTTGCACAGTCCTCAGTCTCTAGTAGATGCTGTCATCTCCAGTGCTCAGGGCAGCCTCAGGATAACACAGCCTCACAGCCATTTCCAGATTTTCATCTCTTTCATTTACAAACCCTTAATAAGGAAAAGGGATGTGCTCATTCACAGCCCCCCAGCCCTCTCATCCCTCCCCAATGCTCAGATATCCAAGTCATTTAGCAAGGTATCTCAATCCCATCCTGAAGTGATAGGAGCAGGCATATCTCAGCATTCAGCACAATGTCAGGATTCATGCATTTAACCTGTAATTGCTCGGATGCTTCCAATTCAGGCTTCGTAGACTGTACAGACAGCAATCACATAGCACTGGCGGCGGAGGGGACTAAACCAACACAAGTAGATAGTATGCCAGAAAACAAGAATGCTGTGACTATTGCTCCAAACACAACAAAGCATGATAATGATTATTATTCTCATACTGCAAAACATCAATAGAGAAGAATCCATGATCCACAATGCTATGCTCCTTCTATACAACTCCATCATAGACAGTAAATCAATAATATATAAAGCAAAACATCTCTGCAAACTCTGCAAAGCCACATAATGCAGTGTAAGAGCCATGCACAACTCCATTACTACATGTTCAGTTGCCAATCATCAACAGTTAATAGAACATCATCAGACAGAATAAGAACAAAAAAAAATACATGCTGTCTTACCTTTCTGTGTGTAGGACATGCCACCTCAGCCATGGTATAGAGATGTTATCCCTTTGTCCTGCTTGGGGCAGTGCTTGGCTATTCCTTGCCATGTACAGTGGCTGATTCTTTCTTAAAAAGAGCACCCAAAGCCATAAGTAGTGTGTATCCAAAGATTGCAGCACAGACTATGAGTCCCTTCCCTCTTCTGGAGTCACCTTTAAATGCATCTTTTACTGCCGCGGCACATTATATTTGCAGATCATAAAATCCACCTCCACCGCTTTAGCAAGACTGTCCTGACATTACTGTTTTATGACCTTGACTTATTGTGGTCACCTGGATAATATTTAAATCAACGTTATGCTCTCTCACTTCTCTTCTCCCAGCTAAGATGGTCTCCTGAAGCCTTCCAAGAATAAAAAGACCCCCAATAAGTAGAATAATATTAAAATAGATATTGAAAGAGCAAACAGTGAAAGATGGCTGTCTGAGACCAGGCTGCTATTGAAAGGCACTGCAAGAACAAGTCAAGTAATCTCAGTTCTAGGAAATTTATTTTTTTATGTCCACAAAGGAAAATACATGCAAAAATGACACATACATAGTGTATTTAAATAACAGACACGAGAAATGTATTCTTTAAGGATTATCAATACTGTCTTATCTTTTCTTACTTAAATATGCAGTGGACCAGATAAAGAAACTGCATAAGATATAGATTTCTATATATATTTTCTTATATAGAGAGAAAGTTCATAACTTCACTGCAAATTCTCATTTACAAACATTTAAAATTCGATTTGTCATTCGAGTTCCAGATACAATATACAGGTTACACTGATGTAAGAAAGCAAAGTTGTTTTTTATCTTTTTTTTTTTTAATATATATATATATTTGATTTTTTTTTGTTATTTTTATGTTATTTTAAAGCATTGTTTGGCGGGGTAATGAGATTAAAAAAAAGGTCTCTGGAGGTTTTGTGCTGAAAGTAAATAACTTAAAATACAATTTCAGTAGCTGGCTCACTGACCATCTTTACATAGAAACAAGGATGCAATATATAATAGGATCATGCATTATACTGAAGCGCCTGTCTTTATGTACAACCGTAGGCAGGGATAGAAGGGGCCACCTAGCCTGACATACTGACTACCTGCTTTATCTTAAAGCGTTGCATTAATGACCTAGAAAATGTACAAGTGTGGATTAGGTTTTACTATTTTATGTTTGAGTCGTCTTATTGGTGGAGTAGAGGGGCCTAGCAGATGCTTCAGGACTCCTTATGTTGATTTTTTTTTTCTTCCTTTATTTTAAGTGAAATTAAAATTTGATGTCAGTTCTCGAATCCGGTTTTCTCTGTTCATTTTCTTCAGTTTCATCCTGCGGTTTTGAAACCAAATTTTCACTTGTCTGTCTGTTAAGTTGATACTCTTACTAATCTCTAGGCGGCGCTCACGGGTCAAGTACATATTAAATAAGAATTCCTTCTCCAGTTCCAAGGTCTGATGCTTAGTGTAAGGACACCTTTTCTTTCTTCCGCTCTTAGCTGTCAGCCAATTTCCTGTAGCGTTTTCTGCCTTTATATCCTCTGTTAAAGATAATATTAAATATAAGTATCCCAGGAAAGAACTTATAGGAAGATACTCTCCTATGTGGCAAGAGATGCATTACAGCTGGCACCCTATGCATCCTAGCGACTGCACACACATGTGTACACACACCAGCAGGGCACAATAGCCCGCATACCCAGCCAAGACAATGCTGCATTCACACCAGCTTGGCAGATACTATTGTTTTATCTTCTATCCATCTCCATAGCGTCCAATGCCCATCCTGCTCCATAGCATTGACTGCATGGCACACACATTACAGGGTGATGCATACACAATGGTGCAACATAACTTTGTACTCTGCAGATCAATGAATATTCATCAGTATCAATTCTTGTCTGTTGATTGACTGAATCCTAAAATAAATTAACTATGCAAAAAGTTTTCTAAGGATTTTTTTTTATAAGCTTTACTATATATATATATATATATATATATATATCTGTAAATACACATATATGTATGTATGTATAAATGTGTGTGTGCTACGTTTTCTATCTTTCTTTCTTTCTTTCTTTCTTTCCTATCTATATCATGCATATCTATATCTATCTATCTTTCTATGCGTCACATAGGTGGTTTTACAAAAATGCACTCTTAGAACGCTAATATTTAATCATTTCGACATGAATATATACCGTTATATGTTACGTAAGGTATGGAAGGTTTATGTTTATATTTTACTCAAGAGAAAGCATGATGGTTGATGCTGTGGTGGGGTGGTGGGTATACATACACATATATCAATAAGTGTACAGTACGAAGATGCTTTGGATTATTTCATTTGTATTTAAGTGCAATTTGGTTTAGGTGAGTATCTATCTATCTATCTATCTATCTATCTATCTACTAACTATCTATATCTACCTATATATCTATCTATTAACTGTCTATCTCTATCTATCTATTTTCCTATCCCTTTCTCTATATATTAATAATATTTGATCTATCTTCTATCTATGCATTTATCTGTCCATCTATTTACTTATTAATTAATGAATTATCTATCTACCTACCTATCTACCCACACATCTTCCTATCTACTTTTCTATCTACCTACTTATTTTTCTCTCTGACTACCTGTCTGCCTGTGTATTTTTCTATATATTTTATTTTCTATACTCACACTACGAGTGTATTTTTGTAGTATCATACTAGCAGCAAGTAGCTGTGATAATTTTGTAATTTGCGTACATGTGGCTAGTGTGACTAGTTATACCTAGCCAAATGCAAACACATTCACATCCCACGTGTGCACATATACTTATGTATATTCCTAAGCATGACCTCAGCTCCTCGTATAGTATATTAGGCAGGAATCACACATGCCGTTTTAGTGGCAGATTTTGAACCCATCACAAGAGTGGATACACTAGAGAGAAGTATCTGTCTTTACCTCCTACTTTTATATCTTTTTGTACCCATGCCTGTGTTTGGTTCGGAAAAATGCATTAAAAACAGTCACATAAACTACATACGTGTTTCCAGCCTATGGTAGTTGTTTTGCATGAGTGCATGTATGTAGATAAGTGTGCATAATATAGGATTTGCAAATATTCTTTGCAAGCCATCCCTTATGTACGTGCATACATACACATGTGTGACCTTCACGTGTACACACACTTATGTGTTAGACAATAAGACAATATTTTGCATATTTTGTGTCTGTCGAGTATATGTGAAGGCATGTAACAAAGTGTGCTCATGGCAATAGTCTAACAAGATGGTTTGAAAAGCAGTGGATGGTGTGAATATATAATCTGCATATATGTGTAACATGTGGGCACGTGTGCATGTATATAAAAGTGTATGTTATAGTATAAGGCAGTAAATACGAATGTCTTTAGTGCACACATGATGTACATATGTAAGTGTACAGATTGCATGGTGTCTATTCATTGCCGCATTTGTTGTATTTCTATGCATTATTTGTGTATATGTACATGGTACACATGTATTCAGCTGGACATATATTTTGAGTGTACCTGTGTATAGCAGTATGCTTGAATGAGTGAATGCGTGCACTTCCATGTCATATATGTGCCCATGTATATATTGTTGGATGTTAGTATTATTTTGTTGCATTCGATGAATACATTACATGATAAAATATGTCATTTACTGCCATGTGAGCCAGGTATTTAGCACAGAGTAACAATAGTTACTATATTCACTGTCTTACATTCCTTACAGCCCCTGTTGTAACAATCCTTACATGTTATAAAGTGAAATAAGCAGATAGCATGGGGCATGAATGTAGTTGTGTGCTTGCAGCAATGGCTCTAGAGCAGGAAATAAGCCATTTTACACCAGGAGACAAACATTTACAGCAACTTTAGGACAACAACGAATAAAAGCAAAGGAAACCATTACACAGCAGGCAATGACTGCACACAGACAACAAATAAATGACCAACAATATAACAACAGCCAAGGAAGACCCACAAAAGTCTCCCAAACTAGCACAAAACTACACCGGAAATAAAAGCAGCAGTCAGAAAGGCTACACAAGCCCTGAAATGCGCTATTTTCTATTGTGTTTATGCTAATTTCCTGCAAATTAATAGAACATCTGGAACACATCATGAATGGAAACTGGTTTGAGTTTGATGAATCTGTTTTCGTAAACTTGACTTTGCTGGATACAAGAATTACATTTTTATATTAAAAAAATACGTCAAATACATTTACAAAAGTGAACAATAAAAATAAATATTTTAACCATTAAACAATCACAATCTCAGTGAACAAACCCAGTAAATTGTACCTTCATGTAAACAAGCCCCAAAGCTTTCAGATCTTCACCAGACATAAACATACTATGTGCACTTACTACTATTACTACTACTGTGTTTACTAGAGGAATGGCTGCTTTCCATTCTCTATTATACTGGATTTACTTTAGTGCAGCCTCAAAGCATTACCCTGCTAAATTCTTTTATTTGGACGGTTTGGACTTGAAATAAATAAAGCACAAGACTCAAGACATTTATAACATGTAAACGAATACATTTGAGTGCATTACCTTTGTACAAGGGACACACAAATACATAGTAATTTAAGAAATACATTCAGATAATACAGAGAACATCAGAAACAAAATATCTGCCATTTTCTCTAAATCTCACAATCTCATATAGAAGCTCATTTACGTATATATTTAAAGATATATATATATATATATATACACACTCTCTTATTTATATAATATCAAAATTGGAAAGATGGAGGGTTTTTTTTGCTGTAATATTTGCAAGTGCTTACAATAATAAAATAGTGTATATTTTATATATATATATATATATATATATATATATATATATATATATATAGTGGGTTGGATATTTATATACCCAGAAAATAGGTATGAACGAATAGATAGATAGATAGAGAAACCAACATATATGTATCATTTATCTGTCTATCTATTATCTATCTATCTCTATCCATCTGCCTATCTGGCATACACAAACCGCTTAATATTACCACAGAATGACTTAAAGACAACAAATATGGAACTAAAAATATACAGCAAATGGAGCCACACAGCAAATCTCAGCCACCTTAACCACCAGCAGATAATCTCTAATTCTGACTTATTTTCTAATGTAATAAGCAGCAAAAGTAGGTAGATATAGAAATAAATTTAGAAGAAATACATAGCTTGTATATGAACATTGTACAATTCGATTTTTGCACGATTTTGCCCTCATCCAGTATGTGGATTGGGGTCTCTGCAGGTAGTTTAGCGCTATACATGCAGGTCAGTGAGTAGGGCAGTAGGTCTCTTACCTTTAGCTTCGTTGTCAGAGTTGTCAGTGCTGGTGTCAGTGTTCTTGGCCATCTCCTTGTCTGCCTCTGGTGCTGCTAGTTTGGCAGCTGGGAGGCTCCTCTCTGTTTTGATTTCATTAGCAGTAGCATTGCTGGGGTTGGTGCTCAAGTTGGTGGCCAAGGTCTGGTTATCCGTCTTGGTGTTTTCGGGGAACCCCACCTTGCCCCCCGCTTGCTGTTGTTGCTGCTGCTGCTGCTGCTCCAGGATTTCACTTCTTGGATTCAGACTCGTCCTGTTATCAAAACTTGCCTCAAACTCGTTGGTGTTGTGATTCTTCTCCATGGAGTAACCTTGGCTGGCACGATAGTAGCTGGGCACAGGGACCTCATGGTCAGTGGCTCGAGAGTCGGGCATCTGGTTGGGGTAGAGGGCAGCCTCTGTGGCATTTTTTGCCCTCTTGTCAGCGCTGTACATGCAGCACACATTCTCCTCCTTGACATTGGTTGGGAAAGAGCAGGAGGAGAGCTGTCTTGCAACAGGTTGCTCAATCCTATAAGTATTTTTGGGGTCACACCAATTGTCCAGTTGAGATAGATAAGATGGGTAAGAGTTGAGAGACAAGCTGGGGGTATTCACCTCATCTCTTTTGGAAAGAGACGGGACAATCCCACAGTTTCTCATCATCCCACAGCTGAAATCGCTCCCAGACTGCATATACATCCCTTGGTTGGAGGAATAATTGTCTCCTCTGCAGCTAGAGTCCATCAAAAACGAGTTAGGAGTCACATTGCTGGGACATGACATTTTCAGAGAGGCTTTTTAAAGAGGAATACTACAGCCAGAGGCTGACATCTTTTTTTTTTAGGGAAAAATATCAGCACCATAATTATCCAGGCATTGGCCCCACCACGTGACTGCCAGGCCAATGAGGATTGAAAATGGCCTTGGTGATTCAGACGCGGGTGACGTCACAAGGGTCAAGTTGTCGGGGAATTGCAAAACGAGCATGGAGCAAGAGCGCCATCTATCAGATTTTGTTTGGTATAGCACCGGGCACCTTCAAGTTGAACAAAGGAGAGAACGCTGCAGTTTTGTTTACCAATGAACAATCGCAAGTCCAGGGAGAAGAGGACACATCCAGAGGTAAAGCCTAAATCCTCACAAGTTTTATCCACCTAGAGAGCACTGAATACCCACTACATTCTGTTTTAGCTATATAAGCCCCTTTTACCCTATTCTTCCGTCCAATAAACACGGGACCTCCAAATAACCCCCATATATCACTGCACTCGTGTGCCGAAGCAACTTCTTGTCTTAAAATGTCCTTAACTATACTTATACTATACATCTCTCCTCTATCTCTACCCTTCTAAGACCCCTATACAGCTAAAAGACCAAAACGATTTCTTAAATACTACTTCAATCTCCTTCTTATTCCAAAATATTCGTAGAATGCAAATCCAGGTATTACAGGACCTCCCCTGCACCCATCTCATTTTATTCAATTGCATAGTATGGAAGAGTAGCCTTAGCTAAATGTTCTTAATATCTGTGTATTAGATCTATACAACCTTTCCTTAGGCTATAAAGTTATTTGCTTTGCCATAACAATAATTGCTATGCCTGGCATAATCTGCATATAATGCCTTGATCGTGTCCATTGTTAATGTATTTTAGATCCAGGTATAGGCGTATATTTCCATAGCAACCAGATGTAATGTCTTCTTTAAGAAAACTATTCCGGATAAGTCTTATAATATTATAAATGCATTCTATATGTTATACACGTTATACACATAGAAAACATAATAAATCAATGTTTGTCTATGCCTATTTAAAAGAGTACAACCTGGGGGCTCGGCTGCCAAACACAAAGACTCAAAAAAGAAAAAAAAAAGAAAAAAAAAATTCTAAAACTTTAATAAAAAAATATGATTAAATAAGAATTTGCCAAATGAGTTCAGTTATAATTTATATTATTTATTTATACTGTACTCTTATAGAACTCTAAAACACGTGTCCTTCTAATCCTCTGGTCACTAAACATGACTACTTTGCTCTATTATATTAATTCTGCATAAAAAAACATCAATTTGCTACCAAATAAGCGAAAATCGTCTTTAATAAGAGGTAATTATTCATCCGACAACTGTAGTCACATATAGGCTGTTTGTTTATTTGTTTCTGCCCTTGCCCTGGTTTGAATTAGTTGGAAAGAAAGAAAATAACAAAACAATTAGAAGAAGGCTGGATACTTACTTCCCTGTCTCAAGGACATCTCAATCAACGCCAAGTTGAGCAATCCAGATTTCGGGCCATGCGTTTTCTGCAAAGACTCCCGACTACAATATATCACTATCTGTTATTACACATATATATATAAAGAGAGAGATGTGGAGATTGTGGATATGAGATTATTATTGAAAATAAACGTTCTGAGTCTTTACCTTGGAGATTCTCTGGGAGTTCACGATCCTCTTTTGTGAAAACACAGACAAGTTTCCGCTGGCCTAAACCCTAAAAGTATATATGGCTTCACCTATAGAAAACAGTAAAAGCCTCACTCCAGACGCCATTTGGCTTCCTTAGAAAGCTATTTGAGACTTTATGGCCTCTATTTGTGTTAGTTGCTTTGACTTCTAAAACTGTCTGGAAGAAATCGTTTGGTTTTATGGTAAGCAAAGAAAATTCACATCATATTTATAAGCCCAGGATAAAAATTTAGTATGGACACCATTATTTTTTAATTTATAGGACTCAGAGAACTTGATGCTTTCTTATTATGGCATCTTATCTATCTTTATTTCCCCTTTTTGTATTTTTACTAGTACTAAAGAATAATTTATTATCTTTCCAGGATTTTTTTTTTCTACAATCATTTCAGGAAACCTTTACATTGCAGTATTTTCCTGTTGGTTCTGGGAGTGATTTGGTGGATTGTGCACTTGAAGTCACTGTCAATTATTCAATGTTTTGTTTTATTTTGTGTTTGTGTGTGTGTGTTTTGTTCCCTACAGATTTTGGAGCCACAATTGATGACGTAGAACTGTGATCATGGTTGATGCCAAAGCAAAGTAGAGGAATTTTTTTTTTCCCATCCAATCCGGATATCATCAGATTTTATTTCATATCATAAATAAATGTTGCAATGGAATACGAACCTTCCAGGATAATTACTGGGGTAGATAGATAGATAGATAGATAGATACTGTAGATAGATAGATAGATAGATAGATACTGTAGATAGATAGATAGATAGATAATAGAGAGATAGATATTTGTGTGTGTGGATAGATGGGCAGATTGTAGATAGCCAAATAGGGTACAAGACAGAACAATAGATAGATAGATAGATAGATAGATAGATAGATAGAGAAAAATAGACCAGTATTAAGTGGAAGCGTTATTAATTTTCAAGTTAACTAGAAAATATACAGGATTCCACTACCTCCTATCAAATCATCCAGTTCATTATTTTCTTTATGGAAAAAGCCATTAAACCCACAAGCAGTGTCTCCAGGAGACCGGATATTGTTTAAAGTTAAAAATAATTACTATTATGATAAACATGGATCATTAAAGTAGAAAGATAGAAAATTCATCAACCTAAATAGAGCCCCCGTTGGGACAACTGCTTCCATCTAATTGCACAATATAAATACCAAACATCATACATTAAACCTGGAGGCTTTACAATGTATGGGGACTCTTCATACATTGTTATGGAGCGGATTCACGTGTTGGCTGCTAGGTTGGACCTATGCTGTAGACAAAGGGCCAATGGAGAAAGGGTGGGGGTGGGGGGCAATAATACTAAAATATTAATAGCTTCACTATAGATCAGGCCATTGTAACAGATGCAGATTGGGGAATTTTACACCATAAGGTGCTCTAGTACTATCTCCACCCAGCATGATCAATAGAGTTGTATGCTGCTCCTAGGCTCAGCAATATGTACATGTGAGCTCATTGTCCCACTGTGTAGTGTATGAGATGACATCCTGGTTTCAGTTTATATCATTTACTCCAGTGAATCATGTTTATTATGCACACCAAGTAAATAGTGGATGAGGTACCCCTGATACCAGTAGCAGAACCATTTAGTGTAAAGTATCCCCAGTGTCCAGTTGAGCTTTGTGTTGTAAATGCATATACATCATTACTGTGAGCAGATCCTGGAGCCCACTACTCCTCTGAGGATGGATGTATAAATGTCATTGACTACGCCTTAGATCCTGAGATTAAACAATGATATTGTTTGTAACCCATACCAACCTTAAAAGTGTATATTGGTTGCTCCCCCCTCTCTCGATCAAACATTAAAGACTCTCTGCATCCTGCTTTATTCTTCTGCTGGTAACATAAGTCTCGGAATTATAGCACCAGATTATATTGCACTTGATCTTGCGATAAAATCTATTAAATTTCCTTTATTCACACTGGGAAGGTCACAATTTGCACAATTTGTGGGTGTGAGCTCAACCAAATGTCTGAAAACTGTTCTATTTCTTTGTGAATGGACTTCTGTACACAGTCGTATGAAGCAATACTATCAAAGTGTTTCTATCTATCTAGTAAAAGTAAAAAGGCTACAGGAAAGTAATAATCTGCTCAGGAATATCCATCTATCTATCTACCTATCTACCTATCTATCTATCTACAATATCTATCTATTATCTATCTATCTTCCTATCTACCTATCTATCTATCTGTCTATCTATCTTCCTATCTATCTATCTATCTATCATCTATTTATCTATCTATCTATCTATCTATCTATCTATCTTTATCTACCCTTCCGTCTATCTATCTATCTATCTATCTATCTTCCTATCTATCTATCTATCTACCTATCTGTCTATCTATCTAGTAAACAGGCTGTAGGAAAGTAAAAATCTGCTCAGAAATAACTGTCTATCTAGTAAAAGTAAAGAGGCTGCAGGAAAGTAAGAACCTGTTCAGGAATATCTATCTATCTATCTATCTATCTATCTATCTATCTATCTATCTATCTATCTATCCCTTACTAGGTATATCTATTTATCTGCCTATCTATCTCCTTTACCTAATTTCTTTAATTATTTGTGCAATCTGTATACATATAAGTGTTTATGTAATTAATTAATTAACGTATTTAATCAAATGCAGGTGTAATTAAAGAGACATATACACAGTGTAACATATTTTATTAAGTAATGTAACACAATTTCTACCTTTAGGTACTGTAAAAAATATTTAACAATAGACAAATCTTGTAATATTACAGGTTCGGCTGATAGAAGCGGATGTGACCACAAATAGCCATATACATTTCCTATATTATATATTAGCAGTCGATTTTTGTTACAGCTAAAATGTCCTGATGTATTGAGGTATTACATAATAATATTCATAATTGTATATATATATATATATATATATATATATATATAATATATTAGTTCGTAACGGTGATATATATATATATATATATATATATATATATATATATGTGTATATATATAAATATATATAGTTACAAGAAGTTAAGATTTGCTGTTCTTGGAGTATCTCGCATAATAACCAACCTGTGAGAATGTAGTAAATATTCTTATCACTACAATAAGAAACAATAAAAATTAAAAAAAGGAAATAAATAATTGTAAAAAGAAAAAATGTTACAAAATGTAAATTTTATCTCCATAAATGGCGACAGAAAATTCACTAATATTCACGAACTTATTTAATATTAATAACGTTATCAGTTTAATGAAGAATTGAGGCCTAATTTAATTACTTCTGTGCCATAAGGAATTAATTGCTGCGACATAAAGGGAAAAGTGACATAAAGGATACAATGTGGTTGGCGTGTAGCCTGGAAAGAGTTAACGATTGTATGCGGTTATTGCACATCTCCTTCTATGTAGCCATGTAAATACATAGATGGTAATTAGCACAGGGGACATGGTTTAGCATTAATCCAGATGTCCATGGTACATAGCGCCATTACACTGTGGACAAAATAACGTGGTCAGATATTACTTGCCACAAATACGCCACAGAAGTCTTTTCAGCCTCAAAGACATCTAATTTCTAGTTGTGGCTGTTAAGAGAAAACCACATTAGAGGTCTCGTTATATACTACTATCAAGTTATTAATACACACAAAGAACCTCATTGTAATGTGTTACAAGTATCTCCAAAATATATCTATATCGCCATTACTTGCACTATACAGGAGCGGCCTCCTATCTGAGAAAATGATTCCTACTAAAAGAAAAATCTAAATGTTCAAATCCTGTAATTCTAGTGTTAAACAGGACGAAATCTTCATATAATGCTGGATATGGTAGAAATATGTCATACCTGCAAATATACTAGATCCCGGTCAGAAATGTAACTGAGTATATAATAGGACTCTATTCTCTCTACACCTCTATTCTCTGCAGATCTAAAAATAAAGTTGTAAGAGGAAAAATATAGATATGAGATAATAAATAAATAAATAAATACAAAGAATGATAGATAGATAGATAGATAGATAGATAGATAGATAGATAGATATTCAGTCTATACCATACATTCCTATTCCTATAGATACATACATGCAGTTTGGAAGGCCAAAGCCTCGTAGAAGTTCAAGTTGTAGACTCATAGAGGGATACAGAAAAACTATAATGTAAACTAGTGACTAGTACAGAAACAATTCCACATGAATGATACGCTAATAGAACTCTGCATCATATATATATATGTAAAGAGACACACATAAAAAAGATATAAAAATACATAAAGAACTAAACAAACAAAATAAAGAAAATCTGAATATATAAAAGAAAACAGCTCGACTGATGAACAATATAGCGATGGATACATTGCAGTGCTGGAGCTGGCAATGGGGAGAATCTGGCCTGGCCCCGCATACTGGAGACACATCCCATATGTCCTTTCAGATGTCGCATGGAGTATGGATCCCGGGTCCCTTGTCCACTCCACAGCCGGAGATCACATCAAGATGATGGCTGCTCTCTTCAAGTCCATTTGCCAAAGCCACTGCCTTCCTCCGGTGATATCTCACATTCCAGTCTGCACTCCTTCTTCCAAAACAAAGGAATTGATGCATCCTGAGAGGGGGCATCAGACACTCATCCCCCATTGCTTGTCCCTCCATGTCTGGACAGTCCACACTGAACCAACATCCCCCTGTGTAATGGATTTAAAACCTGTGCACAGTCAAGTTTACCTCTCACAACTCCTGAGCACTTCAGAATGAGTGACGAATGCTGCAGAGCCGCCTGTGTGTGTAAGAACATGTGAGTGTGTCCGCTGGTATATAGGCATGTGTGACTGTGTGTGGGGATATCACTATGGAAATGTGTTTGTGTGTAATATGTGAATGAGTGTGTACCTCTGTATATGTGAGTTTGTATGCCTATTAATATGAAGCAGAAAATGTGAGTGTGTGTGCATGTGTGTAATATGAGACTGAGAAGGTGTATGTGCATTAATGTGACAATAAGAATCACTGTGTGTTTATTGCGTGTGTGTAAGTGGGATACTGTTAGTGTGTATGTGTGTCATGTGAAACTGAGAAGGTGTGTATGTATGTGTGTGTGTGTGTGTGTGTGTGTGTGTGTAATGTGAGGCTGGGCAGGTGTGTGAATATATTTGTGTGTATTAATGTGAAAATAGAACATCAGTGTGTTCATTGCTTGCGTATTAGTGGGATACTGGTCGTGTGTGTTTGTGTCATTGTGTAGCAGCAGCCTTCTCTAATATAAGGGCTGTTCCATGTGACTGCTCTTTGCAGGGCCCAGTGACTGTCCATCAGCACAGCCATCATCAGGATGATATTTAATGTCACCTACACAGGGAGTGGGTGAGGTGTGGCCCTGTGTGCTGTGCCTGTCACTAGTATTTGCTACCTCTCACAACTGGATAATCTGCAGCAGTCACTAGAAGGGTTGTACTAGAGGATCACACACACGAATGGAAAACTGGTTTTCATGATGTGTTTGCTGTTTTGTACGTCACATAGGAAGTCCCAGGCAATTAGATTGTAGCTTATTAAGTAGCACAATTCTACTCCCATCCCAGTCCTGCAATAAATGCTGCAGGACTTGTGGCCAAAACTGATATTTCTTCTTCTCTGGAATAGCCATTGTGTGAGCTGTTGGTAGTAAGAAAGAAAGAGAAAAAAAATCTAGTAAAAGTTTTATACTAAACAAAGTTCTAATAACTTTCTCTCCTTAACATATCAAACGGTTAATAACAATAATAAAAATGAGCGAGTCTTAATCTGCCGTCATTCATGTGAACCGACTCCAGAGCTTAATATTAGGTTCTATAAACACCACCTTTGGTTTAACATGCATATTTAATATGAACCCCCCACCCCTTCCTCTTACATCATTGGTGGCGATTTTTCTTTTTTTTTCTTTCTTCTTTTTTTTTTTAATGATTCCTCTTTATTACAAAGGGTAATGGACTTGACTTCACAGAAGTTCAAAGGCATCTAATATTCACTTTATTCCAAATACATTATAGGACATTGGGTGCCAAACGAACGTCACATGATACCTAAACGTTTTTGGAGTTTTCTAAAATTTAATGTGCTTTTCTAGAATGATCCTTTAGGGATAATATCTATCTATCTATCTATCTATCTATCTATCTATCTATCTATCATCGCTCGATTTATCTATCTGTCTATATATCATGAAAAAATAGGCAGCCCTTAAAAAATTCTTAAAAATTAAGTAGATTGTTCAAACAATTGGGAGCTTTCCCATGTTCATCTATCTATCTATCTATCTATCTATCTATCTATCTATCTATCTATCTATATATCTATCATCTCTCGATCTATGTATCTATTTATCTATCTATCTATCTATCTATCATCTATCGACCTATCTATCTGTCTATATCTCATGAAAAATTAGGCAGCACTTAAAAAATTCTTAGAAATTAAGAAGATTATTCAAACCCGACGGTACAATTGGGAGCTTTTCCATATCTATCTATCTATCTATCTATCTATCTATCTATCTATCTATCTATCTATCTAGCTATCTAGCTATCTACCTATCTGTACAACCCCCACCTCAAATGTAAATTCTACATCAATACAGTTCATGACTTCAAACTACAGGAAGAGTCACACAAGGATTCTCCATAGCATTTTAGGAGTTAAAGGCACTTTCTTACTTGGCAGTGCAACTCACTATGCTGTAAACTCCCACATGGTCTATAAACTTGGGTTTTACAGCTAACATTCCATTTCAACTCAGAGAAACTTTGAACTAGTCCTCCAGATTCTTTGTCAGTGATTTGGGTTGAAGCCTTGAAGAAAAAGAAAAAACACACATATAGCCATCCACACAACTGGACCTAGACCCCCCCATCCACCATGTACAGACACTTTCCTATTTGTTTACTGTTTACAGCGGAAGTCTCAGCCTATGGCCCCACAGAGTAATTAAGAAAAAATAAGCAGTTTAGTGCTGCAGTCTTTATGACATTGTCTAGACTGTTCTCTTTTGTCACTGCATCCTCAGCTGTTACGGGAATTAGCTGCTCTACATTTGGACGTTATTAGTGACATTTTATTATTTTTCAGGCTCAAATTGGGCAGAATAAAATAGCTTTGTTTTAGCTAACCTTCAAAGGATGGATAGAAGATGAAAGAAAGAAATATTAAATAATATCCAATAATGATAATACGGACGATAAATGAATGTAGAGAACTATTCAGTCATGTAATAGTTACACATATTTAAGAAAATATAAGATATAGGGATTATATTGGGAAAGATCGCACGTAGTGAAATCTTAGGCCATACTAATGTGTAAATTATTTAAGATTTTTTTTCATTAGATAAAAATATGTTAATATATGTGCTATAATGTGATATATCTGTGTGTGCATATAATAGAGTATATTTATTTATATATGTATGTATGTAAAAAGCGATATACACTATATATATATATATATATATATATATATATGCACACACATTATAGACACACTTATGCACACAGCTTGGAAAAGGCCCTATGCACAGGCTGAAACTTTGCATTAATGAATAAAATAGACAATTTTGTTCATCACAGTTTCGGGTATACTGCGCTCTTCTTACTAAATAAATAAATAAATATATACATGGATAATCGATTGATAGATTAATAGATGGATATATAGAGACAGATGATAGATAGATAGATAGATAGATAGATAGATAGATAGATAGATTTGTTGACTATCAGACATATTTACATAAAAAAACCAAATACCTAAGGCTCATCTTTCAGCAGGCCATATGTAGAGAATGTAGAATAGAATCTCTATTATTTAATATTCAGGACATGTAGATTTAGATTCTAATTCACACTGCAAACAAATAAAGCATTCGGGACAGCTGTTTAATCCCTGCTTGTTTGCTTTATGAGAAACATGCCCTTATAACACCATACTTCACAATTTCACAATGACCCAGTCATCTCCCCTGCACATGTCTCACTGTATGCATTTGTCAGGATTTTCTGCCTTGCAATCCTGTATATTTTTTGGCCTATAATATAGACCTGAGCTCATCCCTCGTGTTCCCATATTAAATAAATAATGACATTATTGGTATTTCCAAGGTCTGCTGCCTATGCGAGCAACCTGAGGCCACCATCCTGCTAACCACATGTGAGCTAGAAGAAGGCTGCTCTAGTGACAATATGTACAAAGAGGTGTAATTTCTTTATTTTACACAGAATGATACATGCATGAAACATAACCAATTGTTTTATTAATTAACAAACTGCTCTGTGGTTATTCTTCATCTTCTTCATATTATATTTATGATCCTTCCTTCAGAGGAAACAGTTGTGCTTTTGTGTATTACAATGGTCAGACTCTTTAGTGAAAACCCATGTAGGTCGGTGTATAAATTATAACTAATCTCTTAAAAAAAGAGTACTTTATTTTCCCTGTGACTATGGAAAGGGTTAATTACAAGGGGCGAAGAAGACATAGGTTACTAACAATTACGGATCTTTGGGCCAAAGGAAACAATATTAATCTGATGTATGGAATTGATGCGACTTTTTCGCATTGTATTGCACTGATCCACATAATATGTCTTGGGGATTCTAATAAAATGTGGGGGGCATTAGTAGAACCTATAGACCCTCCCATAACATTTTGACCCCCAAATGCGGACTGACAGAGGCGATTACAATACATTACAACACTATATCAACATGGTGACATGGACTCATTCATTCACACATATATACTCACTGACACACAGGGATTAAACACATACACTAATAACAATTATATATATATATATATATATATATATATATATATATATATAGCTAGCTTTATCATGCATACATGTTACTGGTGTGTGATACTTGCAGCTTTATCATGTATACATGTTGCTGGTGTGTGATAAGTGTAGTAAGTTTGTAGAGAGGAGAGAATATTTTACAACATGTGGTTCTAACCTTCTGTGTATGGTTTAACCCCTTCATACATGTCTGTAATTCATACAACATTCATTTGGCAACAGTTTAAGGTACAGTACAGGATCAGATATGGTAAACATAAAGAAGAGACATAACACAGGCATTTTATCCCATTCACTCACTGGCACTCAAAGATCCTTCAGCACACATCCATCCATCTAGAAATACCACAATTCATAGAAACTTTGGCCACTATCTTCATTGTGATTGGCGTATCCTCAATGTCTATCAAACAATAGCATGGATAGAGAGTGTTTTCACAGCTGCAGACTTTCTGCAAGCAATGATCTAGCAAAATGAAGAGATCCATGTCTTCAACAGTTACTTAAATAAAAAAAAGACAAGAAGTCCATGTTTGTCCCTTCTGTGGGTTCAGCTTACACCAAGTTCTCCTCACACAGCTCCTTCAGTTACCTGGTAATAATAATTATAATGTACATATACAAATATGTAACAAAAAGAGCTGAGGCTCTGAGCTGGGCTGAGGGCTCAGATTGCAAACCATGTGTCAATGATCCTGTGCAGGACGAGTACAGTGCATGAGAGGGGCTCACAGGCAGCTGCTTCACAGCAATGGATTCCCAGAAAAGTACTGCAGTCGGTCCCTACTTAGTTTTTTCTCTTTCATTCTTCTGTTTTGAAACCATATTTTAACCTGGCGGTCGGTAAGATTCAGCATTCTGGACAGCTGAAGCCTCTTCTCTTTATTGATGTACACATTGAAGAAGAATTCTCTCTCCAGCTCTCGGATCTGGAATTTGGAATATGGGCACCTCTTCTTCCTTGTACGAGGAGCACCTTAAAAAATACAGATAACATCAGAAATATTGTAGCTGATACCATGATGAAAGTAATGTATATGATCTATAATATGAGCTTATACAAAACCTGAGTAAAACAAATGCACTGAAATTAGGATGTATATATTAAAAGTAGCAATAATACAATTATTATAGCTTAATTCAGACAAAACTGGTGTGTGCATATAGGTATATACCATATACAATAAAGTGCTCATATATAAAACCTTGCAGCTGTGTTTACTTTATATGCAAGCAACCTACACAACACAACCCAGCAAATACAGCTATATGAGTGTGTGTATATTTATATGTACAAATACACACTAGAAACACATAGATATTCAGCGCTATATATATATATATATATATATATATATATATATATGTGTGTGTGTGTGTGTAATACATATATATATACATATATATATATATACACACACACACATATGTATACTCATACATGTTTATTATGAATAAAAAGATTACGGTTCTATATATTGCAAAATATTTCATTTTAAATGTCCATAAAATACAACCCAACTCCCAGCTCTGTGTAGTTCTGTGTATGTACACTACATATATATACTTACTCTACACTACATATGTATACTTAATCTACACTACATATGTATACTTAGTCTATACATGTGTCACATACATTATACTAATGAAGCCCGCCTCCTACAGTTGTATGAATGTACTTATATTACAACCTAATGATATAAATACCTATATATTCACATACAGGTCCAAAGACACTTCAGTACCAGCCTACATATACTTTAATTACAGTATACTAAGTTTTATACATTGCATCAATACAAATGCATTAAATGTAATTTTCATTCAATCCAACCTCTATCTATTTAATACATCTATGTGGTATATACGAGGCTACAACATACCCAAGTTATACCGGTTTTAAGTGAGTTTATGTATCAATCTATGGCTATGTTAGAATATTAGGGACTACATATACATACATGCATGCGAAATCATCTATTGTCCAGCTATCTGTTTATCTTTGTATACTATAATACTATTGATGATATATATATATATATATATATATATATATATATATATATATATATCCATATCCACTCACACTACAGCATTGAATATCAACAGCTACAGACATATTTGGATTCAACCAAATTCACCCAAACCCTACATGAAAGGCTTTATATCAAAAGACAAAGAATGAGTGCATCAACATTACAACATGCATTACATTCCAGGGACATAATTCTAGAAACACGTCACCAATAAGTCAACCCACAATGCAAAATACCCCACTGTATTCCTAAAATAACCTAGATATTATTTTTAGCAATCCTCGTGAAGGCAGCATGCTGACAATTTGTATGGATTAGACCTGCACAGGACATTGGACAGATATAGTGACTGTCACATTCAATAATACAAGCTTGAGGGTTATCTGCATGCATTCAATTGGCAAGAAAATGGTTAGTGAAGATTTTTACCAAAAATAAAGAGCATTTAGAGAGGATAAGAGCATGCCTTTAGTTATGAGAAATGTAAGAAAGGGAATGAGCTGTGATGAGAAGTAAGCATGCCTTGTGTCATTGAGGCTATAATGCGATTGTGACAGTATGTGAATGAAGGAATATTAACAGAATGGCATTGTATGTATGAATAGGGAGCACACACAGCAGGAAAGGGCTGAAAAATGCAGGCACAGGAAGCAGCCAAGGTTATTTTCTGCCCAATTGGCTTTCACCTCCACAGAGCACAAACAAAACCGTCTAAAATGGCCCTGAAAGTTCATGATCAAAGTGAACGGTTCTCAAGAAAGAAGCCTGCGATGTGCAGAGCAGCCAACGCCGTCTCCAAAGTGCAGCATAAAACCTACTTGTTTATTTGTTCCCCTTCTATAAGAGTTTCTCCCCCAAAGAGCTTTCCCATCGTAAAATCCCCCTGTGCTTGGAAGAAAGAGCTTTTGTAGCTTTAATAAAATCCTTTGAATGCTTATAAAACTCCACATAAAACGTGACCGAGCAAACACCGGGCTCAGCCCCTGCACCCCCCTCCCCTGCTCCTGCCTCTACCTACTCGAGCTGCTGCTGCTGCTGCTGCCTTTGCTGCTTTCCTTGTTGTTGACAGAGGATGATGAGGCTGAGGAGCCCGGGTTGGTGTTCTCCTCCTCGTCCTCCTGCTCAAGCCCTTGGTCCCCTCCGGCTGACAGAGCACTAGACTGTGGGTCAGTGTCCAGCTTGGCATCGCTCTTGGGCACACAGTCCTCTGTCTGGTTGTCAGTGTTACAATAAGCATTGTCAAAGAAGCGATCAAAGCCCTGGGGCAGCACAGTGTTCTTGCTCATGCTGGTGTAGAATCCTGTGGAGGGATGGTTGGAGCTGGGGTGGTGGTGGTGGTGATGGTGGTGGTGGTGGCTGTAGACGCTTTCGTTTTTCATTAGCATTTCGGTCATGCTGGAGGAAGGAGGGAGGCACTCTCTGTGCATCAGATCCTCAGCTGCAGGGTAGCAGGAGGCATAATTGCTTCTAGGATGCCATTTACTGGAGGGGTCTAGACCGTACGAGACCTCCCTGACTGGCTGGGAGAGGTTGGTAGAGTAAGGGTAGGAGATCTGGCGTGAGGGGGCCTGGGGGAGGAAGGAGGACACAGTGGAGAATTCGGGCACATAGTAGGTGCAGCTGGGGAGGTACAGGTTGGAGGTGCAGCCTGGTCGATCTCCAAATTCTGAGCTCCTCTCCTTGCGCGTCTGAGAGCAGAAGTTGCTCAGGTTGACCGAGTTAAACATCTTTCTCCCTTTCTGGCTCTATAGATAGATGTTTTGGAGGCGATCTGCAGAGGGGGAAAAATTTGGGAAGGCTGGATGACGCGCTGTCCGTCTTAGTCTCTCCCCAGGAGCACGTGATGCCCAAGTAGATATCGCCATATATCAGTCCAGAGCACTTAGATGCGTAGGAGGGTTCACTTAGGTAAGATCTCACTGAGGTTCAACAACGATTGGTTTTCAAACACCGCAGAAACATTATGAAAATCAATTGCAGATTTGTATTCATCTCTTTTTTTTCTCTCTTTTAGGCAACTCCCCTTGTGTGCATTGAGCAGGAGAGGCAGTAGAAGGAGCATTTCAGGGGGTGGCTGGGAGGGAGAATGGGAAAGGAGGAAGGGGGGGGGAGGTTGGTTGGGGTGGGGGGGCTTTTGAAGTTTTCAATTTGGTCTCTGCTTTCTAGATTTTGCTCCCCTGTCACGGGGATTTGCACTCACTAGAAATAGGTCAAGTCTTATTTTTCCCACCTAATGCTTCAAACTTTGAGGGGGACACAGAGCAAGGCTTTTCTGGATAGATCAAATACAACTGCTGGGGGGCATGCAGGTTTTGGGGTCAGTAAGTCTTGAAACATTTGTAAAATGCAGCTTAAGTGCAGAGAGTAGACATCTGTACACTATTGATGTAACTCCTAGGCTCGGTATGAGAATAATTATCAGGCGTCTTCCAATAACTAATTGCTTTTCTTGAGGATATTGTTTTATGTCAGCTATAGAATAAATCAGCAGCACACTGGAGGTAGAGACCTTAAGATAAGCCAGGCTTAATATGACAAAATGCGGACATTCAAAGTTCAGAGCACACCTAGCATGAAACCAGGGCAGCCTATGTCCAGTCACATTACAGGGGCTTGTAAAATAACATAGCCCTCACCATAATGGGTGGTATGGCTGCCACTTTACAAGTCACACAGGCTGCTAGATGTGGGCTGATGAAACTACAATTGCAGCTTTGACATGGCAAAAAGAATGAATATTTCCAGGAGGTTAATCTAAGAGGAAATCTAAAGAACACAAATAAATAAATATATATATATATATATATCTGTGTGTGTGTATTGTACAGACATGCAGTGGTGTATAAGGGTATGTAGGCGTATACACACACACACACACACACCATATAGTACTTTTATAGTGTTTAATTATCTAAAAAAAAAACTCCAAAGAAGTGAAAAACAAATAATCCTTTTTTTTAAATTTCATGTTAAATTTGTTTCTATGTAGAAACATTTCCCGAACTGCTACATGATGAGGACGCACACGCCATCAGTAGTTATATCTAATTGTGAACTATCTATCTATCTATCTATCTATCTATCTATCTATCCATCCTTTAATTTTATACCTTTATGTCTATATTCATAGATTTACACAAAACTACATAATTTATAAAATATATAAATGAAGAAGCACTTATGTTCTCTGCTCCACAACACCTCGTTAGGCCCGCCATCAGGCAATCAACTGGTTAAAATAGCTTAAAATACTATAAACTATATCTTTTTCCCTTTTTTTTGCATAGTTGAATTCCAATTATACTAATATATAAACTATGAATGATATTACCAATTGTTAATTCATATTGGTAACTATGCCAGCATTTTATACATGAGACGGGGTATTGTTCATTTCATTAGTTTAACTTCACTTTATGCATTTATGCTGGAACCTACAACTGATCTACATACAAGGTTATTATAATAATTGTCAGATAATAAACAAAGATAATTAGATATATTGATATCTAAATAATAAAGATAGAAATAAATGATATATTGATATGTGAATAATAAAGGTAGGGATAGTATATATGTAATATATATATATATATATATATATATATATATATATATATATATATATCAAATAAACTCATTGGGTCATCCTTAAAGTTCGATGCAAATGTATTCAGTCTTGTAAATGTAATATGCACGGTTACAGAATAACACAAAAGACACTAATAAAACAATCTCCATCTCTGAATCACTTAGATTTGGAATTTTAACATCGAACTGAATCTAATAAAACAAGAGCCATAAAGATAGCCTGTAGAGGTTAAGCAGAGAAATACAACCTGGGAGTTTCTCTGTACTTTTGGAATTATTCTTACATTTATTATGATATTGTGTAATTTCTAGAAAATAAATATTTCAGTGTCCCCATGAATCAAGTAGGAATTATCAGTGCACAGCCCATACACAGGGACATCCTAGAAACATCATCAGCTCCACTATTGGGGTTTGCAATTTACCTGAATTACTCTGGGAATGTCGCCTGCAGCGCACAAGTTTTAATTAAAGTGTCACTCGTGGTTTTACTTGGCATTTGATAGACCTGATACAAACTAATAACCTTAAGCTATTGTTTATGGGAGTCGTTATTTCCTGCAGCCTCTCATCCATTACAACACAGACAGCCACAATATCGAACATAATGTACAGAGGAGCTTAACACATCACACTGCATTTAGATAGACCTACATCATGTGTATGTGTGAAGATAAATATATACATGTTATATATATCTCCATCTACAAACCTATATCTATTGTTCTCTCCCCTATCCCTCTATCTGTATACAAATGTGCACATTAAGCATTAACGCAGATATGTGCAATAAACAAATCACCTACTACAGAACAAAATATATGAAATATCTTCAAATTCCACATATCCATTGGTTGGTATAGAACATGTACATGGTAAAGTATTTAGGTCATGTGTGTAATGAATGTATTGTTGAGTAAGGCTGAATCAATAGAAGAGTTTCACAACATCACAAGACACTAGAGAATAAGATGCAGAAAGCAGCCTATGGACCTAGCTATTAGTCAGTCTGGGAATTGATGTTTTCCAGTAATGGCTGTAGTAGAATGGCACCTCACATTAAATGTGCAGATCACTTAAGCCTGACCTATGCTTTGTCGCTTAAACCAAGTTAAGAGTAAAGATTTCATAGCTGGCTGCAAGGTTCTGCAGCAGAGACAGCTGGGGAGTCAGAGCACTTGAATTTGACCAATGTCAATTTCCTGACCACCATAAAACCCTGAATAGAGCAGCAGTCTGGGATTTTCTTTAGGTGCCCCCAACCCCCCAGAGCCTTAGTAACACCAGCATACCCCATGTGCATACTACAGCTCACACACAATCGAATCTTTACTATCCATACCCTACTCACACTATTGTGCTTTGGGAATTTTCTTTGAAATGAAGTCTACAAGTAAAAGGTTATATTTCAGAATAGTTCTGGGGTGATAATTAAGAATGTTCTCATCCAGTGGCTGCTATTGATGAATCTTGCTTTTCCAGACAATCTATATAGATGGAGTCGTAAAAGAAGAAGATAAAACAAGAGAATAATCTGATTACTTGGGAAAATAATGAAATAATGATATTTTGCACTCAGACAGCTTCTTGTACTGAATGATATGTATAAAAGGCGATGATTTTATGCCACATTGTGAATCTGTGCCTGAAACTCAGAATATAGATACAGTGACATAGCGACATAATGCTGGACTAGTTTATACTACATCTCTTAATATTGTGTGGTGGTGTATATATATATATATATATATATATATATATATATATATATATATATGTATTCGAGAAAGACAGACAGCGAGGGGGAAATAGAACTTTCTAAGCATTTATTTGGTTAATAATTATATATAATAATATGGAAGCTGGCAGTCTACTATTTATGACAAATGGAGCCATATGACAGGCCATTGTCTCTATCGCTTTATCAATATACAAAAAAAAATAACTTGGAAAGGCTTTGCTAAGGCAAGAAAAATAAAAGGAATATTTAAAAGTCTCCTTATTCGTCTATACAAATCTATCTATCTATCTATCTATCTATCTGCCTATCTTTTAGCTATCTATTTATCTATCTGTCTATTATGTCCTATCTGTCTATTTATCTATCTATCTATCTATCTATCTATCTATCTATCTATCTATCTATGATGTCCTATCTATGTATCTGTATACGTCCTATCTACCTATTTATCTGTCTTTCAACATATATATACTCATTTCACTAATTTGATTATCGATTTGATAACTATCCATCTTTGCAATCTATATCGGTCTCTCTGATTTCCTAACGATTGTCTGTCTATCTATCTATCTATCTATCTATCTATCTATCTATCCATCTATCATTGTATCTTTCTATTTTTGTTACTATCTTTTATCATGGACTAATTGACAGGCATGTGCTAGAACATCTCGTGTACTGCTTGGACATGGCTGACTCCCTGTATGGACAGGCATGCTGCATTCTATAGGTGAAGACTGCGGGCGAGAGAAGGAGCTGTTAGTAAATATTTGCGCCTTTCCTCCTTGCTGCAGCATTCTTCCGTTTATGACTTGTCTGTGAGATGCTTTTAAGTAGATGTTTCCCCACCAATCCAGAGCCGTAATTACTTCCTAACTATGAGTCCTAGGCACAAGAAAACAACTGCAACCCGCAGCCATAAACAAAGATTACTAAATACCGCCTGGGTGTAAAGGGAAACCAGAATTGCGGCAAAATAGCCACAAGTGGCAAACGTGGAGAAAATATTAATGCCCCCACTTGGCAGAAATTTTACATTTCATTGGATCTAGGCCAGACTGAGAAACAGAGAAAGAGAGAGGGTAAGGAGAGGGAAGGAAAATATATTAATACATAGATAGACAGAGGGAGAATATTATTATTAGTATTATATACAGAAAAACATGGGCACATGAAGACTCAAATAGTGGAGCACACAAATAGGTATGAAAAAAGATGGATATAAACACACCTAATAGAGACAGAGAAATACATTGGGAAATAGGGAAGGAAAATAAGACACAAAAGAGACAGGTAGGCAGAGAGGTTATATATATGGATGATGGGATTTATAATAGAATGGGAGGGAGCAGAAAAAATGGGTGAAAAAAAAAAGATTTATAGATAATAGAAAGGTAAAGGAAGATAAAAACGATAGAAATGTAGGTGAATCCAAACCAGATAGTACTGGGGGAAATATTCTGTAACAAAGGCATGAGAAAGAGGACGACATAACTGGGGGTGAAAGAGAGAGTGGGAGAGAGGTGGAATTATCAATATGGAAAAGAGAGAGACGTGAAGAGAGAGAAGTCCTAGGAGAGAGAGATATAGAGAGATCAAAACATAAAGAGACAAAGAAGAGGGAGAGACAAAGAAGAGCGATTGATAGAGAGACAGAGGGGGAGAGAGAGAGAGAGAGAGAGAGAGAGAGAGAGAGAGAGAGAGAGAGAGAGAGAGAGAGAGTAGAGGGAGATAGAGAGTAGAGGGAGAAGCACCGAAGGGGTAGTAGGCTTTAAAAAAACACAGAAGAGGGTGATTGAGAAAGAAATAAAGGGCACGATAGAAAAAAAACAATGCAAAATGCATAGAGAGAGGAATTGATAAAAATAAAGAGAGTGAAGGGAAAGAGAGAGTCATGAGACAAATAAGAGTAGAGAAAGGGAGACAGGCAGAGAAGGGGGGAGCTGGTTTTCTTTACACTTGAACTGCAAGTTCCATATCATATGGAATCAATAGAGATAAAAGCAGGTAACATGTAACCAGAGCCACACACACTGCAGCCTTGTACCAGGGTGGTATTGTCGCTGAAGTGCTGTGATTTAGGCTTTAATAGTGGTATACGATATATAATGGTTATTTAATTGCTAAATGATGAATATCTCCATTGGCAAAAAATGATGTCACTTATCTACATAATCCTAATTACAGATTACAGAAGTACTTTAATATAAAGAGAGTGACAGCAGAGGAATATATTCAGTAAGAGTGTTAAATACCCACAATGAATTAGTGGTTTCAATTAAAGGAGCATTCTGTCCAGAGAAATGGATCGTACCATGGAGACTCGGGGAGACTCTGGAACTTACTGTTTACACTTTGTTTTATTGTTACATTCCGTTTAATCACAACTCGCTTCGTTTGCACATATATAAAACATCTATCTATCCGTCTATATATACATCCATTACTGTTCTATCTTATCTATCTATCTATCTAGCCAGCCATCTACTCGCCTATCTATCCATCTATTACTTATCTATCTATCTATCTATCTATCTATCTACAGTATCTATCATCTCTATGTCCTTCGCCATTTACATCTATCTCTCTATCTATCTATGGCCCCTATCCCCCTTTCTTTCTTTCTTCTCCCTATCTATATCAAACACGTGTTTATCTAGTCATCTGTGACAAAATATACATTCATTCCATTCTAATGTTTATTTATTTCAATTTTTCTTCTATTTTGTCTTAAAATACCAATCATAAATGACATTTCCCTTTCAGAGATGCCAGCAGTTTCAGGATTACAATAGCTAGACATATATAGAACTCATGTCATCCAGTCTAATTGTTTCACACTCCAGTAGTAATAATAATCAAAGTGCCTGTAGTATATTGTAAAACGTGTATTTCTTTGCATACTACATATACAGTAGTATCATATACCTGCACTGAAATGCAACAAAAGCATTTATTATATATACATGTGGAACTAAAAGACCCAGCATGGCTTGAAAGAGTTCACACTCTAAATGGCATCATATATGCTAAAAACAAAGTAAACGTAAAATAAATACGTCGATAAAAATGTATTTTGTGTTTCCGAACTGATACAGAAATAATAAGATATTGTATTGTTCATTTATGAATTTACTTATTGTGTGTGTGGGGGGGAGGGGCAGATAATACCACGTGGTTATACAATACTAAAATAATGTCAAATTAGACATAACTATGATGTCAGAAGTTTCTTCAGCAAACACTAATATACAATATCACTAACAAATAAGGTTGTAGAGCCGAAAAATGATGTTACCTATGGTATAGTATTGATACATTCATTATAGAGGACCTATGTGGAGATATTCTATGTACACCAATAGGCCTTGGTTCAGACCAGCGTCTTCAGACTTTTGTTGTAAATATTCAAAATCGTCATCTAGGTGCAAGTTCCTGTCTTGACCACACAATAAATGAGAGCCAAATCACAGGACAACGCAGAGCAATCCCTGTAATGCAAGAAGTCCAGCCACACATCTGGCAAGAATGGGGTTCTAGCCCAGATTGTACAGATTAGGTGCAGCTTTAAAGAGCAGATCTGTTCATTAATGCCATGTACAACACAGACAACCCGTGCTCAGCCTATAACAATGCTTCCCTTTAAGAACAGGACACTTTACATTGACCTCCCCTGTTTGAGATGAAATCAAGCAGCCTGGGACCAGTCACTGTGCCACTTAGTAAGGGGGTTTCATGCCCTATGTAATCACATTAGTAAAGGGTATACTGAACATCAATGCAGAGGAATATATCCACTGACATGAAAAAGGGGCTTTTTATCCCAGACAATCACACCTCACCATAAAATACAGTAGGAGCTTCTCTTCTTATGAACTGTCCAAACTTTCCAAACTTTAAAGAACTAATAGAAACTTTTACAACATAGCAGTAATAAAGTCATAAAGCCATTCTACGTGGAATCACAGGTATCTGTAGAAAGTCTGTCAAACAAGTAGGGGATACAAGAACTTGATAATATACTTCATGAACACACTTTCTAAGGGAGCTGATTCCAAACTTTATATATATATATATATATATATATATATATATATATATATACTCTCTCTATATATATAGTAGCAGAGCTGAGTTTGTAAGTGCAACAGAGCTGTACTTGTCATTGTCGGCCCACAAGGGAACGGCTATCTACAAAGTCAGCACTGCTATATCTGCACAATCCTCTTTTATTTTGGGAAAGCATAAATAAGAAGACGTGTGCGGTTTTTTCTTACCGATTTCTCTGCATTGGTTTCTGCAGTGGATATTGCACTGCTTAGATAAAGTGTAATTGGCTTTTTCTGTGTGACGTGAACATCCTTTCCTCCAGAGAAGACGTGCTGTTTGCAGATTGCTGAAAGGATTTCTCCTCTGAAGGCTGGCTCTACAAAACGAGAAGATCTGCTATCCCCATGGCCCTGGTCATAACTCCCCTCCATCTACTAGTCTTCTTGGGTAAAACAAGAGTAGGACAAGCACTAGGAGTATATGCCAGTGCTTACCAGGCATGGTAAAGCATTTCCCCTTTAGCCTTGTTGTGACAAAGGGGTGAAAATGGAGGACCATGGCAAGCCATATAAGGCAGGATGCTAACTTGACCTTCACTTTGCAACCGTGCTCCTCCCACCCAGACAGACAGTTGTAAACACAAGTAGACACAGGCTGACAACATTAGCAGATCTCTAAAGCACTAAACAGCCATCACTTAGGTGTGAACATTCATACATTGCTAGACTATTATTCTAAGGCTGCTACTTAGAAAAAGACAAGAGGTGGCTGAACAATTTTGGGAAGGGACAGAGTAATAATGGGAATAATAGCTGCTCTTTTAGGATGGGGGAGTGCAGGGGAGAAATGGAAAGCTAGGAGAGTTAATGTATGCCAGATCTCAAGGGGTGGGCTGATCTGCCACATCCGGAATACTCTGCAAAGGGGAGAATGGGAGTGGAATTTGTAGAGAGGGATAAAGAAAAAATAAAACAATAATCCCTTCTTCCCAGCCAGTCATTTCATGTGTCTGCACCAAGAGCACTGCTTCCTCCTTTACAATGTACCTTTTTGTTAAGAAATCCTTAAAGTCAACTTAAAGGGTCCTGCTTAGACCCAGGAGCACATAGTATCAAACAGAAATAAAAGCCATTGCTAATAAATCTGCCCAAGCATAGGGAAATCAGATTGATGCAGTCTGTGTGCAGCTATCGATTTATCGGTGATAACTTATGAATGCGATGACTAAACCACACACACACACACAGATTTCTTACCTGTGATGATATATATATATATATATATATATATATATCAATACCATGCATCTGTATATGTCAGTATTTATCATTTTGCCTGCTTGTCTGTCTATCTATCTATCTATCTATCTTCCTATCTATCTATCTATCTATCTTCCTATCTATCTATCTATCTATCTATCTATCTATTATATATCTATCTATCTATCTATCTATCTATCTATCTATCTATCTATCTATCTTCTATTTCTCCATCTACTCACACACATACGCTCTATTCTGTTATATAGGTAATAGGTAAATATATGAATAGGATATGGCGATCACAGATATATAGATTTAATACTGATATTACCATGTATGCAGTATAAACGCACACACATATATATATATATATATATATATATATATATGATACAGACACAAAATAATTTGCATATGTTTGTTTATACTCATGCTTTATAATCTGTGTCTATGCTTCTATCTGAATATTAATTGTACAATTAGTATATAATGTAACTAGCGTTATATATATATATATATATATATATATATATATATATATATATATATATATACACACACACATGTGCACAAATACATACACAGAAAGAAATATATATACATACACACACATATTTCCAATATTTCTCTCTCTCTCTCTCTCTCTCTCTCTCTATATATATATATATATATCTTTATATAGACAAACACCTTCTGTGAATTCACAGACAGACTGAACGGATCATTTCATACATTTGTTCTACAATCAGTTGCACCAAAATCCAAAAAATAATAAAATAATAAAAATCAATTTACCCTCATCCTTATTTTCATGTGCATTGAGTCCACAATTTCTATGTCACCGGTCAGTGTGATTATAGACTTAGAATAAATATCGCATGTTTTACATGATCTGATCGGAGATGGTGTATTTTCAGTCCTATAGGCTGTAGTAAGGCAGCCATGCCTTCGACTGATTCACATATTGTGAAATTCTGCACTCTAAGCGTTGTCTCTAATAATTATTATTATTACATTTATCATTCACTAATCTGTAGAATTTTCTTTCTATGTATTCTATAGAAACAGAGAGGATTTTTATAGAGCAGGATATTCTGCATGGAAGGGGGCCAGGAGAGGCCGATGCCTTACATGTGTGCAGTTTGGAATGCGCAGACCCATTTCACCCACTAGGAGTCCTTTTTTTCCTACAAAATGTATTTTCTGGTGTCTCCTAGGCAAGTTACCCAGCATGCAGAAATGTACTGTGAAGAAGATCCAAGGAATGCAAATGAAGTGGGGGAATAATAGATATGCAGAGATGAGATGATAGATAGATAGATAGATAGATAGATAGATAGATAGATAGATTGCAGTATATAGATAGGCAATAGAATGATAGACACATAGATATAAGACAATAAACACATAGAGTAATAATGGATAGATAAATATATAAAATAATAGCTTAATTAAATAATAGATATATGGATAATACAGTGGACATAGTACATGGATAGTACATACGTAAGAATGAGATAGAACTAAGCAGAATAGATAGATGAGATAGATGAATAGATAAATTCGGATACTCAGCCTCCTCGTCAGTTTCTAGGACCTTATTAATAGTCAGCCATAAATCCCAGCACTAATACACAGCCAGCTGTCTGTCAGTCCGTCTTGCTAGGGTCCATAACATAGCTGATGTGTGACCCCGACCTCTCTAGGGTTACTATAGCGAGCAGTCTCTGTTGGTCGCACAACTAGTTCAAGTTGAAATATTTGTCGCTAGGATCCGAGAAGACGATTGTTTGGGGTCTGAATGCATGAAAATGATATACGTGCCCTTTAGATGTTACAAAAAGGATGCAGAAGACTATGGCAGAAAGACAGAAACTGGGATACTAGAACAGGCCGCATGATAGGATAGTACAACAGTGTATAGAGGTGGCACTATTACTAATAAATTATTTGTATTATTACTATTATTATTGTCATCATTATTATTTGTGCACATAAAATGAAATAAATTGAACAGCAGCGAAGTATAATATACTTGTAATATATGTACGAAACCTGGGTTAATAATTAGGAATAGAAAGGGCATCAATAATACATACATACATATATATATATATATATATATATATATTTATGAAGCATTCTATTTACAAAGCCTAATTAATTAATAATTAATAATAATAATAATCGCCACTGATATTAATTATATTAAATCATTAGCATAAATTGCTGATTGTATTTTATGCATGACCTACCTGATGTTCTTTTTTAAATTAGTAATACGAATAAAAAAAAAAAAAAAACTTGTTTAATTTTTATGATATTTCAATTATATATTATGTATCGTGCCATTTTATTAACATGGAGAGGACGGTGGAAATCTCCAAATAGTAGAAGGAAGCAGAATAACAGAATATTCAACCTTCACAGGTACTTTTAAGGCAAAGCAGCTGGGGGCGCCTGCTGCATGGCAAATATTCATCACTCACAGAGCTCACTGCAAGTGAAGAAACCAAATAAATGACATTGTGATAAAGACTGAAATCTCATGTGAGGGAGAAGAAAACAATATATATCGTACAATAAAATGAACTCGCTCTGATATATACAACAGTCTAAACAAAGTTCACTTTTTCATTCACTTTCCTTCTTTTTCAGCAACGATGATAAATCTATTAATGCCTTCATTTCCTTAACTTGTCATTTTCTATACTAAGAACATTGGATATATTTATAGAGGAATGAATCTTTTATAAAATAATGCCACAACACGCTACAATTTGCAGGAGTTGTGGGAATAATCAGAATGTGTGTGAATACTCCAAAGTGGCTGCTAGGGGGGGCTACAACTCCTCTAGACCCCTGGTGGAAAGACGTCTAATGAATGTGGCTGCTAATCTTATTATATGAAATAAACCCTATTTACTCTGTCTTCTCTATTACCTGCTGCTACTGGAAGAAATACTGACCCTCAAACCTACTACAAGATCCATCACATCTGTACATTATATTCAGAGCAGATCTGACGCTACAACAAAGGGACATGTACTTAGGCCCGAAGACACTTCACAAGAAGCTGATCTCATACTTACCAAGACTTGAAGCTTGGGTCAAGCACTTAAAGCCAGATAAAATGATAAAAGTCCTCAAAAACTCACTTTTGTTCTAGATCAATCCATGCACAGTACTGGATAGTCTTTGCAGTGTATCCACTGGACTCCAATGACACAGAAAAAAAATCACCAAGAAACAAATACTGCAAGAAGCTAATAAACCGCAATGAATGACTTTACAGTCCACAATGTGTCCTGTGTTTGTTGTGACACCAGGTGATGTGTGATGATGATGATGATGATTTGTGCATGATAAGAGGAACTCAGCAATACTCATATCGACACAATGATGTAAAGCAATACCCTCACTTTCTACTGTATATTGTATTGTACAATGCCGATGGTCAATAGCTGGGGGCTACTACACTGGTTTACAACTAGGCTTATGGAAAATTGTTAGATTTCTGTTCCATATAGATTTTTATATAGTGGTTCAGAACAGCGTTTGTTGCAGGTCGCAGGAAAGCTACGCGTTTTTGTTCTAGATTTTGCTGCGGTTTTGGAGACAAATTTAAGAGCGGCTTCGAAAGGAATAAGAAATATAAAGAAAGCTCTTATACGTCTAATTATGGTAAAAACACTCCTGGCTTAGGCTTAAAAACAGCAAAATCTCTTACCAAAAAAAATAACAAAAAACGCTGCATTTCCGCAGCCTTAAAGTAGCTCTAGATGGATAGAAATTGGCATGCATTATTTCCTCCAGAGCTCCAGTAAAATCAGTAGCAAGTACTCCAGAAACCAGGGGACAAGACTGAGGCCCCTGACACCAATACAGACAATCATTCGGTAAGTTGTTAAGCTGGTCAAAAGCCGGATCATAAAAAAAAACGCTCCTGCGTTCTTCGATCCGGCTGTGCCCCATTGGAAGCTATAAAGCGCATAACAGAACCGGATAGTGAAAGGGCATATGTGAATTCACCCATAGCAAACTATGGGATCCATTACAGTTTCATACCATATTTTCTTACTATGCTGGAGGGAAGCGTGACAGGAGGGCTATATACAATTGAAGGGGGCTGAATATTCTGATTCATGAAAAGATTAGGATCCCTACACTTCTACATGCCACCTAATAAAATAAATGAAATAAAAGTCAATACATTTCAGCTGCTGGAAAGTATCAGCTATTGGTACTGATCTTTACTGGACCAAACACTGGATCCAGTTGTATTCCTGGACCCAAAGATGTAGAATGCTACTATAGAAAAAGTGAACCCTGAACTGTTGGGACATTTCTAAATACAGTTGGCATGATATAAAAAATATTATCTGTGATTTTTTTATAGATCTAATTTTTATAGGCAAATGAGTTGGAATCAGTTGGTCACTGTGTGATCCAAAATTAATAATAAAAAAAAGAAACAAAGTATTTAGGTCATTTTTGTGTAAAAAGATTGAAAAATATGGAGGTTGGTTCCAAATTCCCAATTCCATATTAACCGTCACCCATGTATTGCAGAGGGGAACACCCCAAAAACATCCAAATTGAAATGAAGGTTCTAGATAGCCTTCCAGACATAAATGTTTTCAATTGTATTATTTTCATGATGTCTGCCAGTTCTCTTCTTTGAAACCACTTGCATCCCCCAACAGGAGGGCGCTGTGATGGCGGACATGGCCTGCACTGGAAGGCACTCAAGATAGCGCATAGAATAATATAAGAATCATATTTAATGTATGAGGTGCCAAATCAGTTTACAGCAGTTAAAGAGACAACAAAAATCTACAGGGAAAAGGGGCATACGTATGTACCCCCACCCAAAAAAAAGAAACGTAAAGACGACGCCATTGGTTATAGGGAACTATTTTTCCATATTTTTCCTATTTCTTTCATGTCTATTTTCACAGTCCATCATTAAAGGGACAATTTGTGCAAAAAGTGTAAGTATATAACTGTAAAGAAGGGCACAGATTTCACATTTTTCACAAAAAATAAAGTCAGTCGAATTTAAATGTTTGATAAATCAATTTAATAGGAGAAATGTCATAAAATACATGATGGTTGTTATTATTTATGCAGCACATTATACAATGATGAGAAGTGCCCAGAGCTTTATGTCCCTACCGCAGGCAGGAATCGTGTCCACCTATCCCTAATACAAGAGCCTAATCTCAATGCACATGGTAATAAGAAGAAGACGAGCACAACAATAGAGAGCTGCCGCCATGTAGATCAGCATCATCTCTGCCTTATATTCTGGCTGATAATGAATACAATAAATGCACATTAGAATTTCTATGTAGAAGTCCAGGGATCCGTTCCGGTTTGGTTGCCAGACCTTTGTACTGAAAGCTATAAGACATACACAGCTCTGCAGCTTCAGCACTTAGGTCTCCTCTATTTAATTGCATCTCCAGAACTGATGGGACTTCCAGTAAAATCAGGATCCCCCAGGATTGGATAACAACACAACATGTCAGTAAGGCAGCAATTATGGTGATTTGTTTATGAGGTGTCCATTATTCTACTGTACCCTGCTCCTGGCAGCATTGATCACTGGCTAGCAATCAAGCCGTGTGGGCTAACAGAAAAAAAAAAAAAAAACCTTGATGAAAAGCAGCCCCCATTCTGTGTTTTTTTTTTCTCCTTGGGATCGACTCCATCCTTTACAGATCGTAAATAAGACTCCTTGAGCCAGTTCTGCCCGGCCATGACCGTGAACGTAAAGGGAAGCACGTGGTGGTAATTTAAACATCCTAGAAATTGCTGCTTTGTAATAAAATTAATCCCCTTGAAATAAAACGAATGGAGCAAAGATTGCAGAGGAGAAAAATCCCACACACTGTTATCTCCACCTAGATTCCTTTCTTCTTGGGTATTACATTATACTCGACTCACATCTACAGCAATCACTGCATTTATACTATATATATATATATATATATATATATATATATATATGTGTTTGTACAGGCTCATACATATTCAAAATCATGTACATATATCACGCTGGCTCATATGTACAGCAATCACTGCATTTATGTATGCATTATATATATATATATATATATATATATATATATGCATGTGATATATATATATATATATATATATATATATATATATATATACTATAAAAGTGTGTGTACTGGCATGTAAATACTCACAAAGGTACACTTATGTATATGTAATATATATATATATATATATATATACTTACATTACTTACATATCTATACACCCACACACACACACACACACACACACACACATATATATATATATATATATATATATATACTATAAAAGTGTGTACAGACATACACATGCTCAAAAGTACACACTTACCATTACACACACAAGTATAATCACATACATGCACTGACAAAGCCTCTACAAACAGCCACCCAATACACATACAATATATACCTACATAGGCATATACATACACAGACAGACACACATGAACATATATATATATATATATATATATATATATATTTGCACACACAGCCATATACATGCACCTTCACAAACACACACTTATCACTCTTTAAACAGGTTCACTTCGGTGCATTTTATGTGTCAATTAAACTCACCAAGACCATGCTTATAAGATTTCTTGCATTTTCAAAGGCCAATTAAATGAGTTTAATGACTGTATACTAATATATGTTTTATGGTTACAAAGTAACTTTATAAACTGAGGTCATTTATTATTGTACCTTATTTTTGTCAGTATTACGAAATGTCATTCAGCTTCTAATAAGAGATCAATAGATCACATCACTTTATTCCTTATAGTGTTGTGTCATTTCATGTATTGAAAACACATATTAATAAGACGCACATTTCATTACGATAAAATAAATATATACATACATACATACATTTACCGATAAACATATAGGGATTAAAAAATGAAATGTATTTGGATGTAGTGCTGCTTCATACTCCAGCCATTATTATGTGCACATGCTGCGACCCATATAATACTGTCTGGGTATTATACATACTAGTTGTGTGTCTTCAATCCCCTGCCTAGAAATGAAGGGGTAATAATAAACCCATCCATATTGTTGCAGGCAGGTTCCTTCATGTTTCCCGATATTAATTCCTATGTGTTAGAAATAGCACCAGTCTGAGGTCCCCACCAGATAATATTTCAGCAACGAATCTTCTCCAGATTTATTACTGCACAACATATATTCCCTTTGGACATGTAGTTCAGCTTGATAAATCTGTAGCAATTCATTGCATCTTTGTGAATACAAATGATATAAAATACATTAGGGTTGTTGACATCCACAATATTGCATGACATGACTCATATTGAGCAAATCCCTTACCCCCTCCACCAGTACAGAACAGAGTTCACTTAGGGTAAGGGTGCAATCACCTTAATAAGAGGAGGATAACACTGACCCGTTTTGTTGTGATTTCAGCTGATTCTGGAACAAGTACAAAACCAATGGTTGAGGTCAGACCTGGAAGGAATGGGAACTAAACCCCCCACCCCAGACCTGAAGAGAGGAACCGCTACATTGGAAGGAATGCTTGCTCCAGGCTGAGTCCACCTCTCTTAAGTCATCTCCACATCCCTTCAGTTTGTCACAGTTTATGTTTTTTGGCTTCATATTGTGCAGTCATGGAGCTGGTGATCTAAAAACATGAACATTCGGGTCTGGTCAGTGTCTAGTTGTAGGTAAAAGAAGATTCTTGTGCAGGTAAAGCCCACATAGGAGCAGAGGAAGCAAAGGACTAGAAGAAGGACATAGCCTGCTCCCTCATGAGTAGTCTCTTCTTCTTCATCCTTCGGTTCTGGAACCAGATCTTGACCTGCTGGTCACTGAGACTCAGTCGGTCAGACAGTTCTCTCCTTCGTTGTCTGGTGATAAATTCATTGACCATAAACTCTCCTTCCAATTCAGCTAACTGGAGTTTGGAATATGGCTTCCTCTTCTTGCGAGATCTGGTGTGCATAGGATACCAGGGTGCTCCTTTAGAGAATCAGAGGATATAGCTGATATTTAGATATCTCATAGACATTCATAAAATATTTAATAATTTACATGGGATGATATCCCATTAAATTGTGATACCACATATAACAACAAAAACAATAACAATAACAACTAAAACTAAGTATACCTTGGTACATTAGAATATGGCTTTATCTTTTTCAGGAATCTGATATGCATAGGAGGTACTGGATTTTTCTCTGAAATTGTGTTTTTATATTTTGTTAATTATATATAAAAATTAAATAATATTATACAAAAAGTAGAAAGGTTTATTATTCATTGCAATTCGCTTGCAGCTGTAGCTGTTATGTATAAAGTGTTATAAATGCAATGAAATAGACAGTGTCCTTGTCTCTCTAAATATGTGAGAGTAGCCAGTCACTGACTTGATGATGTTTTAATTTTATGGGATATTTACATGTTTATGGCTGGATCCCTCCTCTCTTTCTTTCCCCTTTAAAACATGCATCACCTAATAAAACATGATGGTATTTAGTGCTACCCCTAGTGGTGCTGGTCCAATGCAATCCCATGCAAGTTCCCAGTTAAATGCATCAAGTTTGGCGTCATATAAGGACAAATGCAGATCCTGTAGGGCACCTTATACATAACTGCCCGACTCCATAAGATGCATGTAGTGCATATGTGTAGTGTAGTAATAGGCACACTCACCAGTGGAGGGGAGGCTGCTGCTGCTGCCAGGGTTGGTAGTCGGAGAAGCCATTGTCACCGCTTCACTGCTCTGGTTCTTGGAGGTCTCATTGACCAGGGACGAGCTGGAGTCAGACTCCAGGGATTGGCAGGATGGAGGGTCGTGGGGGGTGGCATCTGCTGCTGCCCCATAGTCGTATTTGTGGAAAGTGCTGGCGCCCATGCCATTAGGGATCCCTCCGTCCAGGGGCATCAGGACATTATTGTCTCTCAGGCGCTCCTCTCTCTTCAGGCTGGGGGCATCAGGGCATGCCTCCCGGTAGTAGCACTTAGTATCCTCTACCCTGGCCAGATCACAGGCTCTGCTGAAGGAAGGGTTAATGGGGCTGCTGAGATAGGGCTGGGGGTAGGCATTGCAGGGCTCTGTGGATGCCCAGGGCAGGGAGCAAACATTGTCCCTTCTAGGATAAGACAGGGAGGGCAGCCCAGGTAATTGTCCTCCTGACGTCCTGAAATTGGGGAAGTAGAAGGTATCTCCCGTGTGAATATTGACCAGCGGTCCCACAAAGCCGGGATTCAGCAGATTATGCTCTCCCATGTCCGCGGGCCTCACCAGCAGCTTCTACTTTATTGCCATCTGACATTAAACATAGTCAAACCTAGAGCTCACGCCCATTGGCCCAGACCGGTCATGTGGGCAGCAGCCTGAGACGCCTGGAGAAGCCCCGCCCCCTTCTTGGCTACTGAACACAAAACACAACAGTATGAAGTTTCTCAGGTCTCAGTACTTGTGTCTTCCCTGATCTCCGTCCTACTACACACATACTCCTCAGTGACATGCCTGCTACACTGTATTGTCACACACATCTCTATATAACATGGCAAGAGGAAAGGGATGTCTGTCTATCTATCTATCTAAAGGATATCTATGTAGTTTCTAAGATCTATCTATCTATCTATCTATCTATCTATCTAATATTTATTCTATCTAATATCTATCTATCTTCTTGTGTATCTATCTACCAATTTATGCAACATCCACTCTATCTATCTATCTATCTATCTATCTATCTATCTATCTATCTATCACGCCATGTATTATCTATAAATCTCTATCTAAAGTCTATCTATCTATCTATCTATCTATCTATCATTCTTTCTTTCTATGTCTATAAATATACCATTTAATATCTATAAATTTCTATATAAAGTCTATCTTTCATTACTCTATCTATGCATTTATTGTCTTATATCTATGTATCTATCATTCTGTTGACTATCTATCTATCTATCTATCTATCTAGTATCTATAAATCTACCATATATCTCAAATTTATCTAGTATCTATTTATATGAAAGCAATCTAAAATATCTAGGATCCAGTATTTTTTTCATTTTTTGAAAAATGACCCCCCATATACCGTACAAGCACAGTTGTTGTACATTACAGTATTACATCCGGTATGACTAGAAGTAAATAAATACAAACACAGTATTAAAGTATCAGAGTTTGTAACACATAAGGATTTCACTATGGCTATAAACATGAGATATTGGCTGCCAGACAGTTTTGTTCGGAATTGCAGATCTTCTATATGTCTATAGTGGACCATGGACATATTAGTGACACCAATACAGCTGTATGAGGAAATATATGCATACATATCTCATGTCTATGGTCATATAGTGTCTTATTACTAATCTATGAGTAAGCATACTTAGCAGTGAGCCTCTGATACTCACATATTCATTGTTAATGTATTTATTTACATCATGTATTCATATATTTAATTATCCCTACAGAGAATTACATTCTCAACCACTGTAGTTAAGGCTGCATATAAAAGCCTACAATAACTCAGCAATAATATCTCTGCACAATGTGTAACAGGGCACACAGAACAGTAACACAGGTTTTCTGATTGCTATCAAATAAATACACGAATAAATAAAATATAAATAGGTACATAAATAATGAAATTTATATAATACAATCTAAAATAAATTAACTTCAAAACTGTAACAATATTCACCATCATCATCGGTATTATTTAGTGACAGATCACTGCAAAATCACTGCATGCGAGAGGATTTGGAAGGACATCTCACTTTTTCACACACTCTCTGTATATGGATATATTTATGTAGTATACACTTAGTAACATGATAAGGGTAATAAATAATAGTTACATTTTAGAGACATATTTTTTGAGAGATACTTAGGAAGACGGATGTACACACATATATTTGTATATATGTGTATACGAGCAAAGAAATTTTATATACATATATATATATATATATATATATTACATTCACAAACTCGCTTTAATAAGACATTTCTCATTACACTCCAATGGATTTCGTAATTTATTATAAAATATGTCCCGATTTCCTTATAGCCTGTATATACCTTGATGCTTCCTTTCCTCGATATCATGTCTATGTTATGTTTAATAAGTTTATTAACTTTATGAATATTATATAATTTCTAGATTTCTGGATTGCATTCTATAAGGCAATAGCATCACTAGAAGTAGAACAAATCCACATAATCAACTCAGTTCTTGGTATAGGAACGAAAATAAAGGACGGGCTGGCAAATTTGTCCTTAAAAGGCAATCCTTTATGATAAATATGTGCTGTGACAAGGCAGATACATCCCGAATTGTAGTCATTGCAGAAATATGCGCACTGACCACAGCACAAACACTGACCACTCCATTGGGGATGTGATACAGGACTGCTAGCAGACACATATTAAAAGACAACAAAGATATGAAATTGTAAAGCTCCAGTTCAAGGTCATTGTCTAGGGTGTTAAAGGGAACCCTTTGTATGAGCCCTTGAGACAGAGGAGGGGGGAGGGGGAAGGGGCTGCAGGAGAGAAATAGCTTGAAGTTGTAAACCTTTATTGATCATGGCTTCTTGTTATTTACCAGCTTTTGTGAATCCCCTCTTCCCATTATTCTAAAACGAATTCCTCTCTTTTCAGGCGAAAATTCTGCCCATAGTGATGGCACTAACAGTGATCTCTAAAGTGCTCCACTGCAGTGGAGGCTTTGACTGGTGAGTTTGCATCTCACCATTTTACATGTTTGAATATCTATCTATCTATCTATCTATCTATCTATCTATCTATCTACCTATTTATCTATCTATCTGCCAATCTGTCTATCTAAGCTAACTATAGTGTGCATAAACAATTCGCAAATTGCAAATATTATATACTTTATATTGAATGTATTTTTTAGTTTCACTGCTACAAATTACATTGAAGACAGATAAGCAAATGGTGCTCCTTCATTGATCACACATTTCCCATTAGCCCCCTCCCCTTTCTCTTTTAGAAAAGAATCATTAATTCCAGTCCTCGTTGAGATCAATGGAAAACAGGACTGTGTTGCTCCCCAGTTAGGTTAGCTGTCCAAATATTTCATGGTCAGAGATTTGCCAAGTTCCCCTCCACATGAGCTAAAGTGTTTTAGACAGTATGTTTTCTATTGGAGCCTGTCCAGTTAAGATCTGCACATGGAGCCATTTACCTCGGTTCTGGGTTCATAATAAAACATATCTTAAGAATCTGCAATTACACAGATGTGGTAGGAAATGCTGACTACTGCAGTTACCCAATGTAAGGGGATAGAAAATAGTAGAGACAGAATGGAAAGAGGGTGAAAAGACAGGGCATAAGGGGAGAAAATGTATATCAGAGGATAATAAGTGTAACAATATGTGGAGGTATGCATAGAAGTAACAAGATCCAGAAACAATACAAGGTTTACAAAACAAAACTCTTGAGTTTACAAAATTCAGAGGATTTTGTTAGGTGACATAATGAAAGCAATGCATAGGAAAAATAGGTAGATCATAGAAAGATATAAATGAGATGGAGTGAATTTATTTATATAGAGAGGCAAAGAAAGAAACCTATAAGGATGTGAATGAATGGATAAAGAGAATATGAGATATAAATAGAGAAAAATAAATGGAGAAAGAAAAAGAAAAACTAAAGAAATAAATACATAAAGATAGGAGAGAGAAATAAAAATAAAGGAGGGGGGAGGAGGGAGAGAGACAGAGAAAAAGAGAAACAGAGAGAAAAAGAGAGGGGGAGGGGGAGAGGTCTCAAGTGTTTGTCTTTATGTTTACAAGTTTGTTTTCAGCAGTAGAAAAGAAAATAGATTTTTTATGCAGCCTGATACAAAAAAGCCAAAAAACACAGTAGTCCATATCAGTTAACATTTTTTTTTCAGCAGTCTCCCCAACATAAATTATGCTACTTTCTTGGCTTCTGAATACAGATCTACAAGTACACACTTATTGAAAAACTGCTGTAAAGTGACAGAGAGGAAGAGAAGAGGGAAGAGAGTGTCAGACAGCTGCAGGAGATGTAGTCAGATAAGCAGCTGCTGAAGCTTCTTCCCCTCCCTGGCCAGTAGAGGATACCGTCTCTCCATTAAATTATCCTATGCTCAGGATTCCCTAAAGCAAGCACATATTTCATTTTTATATTCATTTAACAGACAGTCCCTTCAATCAGCCTGAAGACACATTTTACCATAGAGCAAAAACCGCACATTCACAATCCTACTCATATTAATACTAATAATACAGGGAGCAGATTTAATAGACTAAACAGCAGATATATATTTTACATTCATCTTCGATGGGTAGTAGACAAAACCAGAAAATGTGTAATTCGCAGGCACTCGGTGCTTCCTACCTATTTGTGGCCCAGACAGATGTAGATCCAGATTGTAGGCGATGAGTGCTGCAGGTCCTGGTGAGTGCACACTCTCACCACTTTTACACGACCATGTTATAAGCTCCGGCTATTGGTGACACAGAGAGGGGCAGATTGCACTCAGCTGAGCTCTTTGATAGTGCTGCACACAAAGGGAAGAAAAGACATAACGTACACTCACTTCCTTCCCTGTCTTTATGGATGGTCATTAGTCTGGATGTCTAGACTTCAAATGGCACCTTGTTGGTCCATAAACACTAGGCTGACAAGTCCTGGGACTTCTGTGCCCAGTTGTGTCTTCTGCCCACAGGACCAGTCCGGTGTGTCCTTCATTAGTTTTACCTTGATGTCAAGGTCATAAAGAATGAGCATAGTCATGGCCAAGGCTGCAGCACAAATATTTAGCAAAACTGGCTTTAGAAGACGCTATCTAGTGCATAGACATCACACCCTTCTTATGTTACTTATACACCAAAACATTCATTCTATTGTCGGGTTTCTCAGATAATATATAACTTGTATCGCAGTAAAGTAGATATTCGGACACAGCACATTGGAAAATCTAGCCAGAAGTGCTTCAGTGACTAGGATATACAAATAAATCAGAATATAGATAAGAGATAACGGATTACAGTTTGGAAAGTACACTAGCAAACAAAGAAGAAAAATCTCTGCCTGCATCTGCAGTTTTTGCTGCTTCCTTTGACAAACGTGTAGTGGCAATACAGATGAATAATCCACAGACATGTGCACATTAACTCGTATAATAAACTCGACCATTTCTCTTCTCACGGGTTAGGTGAAAAATAAACTACAATAATCAGCAGAATGTTATCTATCTATCTATCTATCTATCTATCTATCTATCTATCTATCTATCATCTATCTATCATATATCTATCTATCATCTATCTATCTATCTATCTATCTATCTATCTATCTATCTATCTATCTATTATCTATCTGTATCTATCTATCTATCTATCTATCTTTCTACCTATCATCTATCCTTGTTTCCATAGCATTCATACGTATTTATTTTATGTTCATGTCTCTTGAGTCTTATTTCACAACCAGACCTTTGGACCTACATTCTGTAGAACATCCAAACATCAATTCAATTAATAAAAAGTAACAATCTTACTGGTGATGTTTTATGCTGCACTGGTTTTATTGATATTTTACCACCTCTGATGTGATCCTTGAGCTATGATATTACTTATCTTTTCTTCCCTTAATCTTTTTTGAATTCAAAAATACATATTCTTAAGATACAATTCAATTAAAAACACAAAGTTGAGACGAGAGAAATATATTTTACAATATACCTCAATGCATTAGTAGGTTCAACATTCAATGTGTGTTTGTGTCTGTATATATATATGTATAATTAGTATGTGTATATATGTATATATACATGTGTGTATACATGCATGTATATATGTAGATATATATATATATAGATGTGATATTGTTATATTATTTATTATGTAAATTGTCATATATTGCTTAAAAATATTTTGCATATATTAGCATATATTAGGCATTCCTAAATTTAAATATATCTTACCCGCCTATTTTTGTTTTGTTTTATATTTAGATGAATTGCTTTCAAATTAACGTTAAGTATTTTTAAGACTAATTTTACTTTTGTACATGTCAATGTCTCTGGATAATTACCTTCTATTTTCTCCATTTGCTGCAGGAAGTAATATGGGGAGTGGTTCCATGGAGTAACAGAAGGAGTTATGATAGCAGGCAGCCATAGCACATGTTATGACAGGATGTGTCAATTGCAGGGCTGTTCACATGATTGCTGTATTTTGATGCTAAAACAAAGAACCAGGCCTGAGGAGGTTTTTAGAATTCTTCCCTTGGATACAAGAACACACAAATAAAGCCATGTATCTAATCGCTCTTTCTATTCTTTCTTTCTTTCTTTATTCCATAAGTGATGTTAATTGATTGCATAAAAGTATTACATTTTTTAAATAATATTTTGTACTGTGAAATTTAATTTGTGAAGACAATTAATAAAAAGGTAAGTTTGAATTTCTAAGAATGATTAAATATATTTTTTTAATGAAAAATATTTATGGTTCTGAAATATCTCTTTCCTGCTATTGACTGCATGGCACAAATGTTATAGAAGGATTTTGTGCATAAAATTAATCGATTAAGATTAATGAATATTCCTCTGTATAATTTTTTGGTGATTAACTCTACCCTAAAAAAATTAATTATACACATATCTCTTTATGTAAGTGCACATGTATGTATGTATGTATGTATGTGTTAATTTTTTTCTATCTATCTATCTATCTATCTATCTATGTATCTATCTATCTATCCAGTTGTGGAAGTCTCAAAATACTATAGGTCTGCATGTTTTCAATTTCAAATAAGCTTTAATAAAATGACCAAAGCATTAAATCATATATGAGTTCAGTATCTATCTATCTATCTATCTATCTATCTATCTATCTATCTATCTATCTATCATGGATAGTCAGCACTCCAAATAGAAAAAGGATTAAAGAGAGGTAAATGCACTTCTACTAGTAGTACATGCACACATGTACATGCACACACTATATACACACATATAGACAAACATATATACACACATATAGACACACACACACACACCAAATATTTGTATTGTAGCATGTGTATGCCAAGGCTGAGCTGGTGGAAACACAGAACAGATGCAAATCTTTCCATTACACTTTACCATGCTGTGTAGTCTCCACTCCTGATTTTACCTTATAAAACCTGATGCAAAATAATGACTGAAACACTGACATGTGAATGAGGCCTTAGAAACACAGAAACACAAATAATATAAAAAAAAGATCATGTAAGCCCCATTATAAATGTAACTCCACAACTCCTTAAAATTCAAGATATGGTAAATTATTATACCTATGCAAAAGTCACAGGGCTGGAGTCTGAGACAAAAGCTCATAGCAACATTGACAATCATGTTAACATCCTTTTTTTTGTTTCACCCACTCTCCATTTATAGCCACAGTATAACTGAGCCACAGGGTTTAACTTACAGGAAGACAGCAGTGACACATCTTCTGGTACAGCTGGTTCCAAAATATAGGCTCAAGCATAGCTATTGGGGGCGCAGGCATGGCTGTCAGACCTGTGCAACATAAGAAGACCAATTTTGTAAATGGCCCATGGCAGGTGAGGGACAATAACACATTTTGCACTGGGACATACATTTTCAAACCATCGCTCTGATACCAGTGCTTTTTTTTAGTTCCTTAGGTGAAATTGTATATTTGTCACAGAAACATTGAGAATCCTAATGCACTACAGCTCACAATGTGTACAGTGCCCTATTACAGCTGATTCTATGATGCTTAATATTCAGCTTTAAAACATTTATTGAATTGAACTGAATAAGCAGCATAGAGAATAGAATATCGATGGAAAAGAAGATGAAATTGTGCATATATTTTGTCCAAGGCATAGCAATAATCAGTAACCTTTGTCTATTCTGATGTGCTGGGACATATTTTATGCAGCTCTTTTGTGTCATTTTGTATTTCTTGAAAATTCTTCCATATTCTACATGTTCCCCCCCTGCTCTTGGGTGGCTCAGTTTCAGCTTTTGAGATAAAAAAGGAAGACAGATAATCATCTGTTTATTCTTAATTTGGTTCTATATCAGAGAAAATAAGATTGGTCATAAGAAAAATGTATATGTAGAAAATGATAAAGCATTATTTCCTTTAGAAGGTGTTGTAGTTAGTTGGTTTTGTACAATAATCATATTTGGTTCTGTGATCATATATCAAGAGGTATTCATAAATGTGGACTCTGTGAAACTATAAGCAACTATAAGCTCAATGTATAAATGCTTTCAAGACCTTGTAGGGTCAGTACTATGAAACTGAAACATTTAACAACAAACATGTCCATGTCTTAAAGGCTCTAATAAAGGCTCCAGTTAATGAAGATTCTAGGAGTGCTGGATTTTCGCTTCCTTTACTTGTATGGTCATTAGTTACAGGGTAAGTATCTCCAATATAGGAAAAAGTTGTGTTAATGATCCAAAGTAGATAAAATTTGCTGGATTGAATCATGTCAAAGGGGTTGTGCCGTTATAGATACTTATACCTTATCGACAGGACAGGGGATAAGTGTCTGATCCCTGTGAATGGAGTGCTAGTGGAATTGAATGACTGGTGCTCCATTCACTACCATGGGGCAGCGGATGCTGCTGGAGATTACAGTCCACTCAGCGATTGGGCCCTCAGTGATCAGAGAGGTGGAGATGCGGACTGTTAAAACAGCGGTTACACACGGAGCCCGGCGGACCCCATTGACTATAATGGGGTCCGTTAGGGTCCATAATTTTAAAGCTGAAATCAGAATAGGAAAAGTCCTCTGTGCAGCAACTGCAACTCTGGAACGTAGCCTTAGATGGTCGGTTGAACCTGTCAAAATCATCAGAGTTGGCCAACATACTTCTAATGTGAATACTAAAATATATAATAATAGGATTACTTTGTATAATCTGAGAGTTTTCTTTGCAGCAGTCACCTCATTTACAGCACAGGCATGATTACAATGACAGGTATTACCTATATATAGATAGCATATGGACCACCATTCACAATAGGTGATGGTTACAGCTTATCTACTACCCCCACACACACAATGAACTCTGTACAGTTCACAAAGTATGCGTAGAAAGCTCTACCATAGATTTCAAAGAACATCTATAGACTATTGTGTCTATATGGACACTGCACTGTACCACTCCTCTAATCCTGTAGGTGCAGGAACGATGGCAGAGCCTTAGTGTAGATTTCTGGCACATGGATGGCCTGAGATTCACCACAACTATTTAGCCCTTAAGGACATGGCTTAGTTTAGGCCTTAAAACCTCATTTTTTTCTATCTCCGCAGTTCAGAAACTGCAAAATATAATTTTTTTTTTCTGTTGACATAGCCATATGACATCTCATTTCTTGCAATACAAGTTGTTCTTTTTAATGGAACCATTTTGGCATACATAATAAGCTTTAATTTAGGGGGTGGGAAAATAGAAGATAAATATTTTTTTGTTTTGGTGGGGGTTATTTTTACATTCACTTTGTGGTATAAATTCCATGTTAACTTTCATATGTGAGTCAGTACGATTACAATAATACCAAACTTATAAAGCTTTTAAAAAAAAAATAAATGCATTTGCACAATAAAAACACTTTACTTTAAAAGTTTTTCCATCAACATATTCTGGGAGCCGTATCTTTATTAATTTTTAGTTGATTTAACTTGTTGAGGTCATATTTTTGGCGGGACCAGGTGTAATTTTTATCAGTACCCTTGTGGACTACATGCGACTTTTTAATCATTTTTTATTCAGACCTTTTGAAGACAAGATGAATTATAACACAATTTTCACTTTTTTTAAGCATTTTTTTAAATAAGATGATAACCTTTAAAATTGGATTATTATGGGCATGGCAATACCAATTACATGTATTTATTTTATTATAAATATAATAAAAATATGCATGAGGGGGAAAAAGCTGATTTAGGCTGAGGCCCCACGTTGTGGAAATGCAGCTCTTTCTTGTTGCAGATTTTGCCGCAGCTTTTTGAGCCAAAGACAAGAATGGCTACAAGAATGGCTTCTTATACTTATCCCTTCTGCTCAATCCACTCCTGGCTTTGACTCAAAAAACTGCAGCAAAATCTGCAACAAAAAACAGCTGCGTTTCCGCAACGTGGGGCCTCAGCCTTTGTACGTTTTTTTTTCTTTGAAATTTGTAAACATTTTATTAAACCTTTTTATTAGTCAATACCAATTACATTTAGGTTTTTGTATTAATTTATTTTAAATAAAATAAAAATATATATGTTGGGGGAAAAAGCTAGTTTTTGTGTGTGTTTTTTTTAAAATAATAATAATAATAATAATAATAATAATAATATACCGTATCTGTTGATCATTTGTAATATACACTGCAATGCTTCTGTATTGTAGTGTATTATAGCTGTCAGGTTTACACTGACAGCCAGTTTAGGACTGGTGTGCTTCTGTACAAGGCATATTCCGGGGCCACTGTCAGGTCACAACCTGGCACCCTGTGATTGTGTCAAGGGTGGTGGAGGGATAGGGGTTGGCAGAGGGAACCCTTTCTCTCTTTCTAACTGCTTAGAAACTGTGATTACGCCAACTGATTTTTGGAGTTTAATACATGTGCACGTATGGGTTAACCCTTTAGGAAATTAGTGACCTTGTTGATCTTGGCAATATGCTAAAATATACTATAAATGTTATGCTAAAATATACTAAAAATGTGCTTTTTAGTATATGATGGTAGGAGTAAATTATGATGGATACATCAGCCATTATTAACCATACCATGGTGAATTTCCTACCTACTGAAGTCATTTCAATAGGGAGCACAATAGGGACAACTAGCAGACACCTATTATTGCTAGAACACAGCATTTTCAGGATTTACTTACCAGCTGATTCCATATTCCCTGAAATAGATTGTTGCAATGACAATAAGGCTAGGGGTACATGGTGGCTTTGGCCGTGTCTCTTGTTAAGAGACAAAAAATTGCATGCTTGCCCTGAGACTCCTTCACTAATGTTAGTGAATAGAGTCACATTGTGACCTCCAGTTTGCTGTGACAGTGACTTCGAAAATTGCTTGAAATTTTTTGTGACTAGAAGTCACAGTCGCAGTACACTAGGGTTTGCAATGACACTCTGTTCATTAACATTAGTTAAGGAGTCTCAGGTTGATCTGGTGATCTTTGGCAGCATGGCGGAGTTGCGGGTAAAATCACCTTGTAGTCCTAGCTTTAATATAAAGTTGCATAGTCCCCCAAAGGTCTCTGTTATGAGTAACACATGGCATACATAGCACTAGTCCCAATCCATCAGTTCTTTATGCTTAAAATAGCAGAATGTCAAATAAAGATTTTTTTTACAATTTAATGTAATTCTCATAATGTAAAAAATAATCTTATACAAATGTGCAAAAATAAATCCTCAGGTTTTATTTAAAATGATCCAAAAAACATAACAATGCAGAAAAACTTAAAAAAAAAGGATTCAGCATCCTGTTAATGGCCGCACAGTTATTCAAGTTTACCTGGTCAATAGCAAATACCATGCAAAAATCCAGAAATGTTTAACTGTTTTTACCTTATTTACTCATCTGCATATCACGTATGTATGGCTTCCGCATTTTTCGTGCCCATTCATTCCAATCAATTTATTCAGACATCCGTGTTTTTTTTTGAGGAACTTAGGTCCAGAAAAGAATGAATGAAACCTCATAATTTTTTTTTCACTGATGCATCACATACAAGTGCATCTCAATAAATTAGAATATCATCAAAAAGTTATTTTTTTTTTTTAGTAATTCAATTGAAAAAGTGAAACACATATATTATAATGGGTAGTTACAAACAGTGTGAACTTTTTCAAGTGTTTATTTATGTTAATGTAGATGATTATGGCTTACAGCCAAAGAAAACCCATAAGTCATTATCTCAGAAAATTAGAATAATTAACCTAAAACAGCTGCAAATGCTTCCTAAGCATTTAAAAAGGTCCCTTAGTCTGATTTAGTAGGCGACACAATCATGGGGAAGACTGCTGACTTGACAGATGTTCAGAAGGCAGTCATTGACATGCTCCACAAGGAGGGTAAGCCACAAAAGGTCATTGCTAAAGAAGCTGGCTGTTCACAGAGTGCTGTATCAAAGCATATTAATGGAAAGTTGAGTGGAAGGAAAAAGTGTGGTAGAAAAAGGTGCACAAGCAACCGGGATAACGTAGCCTTGATAGGATTGTTAAGAAAAGGCCATTCAAAAATTTGGGGGAGATTGACAAGGAGTGGACTGCTGCTGGAGTCGGTGCTTCAAGAGTAACCACACACAGACCTATCCAGGACATGGGCTACAAGTGGCGCATTTCATGTGTCAAGCCACTCATGACCAATAGACAACGCCAGAAACGTCTTACCTGGGCCAAGGAGAGAAAGAACTGGACTGTTGCTCAGTGGTCAAAGGTGTTGCTTTCAGATGAAAGTAAATTTTGCATTTCATTTGGAAATCAAGGTCCCAGAGTCTGGAGGAAGAGTGGAGAGGCCACAATCCAAGCTGCTTGAGGTCTAGTGTGAAGTTTCCACAATCAGTAATGGTTTGGGGAGCCATGTCATCTGCTGGTGTAGATCCACTGTGTTTTATAAAGGCCAAAGTCAGCGCAGCCGTCTACCAGGAAATTCTAGAGCACTTCATGCTTCCCTCTGATGACAAGCTTTTTTGGAGATGGAATTTTCATTTTCCAACAGGACTTGGCACCTGTCCACACTGCCAAAAGTACCAATACCTGGTTTAATAACCACAGTATCACTGTGCTTGTTTGGCCAGCAAACTTGCCTGACCTTAACCCCATAGAGAATCTATGGGGTATTGTCAAGAGGAAGATGAGAGACACCAGACCCAACAATGCAAACAAGCTGAAGGCTGCTATCAAAGCAACCTGGGCTTCCATAACACCTCTGCAGTGCCACAGGCTGATCACCTCCATGCCACGCCGCATTGATGCAGTCATACATACAAAAGGAACCCCGACCAAGTATTGAGGGCATTTACAGTACAGACTTTTCATTTGGGCAACATTTCTGTGTTAAATAATTTTTTTACAGTTGGTCTTATATAATATTCTAATTTTCTGAGATAAAGACTTTTGGTTTTCCTTGGCTGTAAGCCATAATCATTAACAGTAAAAGAAATAAACACTTGAAAAAGTTCACTCTGTAATACACAAATAATACATGTGTTTCACTTTTTCAATTGAATTACTGAAAAAAAAATAACTTTTTGATGATATTCTAATTTCTTGAGATGCACTTGTAAATGAAAGTCCATTGGTCTGTGAGAAAAAAAACCAGATACAGATATATGTGTAAATACCAGTACAATATGTCTGTAACAAAGACTGCAATTAAAGGTATGGCTCCACATTTCTACGGGCTTGTTACACTCCTATGTGTTATCATGGACCAGTGTATAGGGCCGTGTGCCCAGGGTAAAGCTCAGAACTGGTCCTTTTCTTATCTGTTTTGCGTCCAGAGATCACTGAAGCAACTCAATAGGTCCATGAAGACACAGGTGTCAAATAGATATCATCCATTTGACACCAATGCCATTTTACCACAGACTCAACACATGTAAACATTTGTGCGCATGTAGCCTTAAAGGCAGGGGCGTAACTAACGGGGTAGCAGTGGTAGCGACTGCCACAGGGCCCGGAACATTCCGGGGCCCGGAGCCCTGTGGCAGTCGCTACCGCGAACCCCACAATCACTGCTATCGTTATACTCCGGGGTCTTTTGAGACCCCGGAGTATAACGATCGGGGGCCCAGGGGAGGTGAGCGAACATAAAAAACACTGTAACTCACCTCTCCGCCGCTCCGCAGGCTTTGGGCCTGTTTGGTGACGTCCCAGACGTCAGCCAACGTCATTATGCGTCGCGACGTCGGCCTGGATCGCGCAAGATCCGGTCCGACATTGAAGATGGCCGAAGTAGCGCACGGGAGTACACCGGAGCAAGGAAGAGGTAAGTTGCAGTGTTTTCTATGTTTCTATCCTCCCCTGGGTCTCCGATCATTATACTCTGGGGTCTGAAAAGACCCCAGAGTATAATAATAGTTCATGGGTGGTCCACTATGGGATATAATACTGTGTGCAGGGGCCACTATGGGGCAAACTACTGTGTGCAGGGGCCACTATGGGGCAAACTACTGTGTGCAGGGGCTACTATGGGGCAAACTACTGTGTGCAGGGGCTACTATGGGGCAAACTACTGTGTGCAGGGGCCACTATGGGTCAAACTACTGTGTGCAGGGGCTACTATGGGGCAAACTACTGTGTGTCGGGGCCACTATGGGGCAAACTACTGTGTGCAGCGGCCACTATGGGGCATAATATTGTGTGCAGGGGCCACTATGCTGCATAATACCGTGTCCAGGGGCCACTATGGGGCATAATACCGTGTGCAGGGGCCACTATGGGGCATAATACCGTGTGTAGGGGCCACTATGGGGCATAATACTGTGTGCAGGGGCCACTATGGGACATAATACTGTGCGCAGGGGCCACTATGGGGCATAATAGTGTGCGCAGGAATGCGGTTTGTGTGTGGGGGAAGTTGGGGGCAGCGGTTTGGGGGGGTTGGGGGCGGCGGCTTGGGGGGTTGGGGGCGGCGGCTTGGGGGGCCCCATGTCAAATGTTCACCTTGGGACCCAGCCATTCCTAGTTACGCCACTGCTTAAAGGGGTATTCCCACCAACATAACCATTTTTAAATTGATAGATAATTAAAAGTTAAACATTTTTGCAAATATAAGTAATTAAACATTTTACAGAGTTTTAAAGATTTTTTCTAAATATCTTGTGGTCACAAGTTGTTTTCTTGATCGTTTGCTAGTGGATATGACCATGAATACAGGACCTTTCTAATGTCTGAAAATCAGCCATGACTTCCTTATTGTGGGTGGGATATCTTCTGATACATGTAGTGTCCCTGCCTGATAATCCAGCTACAATAAGAAAATCATGGCTGGGTTCCTGACAAGTCCCAGACCATAGAAAGTTACTGCATTTGTGGTCGTATCCATTGGCAACCGATAAAGACAACAGATGTCACCACTAAGATGATTGGAGAAAATCTTAAAAAATCTGCAGAATTTTGAACTACTTATATTTGCAAAAATGTTTAACTTTAACTTATCTACAGATATAGATATGATTATGTTCATGGGAATACCCCTTTAAGCGGTCCTTTCATAGACAATGGTAAGTTGTGGGTTCCTACAAGAACAGTCTCAGAATTACTTATATATTGAATGCTCTCCTAAATATGTTTAGAGTACTGCCATGTGTCAGCTACACAAGTATAGGGCAGCGTCTGTGGAAACAGCAGTGGGCCCCTTCCTGCTGTGGGCCCTGGCCTTGCCAAGTGCTGATGCTAGCTCTACTTTTAATGCTGGAGCCTGATGCTAGGCAGCAATCTAAAGTTATACTACATGGAGAAACATATTGAAGCACATCTCTTAATCATTGACTTCAGCAGGTTCGTTCAACCCCCATTACCACAAGTGTATAAGATCTAGCACCTTGCCATGCAGCCTGTCCTTACAAACACATGTGAAATAATGGGTTGTGCTGAAAAGCCCTCTTAGATATTCCACTATCCACTGTGAATGGTATTGCTGAAAAGTGGTATAGGAACCACACAGCTGGCGAAGATTTCAGGCTTCATTTATACCAAATGGTGGAAAGAGGCAATAGTGTCGTACAATTGCAACAATTTTTTTCACAAGCGGCATTTATAAAGTCACAGGTCTGAGGTTTGTGACTTTTTAAAATTACTGTGTAAAATCTGTCCCATAGTGCATAAAAGTCACCAAAGCTCCGCTAACTCAATAGCTTCAGAGCTCCAAAACTTCTCTGGCATGAGCCATCAGCACAAACACTGTGCTGTGTGGCAGGAGTTTCTTGGCAGGGATTTCCATGGCTGAGCAGCTGCATGCAAGTCTTAATTCACCAAGCATAATGCTAAGTATCAGATGGAGTGGTGTAAGGCACAATGCCGTCTCTGGACTCTGGAGCAGTGGGAACATGTTCGGTGGAGTGACGAATAACACTTCTCTATCTGGTAGTCTGATGGACAAGTCTACGCTTGGCGAATGCCAGGAGAACTTTACCTGCCTGACTGCATTGTGCCACCTATAAAGTTTGGTGGAGGAAGGATAATGCTATGGGGTTGTTTTTCAAGGCTCAGTCCAGATCCCTTAGTTCCAGTAATAATAATAATAATAATAATGATAATAACTTTATTTATATAGCACCAACATATTCCGCAGCACTTTACAAATCAGAGGACACATGAACAGACAATATGAGACATTACAATGTGACAAAGAAATAAACATATCAAACAATAGGAGTGAGGGCCCTGCTCGCAAGAGCTTACATTCTATGAGGAGATAGGGGGACACAAGAGATCAGAGGACTTGTTTGCTACAATGGTCCAGCCATCTCTTAATAGAAAAGGTTGTGAAGCTGAAGCTGTATGAGCTGTCACCAGTCAGTATCTGTGAATATACAGATACTAAGTGAAAGGAGTAAGTAAAAGTTAGAGATGGGCGAACCTCTAAAGATCCATTTTTTTCCTGTGTTTGGACAAAGCAATCCTCTGGTTTGTTTTGGTCCGGACATGTTCAGATAGAACCGGAAGTGACATTATTATACTGTGGCATCTCTTCAGATCCTAGAGTATAATAGGTGGTGGCCCAGGGGAGGTGACAAAAATAGAAACCATTTAAAGTCACCTTCCGTTATCTTTTGGGACTCCTTGCGGCATCCGGCTCTCTGTCTCTGCCTCCTTGGTGACATCCGGTGCTCTCCTGTGATGATGTGCCCAGGGGCACCACTTGAGGCCTGTAATTAGGCCTCAGCAGTAACATGGGAACACTGAGCGTCATGACGTCATGATGTTGTAGCGAGTATTTTAGTTAGTCCGAGATGAGTCCCAAATTGTTCAGTTTCGTTAAAACCTGAATAATTTGGAATATTTGGGTCAAAACCGGTTCATTACGAACCAATGAACCGATCTCCAGTAAATGTTATTGTTTCAGCATACCAAGACATTTTGGACAATTGTATACTTCCGACTTTGTGGGAACAGTTTGGGAAAGACCACTTAATAAAGTAATTGTTGGGTTAGATTGGGTGAGATTGCAGTGGAAGAATCTTGACTGGCACACACAGTGCCATAGAACAGAGATTGCGAGCCGGGCCCTCTTGGCCATCATCAGTGTCTGACCTCAATAATCCTATTCTGCATGAACGGTCAAAATTTCTGCAAACATATTTCAAAATCTTATAGAAAGCCTTCCCAGAAGAGTGGAAACTATTATAGCTGTAAGGTGGTGGTGGTAGTGGTTGTAGTGGGGAGGTGGGGGTGTCAACTCTATATTAATGCCTATGGGTTTAGAATGTGACATCATAAAAGCCCCTGTAGGTGAAATGTGTAACTGTCTCAATACTTTTCTCCATATAGTGTTGTGTAAAAAGTCCTGCACCTTCAAAGAGTATTACTCAGTAACTTTGGGAATAAATTACACTTACATAAATATCCTTATCTATATCTATAAACATGGAAGCAGTTATTATAGCTCTATAAAGTTTTTCCATAGTTACATGTTTTGCTGTGGAAAATTAAACATTCACAACCCATCGGCCAAAAAGGAGTAACAGAAACCTGTGAGTCATTCACCAGCGTATTAGAGATAGAAATGTAAGATAAATTTTAAGAATCACAATGCTAGCAGTGCCCAAGAAGAGGATGCAAATTAGGCGAAATTGTTCTTTATTACTTATGACTAAAGCTGTATGTTACACATCTCCATAATGAACGGGAACGAGAGAATACAAAGAATGTGTATATATATATATATATATATATATATATATATATATATATATATAGATATAGTATCCCAGGAGTTTCTGTAACAAACCTGGCATGAGACTTCACTAATCATATGTGCTTCCATACTCTACACAGGACTAGTGTGTTGATATGTACTGAAGGATCCACTTCAGAATCTGCTCCCATGGATATTTGCTGACAGTGCCTGTATAACAGAGATCCTATGACCCACATAAGGTAGGAATTGCCCTGATTTCCTTCTTTTACAATTACATATTCAAAATATACCTGTATACGATATATACCGATTCTTCAAGTTACAATGGTCTCAGGTTATAATATTTTGAACATACAATAGTGACTCCCGGGCAATTATATATAGTGCAACATCCACTGCCAGTCTTCCTTAGCAGATTACAAGTAAAACACCTGTATTCCTTGTATTCCTGGAGTGCACTGATGGACTGACTATTAGGGCCTCTTTAGAGTACCAGGGCTGTGGAGTTAGTAGCCCAAACCACCGACTCAGACTCAAACTTCATCTCTTTTGTTTTTTCCACAGCCTGACTCCTGCTCTGACTCCTTTTCTGACTCTTTTATAAATGGCTGACACCCATGGTCAGTCACAAGCAGATCAGCCCCTCTTTTTTTTTTTTTTTTTTTTTTTTTTTATATAACTGTAATTTTATTGAAAAATTTTTCATTAACAAGGAATAAAGAAAAAACAAAAAAACAATAATAATCAAACAAACAGGAAGCATTGAGGTAAATAGAGGCTATCTGCCTCCTCCCCCTTAAGCAATATGCATTTAAATTAAGCAGTGAACAAGGGAGGGGGGAATGGAGGGGTTAAGAAGACAAGGGTAGGACCAAAGGGAAGGGGGGGGAGGGAAGGAGAGGACTATAGATCAGAGACCCTGTAATGTACAATACATGTCCCAGGGTGCCCAAATAGCCCCAAAGGCTTCCCGTGAATTATGTAGGCCAGCAGTCAGGTATTCAAGACTCCTCACATCCTTCATTCTAGCCACAAGCTCAAGACTAGATGGGGGACTCACCTTCTTCCAGTTTCTAGCTATGAGAGTTTTAGCTGCAGTACAAAGATGCAAGAAAAGCCTGGATGACTTATTGCTCAGGTGTCTGGGGGGAAGGTTCAGGAGATAAAGAAGAGGGTCAAGAGGAACCTCTTGCAAAAAGAGAGCAGTCGTCAGAGTCCTGACCTCCCTCCAAAAACCGAGGATGAGAGGGCACGTCCAAAAGATATGGTGCAGGGTACCCACCGCAGCTCCACAGCGCCAGCACCATGGGGGAACTAATGGGTTTAAAGTATGAAGGAGAGCCGGAGTATGATACCAATGCATCAACAGCTTATACTGCGTTTCCCTAAACGTAATGCACTGAGATGATTTCTGGGCCCGAGACCATACAATCCGCCACTGTTCCTGGGAGATGGGTTTACCCACCGCCTCCTCCCATTTAAGCATATAGCGATGATTAACAGGAGAGCCTGTAGTTTGTGAGTTAAGAAGTTGGTAAATAGAGGATATAAAGCCCCTAGTGGACGTGCCTGCACGGCAAATCTTTTCAAAAGCGGTGGGGAGTGACACCTTAAGAGACCCATGGAGGGAGCGGACAAAGTGAACCACCTGCAAGTAATGGAACCATTCAGTACTTGGCAGGTTTTGATTAGCTGTAAGATAAGCAAAGGACCTGAGTTCCAAGGTTCCAGGGTCAACCATGTCAGCAATCCGGTAAAGGCCAGCTTCAGACCACACTTTAGTCATGGCAGAAGTCAGGCTCTCTGGGAGAAGGGGGTTGTATAGTATGGAGACCATAGATGAGCGCGGGGACATCAGGGAGAATCTAGCACAACAGGTAGACCAGATAGATCTAGTAAACCGAATGGGGCCCAACAGGTACGAGGCAGGGGGGGTGGGGGGGGGAGCTGACCCACAGAAGCGCGTTAGGATGCATGGGTGCCAGCCATAGCTTCTCTATCTGCACCCATCTGGTGTATGCTGGCATAGCCGCCCAGAATGGGATATGGCGTAAGTGGGCCGCCCAGTAATAATGTAACAGATGTGGGACAGCCATACCCCCAGACCCCGTATCCGCCAGCATAACAGATCTAGGTATTCGGTGTCGTTTTGCTTTCCAGATAAACTGGAAGATAGCTTTCTGTAGGTTCCGTAATTCTCCCCGAGGTATCGCGACTGGGAGCGTCTCGAAAAAATACAGTAGCTTCGGGAGGAGAGTCATCTTGACCGCAGCAATTCTCCCCAAAAGGGAGATAGGCAAGGGTTGCCATTTGTCCAATAGGGCTCTTAGCTCACAAAACAACCGCGGGTAGTTTGCCGAGTAGAGGGTCGCATAGGAGGTGGATATATGGACTCCCAGGTAGCGGATAGAGGACTCCCGCCACTGGAAATCGTAATTACTGCGGAGGAGAAGGAGAAGGTCCCGTGGGATGTTAAGTGGGAGTGCCTCAGTCTTCGCGGGGTTCACCTTATACCCTGAGAGATCACCATAGGTCTCTAGCGAGCGCAGCAAGTTTGGAAGGGTAGTATGAGGGGAGGTGAGAGTGAGGAGTACATCGTCCGCAAAGAGAGATATCTTAAATTCCTTATCTTGGACCATGATGCCCTTGATATTAGGGTCTCGCCTAATCTTGGCCGCTAGCGGTTCAATGCAGAGGGCAAATATGATGGGTGACAGGGGGCAACCCTGCCTAGTGCCATTTCGAATAGGGAAGAAGGGGGAAGATGCATGGGGAAGCTTAATTGCTGCTGAGGGTAAGGAGTAAAGGGCCTGGATAGCTGTGAGAAACGGTCCCGTAAGCCCGAACGCCTTAAGCGTAGTATGCATAAACGACCAATTTATGCGGTCAAAAGCCTTTTCAGCGTCCAGGCTCAAGAGAAGGGCCGGGGTAGAATAATGATTGGCCACCTCCACCAAATCCACAGTCCTCCTGGTGTTGTCACCACCCTGACGACAGGGGATGAATCCCACCTGGTCCTTATGGACAAGCAGAGGGAGCCAAGTATTCAGTCTATTGGCTAAGAGTTTGGTGAAAAGTTTCAGGTCCGTGTTCAGCAAAGCAATCGGTCAGTAGTTAGCACAATCCTGCAAGTCCTTACCCGGTTTAGGGACCAATGTGAGTAGTGAAGAGAGCATAGTTGGGGGTATAGGGGAACCTGAAAGGAAGGAATTGAAGAGGGACAATAGATGAGCAGAGAGTTCACCCTGGAAAACCTTATAATAATTGTAAGTGAACCCATCTGGGCCTGGGGCTTTCCCATTTGGGAGGTCCCTCAGGACCCCTTCTAGTTCCTCCCTGGTGATGGGGGTGTTCAGGGAGGTTAGGGCCTCAGGAGGAAGGCGTGGGAGACAACAATCCTTTAAATAGTCTTCCAGTAGTGTTGAGTCATCCCCAGGGAGTAGTGCTCGTGGGGGGGGTAAGTCATACAGCTTAGAGTAGTAAGAGTGGAACGCCAGCGCCACAGCATCAGGGTGATGTTGAAGAGTACTCGCGGGGTCACGGACAGAGTGTGGTGTGGAAGAGGCCCGATGATCCCTGAGGGTTCCTGCCAGGAGGGTATGAGATTTATTACCTCGTTCAAAAAACCGCTGACGGGTATAAAGGAGAAGTCGTTCCACATGGCGGGTCTCCAAATCACGGAGGTCCGCCCGGGCCAGGACCAAACGGCGAAGAACCCCCAGGGATGGATGCGCTGCCAAAGTCGTCGTAAGGGACCGAATACGGGCTTGGAGGAGCTGTTCCTGGGCCTGTCTGTCCCTTTTAAGCCTAGAAGCCAATGCGATACAGCATCCTCTCATGACCGCCTTATGGGCTTCCCAGAGAATGGCAAGAGAGTCTACCGAGCCTAAGTTGTCCCTAAAATAATCTATCAAGTGTGTGCGCAGGGTCTCGAGGGAGGTCGGCGAATTGAGCAGTGTTTCGTTAAGACGCCAATGACATTGGCGAGTAGGCACTGGAGTTGTAGATAAGGTAACCACGACTGGGGCATGATCAGACCAGGTGAGAGGGCCAATGTTCGTGTCCCTAAGCAAACGAAGAGCGGGAGCATTTCCAAAGAAGTAGTCAATGCGGGTGTGAGTGTTATGAGGGTGAGAAAAGAAGGTGTAGGAGCGCGCCGTAGGATTGTCCACTCGCCAAAGGTCATACAAAGAGTGGGCGCGGATCAGCCTGCGGAACTCCCTTGCAAGTTGGGCCAACCTATGGGGGGTTGGGCCCTGGGGTAACGCCAGACGATCCGCCCGTTCAGAGAAGACCATGTTAAAGTCTCCCCCCACCAGCCAAGCTGATGGTGGGAGAGCGCGCAGACGGGAGAATACCCGACGCAAGAACGGGATCTGCGCTGAATTGGGGGCATAGACATTGCATAAAACAATCGGGGCACCATAAAGGAGCCCCTCCAAGATAACAAACCGGCCACCTGGGTCTATGTGGGAAGTCGTCACTGTAATTGGGCAGGATCGAGAAAGAAGGATAGCCACCCCAGCTCTGCGTCGATTGTGGAAGGCTGAAAAAGCTACGGGAAAATAATGCTTAGCGAAGGCAAAAGTACCAGCGCGGTCAAAATGAGTCTCCTGAAGAAACGCCACATCCGCTCGTAAGGAGCGGAGTTCTCTAAGGACATGGCGCCTTTTAATGTTGGAACCCAGGCCCTTGACATTAATTGTCACGCACCTAACCATTGGGACCCAGGATTGGAGGACAGTGGCGGATTGCAATAAGCTCACCCATCTCACATGACGCTGGCAAGTTTCCCTCGGAGAGGCAAAAGGGCAATCCACAAACAGGAACCCAAAGTCGAGGCAGGGTCTCTAGATCAGGGAGGGGGGGGAAAGAGAGGGAGGGAGGGAGGCAAAAGACATCATAAATGACAAAGTAAAAATAAAAACAGTTAAACAATACTTTGTGGGCGAGGCTAAGTCACTCGCCTGGGGACCAATGAGGGCAGCCAGAGGTCCAGTCAGGATCAATGGCCGCACAGTCCAAGTATCCCCTTAGGGGGGAGAGCGTGGACAGGAGGTCGGAGGGGAGGCGGTGGATCCCCAACCACCAGTAAAAAGAAGGAAGGAAGGGGAGTCACCGGAACCCCACCCCGCCCCACTCCGCTAAAACAATCCAATAATAAGCATAATAGATGAGACCCGTAGACCTAAAAAAGAAAAAAAGAGAAGCAAACATAACATTAAGGCATGCAGATTCCAAAGCACCACCGAGAAAAGGGAGAACGTCTCAAGGGGGGGCAGCCTCCTCAGGGATCAGTCTCCAGCCGGGGCCTCCGAGTGGTCACCACCGCGGAGGATGCATGACGTCGTCTGGGCTCCAATCGTTGCCAAACCGGTGGTGGGGGAGGGGGTGGAGAGAATAGCTCCCAGTCTGTTAAATCCGGCAGGGGAACATCCAATAGGTCACAGAAGAGAGGCAAATCTGCAAAGGAGCGAAGCGTAGCGGAGCGACCATCCCTACGAGCAATGAGAGCAAACGGAAATCCCCACCGGTAAGGAATTTGGTGCTCCTGAAGAATCTGGAGGAGGGGTTGGAGATGGCGGCGTTTCTGGAGGGTGATTAGCGACAGATCCTGATAGAATTGTAGTGGAGCTCCCTGAAACTCGAAGTCTTTGAGTTTGCGCACTTTGCTCATTATAGCCTCTTTAAGGGTGAAGTCGTGGAGGCAGCAGATGACATCACGGGGTGTGGCGGAAGATCCTCTGGGTCGAAGGGCTCGATTTGCCCTATCAAACTTAATTTTGTGGGACGGGGGCTCCTGCAGTATAGTGTTGAAGACAGCCTCCAGCAGAACAGGCAGATCCTCAGATTGGTCAGCCTCTGGGAGTCCCTTGATGCGTATATTGTTGCGCCGGCCCCTGTTGTCAAGATCCTCCAAGTGGCGTTGCATGTCCCGTATAGCTGAACCCTGTTCAGTGGTAGTATCATGCAGTGAGGCAACATAGTCCCTGGTAGTGTCATGGTCATTCTCCAGCGTGTCCATTCGGTTAGCAATGGAGTGTAAATCAGTGCGGAGGGTAGCAATTTCAGATCGGAAGGATGCTGTGATTTCCGCAACCATACTTTTAAGGTCTTGTTTAGTAGTAAGTTGAGGAAGAAGGTCCGCCATGGATGATGGTGCTGAAGATGGGCCTGGAATGCAGCTCTGGGGCTACAGGACTGGAGGGGGGGAGCCATAATCCTTGGGAGTGTGGGGCGGAGGAGCCCCTACGCCAGCGCCTTCCACCGCGCCATCCCCCCCTGAGCTATGGAGGGGAGGGGCGATGGGGGAAGATAGTAGATGGGGGGCCACAGAGACCAGCTCTGTGGCCACAGGCTGCAACTCATCAGCGGTGTAGGAGGGAGCAGAGCCACTGACCTCAGAACTCCTTGAGAAGCTGGAAACATCCGGGGTCCTCTCATGCCGCTCTGCCAGGAGTGCTGGTGAAGCAGAATGTAGTTGCTGGGACATCCCAGGGTGAGGAGACTGTGGGAGCACTCGTGCTGGGGAAACTCTGGGTTGCCCAGGCGCCGACAGGGATCTCTGTTGAAGCGGCGCTCCGCTGGCTGACAGGGGGAGCGCGGGAGGAGAGAAGCTGCGCTGCGACCCCTGTGCCTGGAGAGCGGAGGAAATCCAAGATGGCCGCCCCACAGCAGCCTGGCCCGGTAGAGAAGGCCGCTGGGCCAGAAAGGCGTCCAGGGTGGCCCCCCCAGACCTCTCCACGGGCGCTGGGGTGCCCGGGGCCACCTTCCTCGGTAAGCGCTTGCCCATACTGCGCCTGCTGAGGGGTCCACGGGTCTCAGTAGCGAGCGGAGGAGCGGAGAAGGACCTGCGCGCGTGCTACTCCATGCGCGTCCAGGCCACGCCCCCAGCCCCTCTTTTTTTTAATGTAAAATCTAATGATTGAATTCCTATGAAAGTAAATATGTAACAGACTGTACATCGAATTATTGATACAATATTAAAAATTATGTAATATAAATAAATTATTAAATCATGAATTTATCTTTATTTGGAGAAAGAGGTTGTTTCCTCTTTTCCAACTCTGATTCCACCTAAAATTGGTCCTGACTCTGACTGTCCAGCCCTGTAGAGTGTAGCACAGAACTTGATGTTTTTATTGCTCTTACCTGTGCTATGATGATCTGCTTTTTTGGAGACTATGTGAGGTTGGCTAGTTTTATTGATAGGTTATAGGTACTGTACAGGACCCTGAAGAAACTTGTGTCCTATACAATGAAAGCGATTTTCAGCTTGTATGACTTTTATGTACTTTATCTGTATTAGTTATCTACTTCATTTTCTTTAGTCTTCGCTTTGTATAATTTTGGGTTGATGTTCTAGGAAGCCTTAGAACCCCTTACTACTTTTCTATTGAGTTATGGTCTCAAGTTATAATCGGTTCAATTTACAACCCCAATTCCAATGAAGTTGGGACGTTGAGTGAAACATAAATAAAAACAGAATACAATGATTTGTAAATCCTTTTCAACCTATATTCAATTGAATACACTACAAAGACAAGATATTTAATGTTCAAACGGCTAAACTTTGTTTTTTTGCAAATATTCGCTGATTTTGAATTTGATACCTGCAACACATTCCAAATAAGCTGGGACAGGGGCAACAAAAGACTGGGCCCGGGGCATGTTTACCACTGTGTTACATCACCTTTCCTTTTAACAACACTCAATAAGTGTTTGGGAATTCAAGACACGAATTGTTGAAGCTTTTGTAGGTGGAATTCTTTCCCATTCTTGCTTGATGTACAACTTCAGTTGCTCAACAGTCTGGTGTCTCTGTTGTCGTATTTTGTGCTTCATAATGTGCCACACATTTTCAATGGGAGACATGTCTGGACTGCAGGCAGGCCAGTCTAGTGCCCGCACTCTTTTACTATGAAGCTACGCTGTTGTAACACCTGCAGAATGTGGTTTGGCCTTGTCTTGCTGAAATAAGCAGGAATGTTCCTGAAAAAGATGGCAGCTTGGATGGCAGCATATGTTGCTCCAAAACCTGTATGTACCTTTCAGCAGTAATGGTGCCTTCACAGATGTGCAAGCTACCCATGCCATGGGCACTAACACACCCCCATACCATCAGAGATGCTGGTTTTTGAACTTTGTGCTGATAACAATCTGGACAGTTCTTCTCCTCTTTGGCCCGGAGGACACGACGTCTATGATTTCCATAAACAATTTGAAATGTGGACTGGTCAGTCCACAGGACACTTTTTCACTTTGCGTCAGTCAATCTCAGATGAGTTCAGGCCCAGAGAAGCCGGCGGCGTTTCTGTGTGTTGTTGATAGATGGCTTTCGCTTTACATAGTGGAGTTTTAACTTGCACTTGCAGATGTAGCGATGAACTGTGTTCACTGACAATGGCTTTCTGAAGTGTTCCTGAGGCCATGTGATAATATCCGTTACACAATGATGTTGGTTTTTAATGCAGTGCCATCTGAGGGATTGAAGGTCATGGGCATTCAATGTTGGTTTTCGGCCTTGCCGCTTACTTGCAGAGATTTGTACAGATTCTATGAATCTTTTGGTGATATTATGGACTGTAGATGATAAAATCCCTAAATTCCTTGCAATTGTACGTTGAAGAAACGTTGTTCTTAAACTATTGGACTATTTGCTCACGCTGTTGTTCACAAAGTGGTGAACCTCGCCTCATCCTTGCTTGTGAATGACTGAGCCTTTTCGGGGATGCTCCATTTATACCCAATCATGACACTCACCTGTTTCCAAGTAACCTGTTCACCTCTGGAATGCTCCAAACAGGTGTTTTTTGAGCATTCCTCAACTTTCCCAGTCTTTTCTTGTCCCTGTCCCAGCTTTTTTGGAACGTATTGCAGGCATCAAATTCAAAATGAGTGAATATTTGCAAAAAACAAATGAAGTTTATCCATTTGAACATTTAATATATTTTCTTTGTAGTGTATTCAATTGAATATAGGTTGAAAAGGATTTTAAAATCATCTTATTCTGTTTTTATTTATGTTTTACACAACGTCCCAACTTCATTGGAATTGGGGTTGTACAATGGTCTCTCCAGAACCATTTTTAGGATATGTTCACATCCTCATCCATTGCATCTGTCTATTAACAATTACAGATAAAAAGTCCTGCATGTAGAACTTTTTGATGGGTACCATAGACAATAGCTGAGAGACCCCACTGGCTATAATCCGTTGGAATCCGTCATTTACAAATCTGTTCATTTTGGTATTTCCATTTATTTGTTCTTATAACGGAAGAGAAAGTGGAAACTAAAGTGCACATTTCTGGCAAGCTTTGCTGATCTATTTTGATCTGATCATCTTTTGTAATACTGTAAATTGAGGAATGATTTGTAGATTAGTGAAGTTGAGGTAAAACTCCTGTCCATCACCCCAGGCTCCTTGGCTTGCATAAAACCTGTGATTCTCATAATGTAAATCCTCATCAGGGGAAATCCTACACAGTGGTGAATTATTTTAAAAATACTCAGTATTGAAATATGTGTATATAGAAAATTAAGTATTGGTAGCGTGAGATTGATATTGTATAAGATAGACCAGTAAGCTTTGGCACAAAGGAGGGACTCTAAAGTAGAAACTGCCCTGATAATGTCAGCCTTACATTATCAGTGCAGTCTCCTTTGCTGAAGGCTGAAGGACCTGTAATAACATTATCACCAAGTCACAGATACTTTACCTGGGACAGTCAGCCGGTCTTTCAGCTGAATGATCTAATCTTCTCTCCTCTTTCCGTTGGTGGCGTGCTCCAGACAGTGTAGGCGGGGTGAAACTGGGGAATAATTTGCTGCAAATTTGGAACATTTGCTGCTGCCAGTGGGCTAGAAGTGGAAAGGGGGAGACTATACCTGTCATTAGGAGAAAGAAAGGATGGAGGGCAGTGCTGCTACCAGTCAGGCTGTACCGTGGTGTTTGTCATATCTGATAAGGTATTTTGTGTTGCACAATGGAAATTGTTTGACGCTCCTGGGTGAGATGTACTGCACTGTGGTGTTTGACAAGTATGAAGAAGTATTTTGAGCTCCACTGTGGTGTATGGCATGTTTGGAGAAGTATATTGTGCTGCACTGTGGTGTATGGCATGTTTGGAGAAGTATTTTGTGCTGCACTGTGGTGTATGGCATGTTTGGAGAAGTATATTGTGCTGCACTGTGGTGTATGGCATGTTTGGAGAAGTATATTGTGCTGCACTGTGGTGTATGGCATGTTTGGAGAAGTATATTGTGCTGCAATGTAGTGTTTGGCCTGTTTGGAGAAGTATTTTGTGCTGCACTGTGGTGTTTGGCATGTTTGGAGAAGTATATTGTGCTGCACTGTAGTGTTTGGCCTGTTTGGAGAAGTATGTTGTGCAGCACTGTGGTGTTTGGCATGTTTGGAGAAGTATATTGTGCTGCACTGTAGTGTTTGGCCTGTTTGGAGAAGTATTTTGTGCTGCACTGTGGTGTTTGGCTTATCTGGGAGGTATTTTCTGCTGGATGATTTTTACCATTGTCTAAATACCCTGAATGGCCACTTTATTAGAGACACCTGTGATTTTACGATTGGAGCTTTACTCTATGGAAATTAAGTATGTGACTCTAGAACATAAAATCAAGTGAGCACTTTTTCAATGGATCTGTCTCAGTGTGAAACCACATTAGAATGAGAAAATTGAGTGGTTTGAGTGACTTTGAATGAGGCATGGTCATGGATGTTAGACTACCAAGGACCAGTATGTCAAAAACTGCCAACCTTGTGGGGGGTGTGGCCAGCCAGCAGAGCAACAAGACCTGCTTTTACAGAGCTGTGGCCTATCTCACTTGAATCCACAGCGGATCTAACGCATCCTTGAAGCCACAAACTCCAGAGGCCTCAGGGGTCTTCCCCCAGACCCCAGTGTACATATTTAGAGGCTCTGGTTTGGTGACCGGGCAGAATCCTGGAGGTTCTGCTGTGAGGCCTGCAGCGCTGCCTGCTCCATTTTGGAATCGCGGCCTACCCGTTATCCCTGTGCCACAGACTGCAGCTACCCGCGGAGAACACCTTCACATACCGGCAGAGCTGTGGACGCCTGAGGTGGTGACCCCACAGACTTTTGGGCACCAGATCTGCCTGCAACACTGCTGACAGGAGCCTTCCTGTGTGCCTGAACTGCCGCTCTGCCATCTTGGAGGCCCGGAGAACCACTACCTCACGCCCTGAGAGACCCTGCCGCTCCTGACAGCGTTATCAGCCTGCGGGATCGGTCATCTGGTATAGCGGCGGCTCAGGGGCGGCGCCGGCAACGACGCGGAGAGGAGGATTGAGGGCTCGCTCAGAGTGGAGGACGCCATCTTGCGGCCTACGCGGTGGGTTCCTGAGACGCCGGAGCTCTTCCATCAAGCAAAGGTGGATGTCTCCCACCCCTCCCTGCCGATCTTACCGAGGAGCCCCCGCTGTATCTCAGCCCGGTGAGCAGTCCGCGCAACTTTAGGTCCGCGGAGCGGACACGAATCGGGGAACCGCTGCCTCTGCTGCTGGTCAGCGGAGACAGGCCTCGAGTTGATCTCCATCCTTGCTCCGCCCTGACTGTGTGTAGGCCGGGAGTGGGCCTCTATCCCTGCTCTGGATCAACGACAGTCTTCTGTCTGACTCTCAACAACGACAAAGAGCGGCTCTTCCGTGAGTAAACATTCCACATATTCTCCCGTTTTGGCGAGTTGGCGGGTAAATACTAGCGTTGCTGGACTTTGCTGTTCTGACCGCATGTATGTGGCTCCTCATCATGATTAAATAAATCAGCAAGATGTTCGCCTACAGCGGCCCACCGCTTTCCTGTATACTACCTTGGGCTCCTGTAACGCCCTGAGTGGATCCCACTGTCTCCTGGGAGCGACAGATTTATCTCTGGTATACGTATCCTGTTACTGCTGTGTTCAGTCTCTACATTGTCATTTTCTATATGCTCACCTAAATGTCCAGAGACATTGCGGAGATGACCAGAAAGAAGGCTTCCTCCTCTGGGGCGCCCAGGAAACTCACTGAATTCTTCACACACCAAGCCTCAGACCGTCAGCCCTCACCTGAAATGGACTCTCATGCACGACTTCCCTCCCCACTCAAATCAACGGTTATGCCACAAGATCCGATGGGCACGAAAAAGCAATCATGTCCTCTCTTGCTGCCTCACGATCTGTCCAGGAGGGCAACAAGAGAGTCCCAAGTGTCTCCAACGCCTAATCCCCAGCCAAGGAAGGTCCTGCACGTAAAAAGAATAGCCGGGCCCAGACTCCTACACCCAATGATACCTCTCTGATTGGTCACACTGACATCTCTGATTTTCCGGCATCCTCTGACCCAGTTACTTGTGACACATTGAAAGGCATGCTGGTGATATTGCAATCGGGCATTAACAAAAGTGTGGCCTCGTTGGTTGGGAAACTACAACATAATATTGACGCACTTGGAGAGAGAACTGATCACCTTGAGCGGAAGATGGCGGAATTCTCCACTGCTCACAACGAATTGGTGGATGCTCACAATACAATGGAGGCAGAAGTGCGCTGGCTAAAGATCAAAGCAACAGACTCTGAGGACCGCTCCAGACGCAACAATATTAAGATCCGGGGAATCCCAGAGGACATTGTATCCATCGATCTCCCGGCCTATGTCAAACGAATGTTTAAAAAGATCCTTCCAAATCTCTCAGAGCTTGATCTTACCCTGGACAGGGCTCACCGTATTCCTAAGGCAAGTTCAGCCCCTGTGGATGCCCCTAGAGACACCCTTGTTAGGGTCCACTTCTACCATATCAAAGACTCTATCCTTGCTGAGGCTCGTAAATGCAACACTCTCCCCGCACCGTTTTCAGCAATTTCTCTGTACCCGGATTTATCCGCTGCCACTATGCAAGCGAGACGCAACTTAACACCTGTTACGAAGATACTTTGAGAGAACGACGTGCGATACCGATGGGGCTTCCCCACCAAACTTCTGGTCTTTCGCAACGGAGTCACTCATTCTATACCCTCCGTAGAAGACGGAATGTCTCTCCTCCGTAGATGGCGTCTGACCTCTGATAACTCTGAACCTCGGCCTGGCGGACCCGCTCGCCCTCCACGGGTACCCAAGGACTGGCATATGGTTGGAGAACCCTGAAAGATCTACGAGACTCTCACTCTCCCTCACCCAGGGAAATCAGGTGCCTTTACAGGATGTTAACTATATAGCCTTTTTCTTGGCGAACTACTTATCACTTTTTTCTATAAGTTTTTTACATTTGTAATTGATTGATGAAGGAATCTTACTTCTCACCCCCCACAGCTTATTCGGTGCATTTTGGCACTATGATGTTTGTTTTTTGTTCTTTATTCTTGTATAGTTTACTGTGTTTAGTAGAATTTGGTTATTTTATCATACATAGCTTATATATGTGCGCATCACCTAACCATATCTTTAGTGCAGATCTGGACCGCTTGCCATGCTGGCACAAACCCCATCTGTGTAGTCTAACATCCCTCTATTGGCCATTACCATGGTTATTCGAATTTCCTCTATAAATGTTAAGGGGCTTAATAGCCCTTACAAAAGAAGCTCGGTATGGAGGGAGGCATGCCGTTTGAGATGTGACGTGCTCATGCTTCAAGAGAGTCATTTTCATGTTGAGAAAAGCCCAATATTTACGAACCCCTCCTTTCCTCATATTTTTAAGGCCTCCTGTGCGGCCAAACGCAAGGGAGTCCTTATAGCTGTCCGTGACTCAGTTGCCTTTAGCATGGAGTCTGTATTGACGGGTCCCCAGGGCCGGTATCTCGGTCTTAATTGTACTATTAATAGTATGAGATACACTTTGGTCACAGTGTACCTCCCCAATCGGTTTCAGGCCTCGTACTGGAGATCTCTCTTGCCCAAAATTCGGGCATTTGCCACTGGTATCTTAATTGTAGGGGGAGATTACAATTGCCTTATAGATAACTCTCTAGACTCGTCCAATCCTCAAAGGAAATCTCCTGTACTCACCCCTTCCTTATTAGATCAGGGGTTATATGATGTGTGGAGATGCCAGCATGGTAGCGAGAGAGACTACAGTTTTTTCTCTTCCCCTTCCTCCTCATACTCTAGGATAGATTTCTTCTTGGCGGATAAATTGGGCCTGTTACAGACTGTATCCTCTCATATTGGTCTGATTACGTGGTCGGATCATGCCCCGGTGTCTCTGGTCCTCCGCGAGCAGTTTGCCACAGTCCTGCCTTCCCAATGGCGTCTAAACGAATATATTCTTGATCATCCCTTCATGGTGCTCAGCTCCTCAATGCGCTACAAGAATTTTTTTAACTCAATGCGCCTACGGCCTCAGACCCCTATATCCTGTGGAACGCCCATAAGGCATTTATGCACGGGGTTATTATCCAACCTTGTTCTAGGGCCAAGAAGCAACGCTCTAAGGATATTGATGCTTTGCTTCAAAAGATGGCTGGGCTGTCGGCAGCGAATAAGCTTTGCCCTACCCCATCTCTTTCAAACAAGATTAGACAATACCAATTACAATTGCAAGGTCTGATGGCTCATCAACAGGACCTTGCCTTTAAGAGATTTCAGTGCCAGGCCTATATCCATAACAACAGAGCTAGTGCTTTCCTGGCAAAGAAAATCAAACAAGCCCAACCCAGATCACGTATTGAGTATCTTTTTAATGCTCAGGGGAACAAAATTACAGATCCCCGTCTTATAGCTGAACAGTTCAGGGCCTACTATAAATCTCTATATAATTTAAAAGAGGATACTGAGGTACATCAACCCTCACTGACGGACATCGATAAATTTCTAGAATCTGTCTCTCTTCCCCGCCTCTCGGAGGAACAGCGCCAGTTACTGGCTGCTCCTATATCTCTATCGGAGATCTATAAGGCTGTTGCATCCTTGAAGCCATTAAAATCCCCGGGTCCTGATGGTTTTTCTGGTATCTATTATAAAAAATACAGGGATATTTTGTCGCCCCATTTATTGGGAGTGTTTATGAGAGCTGCGGAGGATCAGAGATTCCCAGAGGAGATGTTAGCTGCAACTGTGGTTACCCTCCCCAAACCAGGCAAGCCCCCTACTAGTCCAGCAAATTTTAGGCCTATTTCTATAGTGAATGTGGATGTTAAGTTGTATGCGAAGGTGCTGGCGGAGCGTCTGGTACGTATCCTGCCCCGGCTAATCGGGCCAGACCAGGTGGGATTTGTTATGGGTAGACAGGCCCCGGATGGCACCCGCAGGTTTCTTAACTTAATTCAGAGCGCAGAACGTAATAGAGGACCATCCCTTTTATTAGCTCTCGATGCAGAAAAGGCCTTTGACAGGGTCCACTGGGGCTACCTAGATCGAATACTGGATAAGTTTGACATGGGATCTTTCTTTAAAAAGGCCACCCTGGCTCTTTACCCCTGCCCATCCGCTCGGATTCTATCCTCGGGGTTTTTGTCCGACCCCTTTCAGATCAGCAATGGGACCCGCCAAGGTTGCCCTCTCTCTCCTATCATATTTGCATTAGTGATGGAGCCGTTGGCTGAGGCCATTAGACTTAACGTTAATATCACAGGTATTTCAGTTGGGCAACATCAGCACAAAATTGGCCTATACGCTGATGATGTGATCCTCTCCTTGGCCAACCCTATGTCATCCTTGCGAGCTACTACAGATACCTTGGAGACCTTTAGTAAAGTCTCTTATTATAAGATTAACCCGGCCAAGTCCCAGTTGCTCCCAATTGGTATTTCTCCGTCTCTAAAAAGGGAGCTGAGTGCCCAATTCCCGTTCAGGTGGGGGGAAGATAGCATTACGTATCTGGGAATCTCCTTGACGACCCCAAGCTCTAATCTCTTCTCCTTAAACTATGTACCGTTGCTGTCCAAGGTGTCCTCCCTCCTGGCCGGTTACTCTAAACCCATGTTGTCCTGGGCTAGTAGGATTGCCATAGTGAAGATGATGGTGCTCCCCATCATACTTTATTTGTTCCGCACTGTGGTTATCCCCCTCCCCAACTCCTACCTGACAAAACTACAAAAGCTAATTTCGGATTTCATTTGGGAGGGGAAGAGATCAAGGATACGCATGCGGGTTATGACTAGACCCTGGGCTAGAGGGGGAGCAGGTGTCCCAGATGTTAAGAGATACTATGCTGCAACTGTTTTGGAGCAGTTGAGGGTCTGGTGGGGGGGAGTCACCGGATACCGTTGGTTGGAGGTTGAGGAGTCCTCTATGAGCCTCCCATTGATTTCCCTCTTGCGTCCCAAATCATTCTGCCCTTCCAACACTCTAATTCCCCTACTAAGTATAAAGGCATCTGTCTGGGCATGGCGCTTTCTGACCTTATTCACCCCGGTGGCAGAATTAATTCCTTTGACGGACCTGCCATTACGTTACCTGGCCTCATTCCTGCCCGGTCTGAGCTTGAAGCGCTGGTCAGACGCTGGCCTCCAGAGAGTCGAGCAGTTATTCGGGGGGGCCCAATTGAAATCGTTCACTGCATTGATGGAGGTATTTCAAATCCCACAGCGGGATTTCTATAAATATCTGCAGATAAGACATCTCCTTCATCCCCACAATGTCTCAGACCCCGTGTTTCCTAGACTGGCCCTCCGGATGTGGCAGACATCGGCCCCTATTAAGGGTGGTTCCTCAGCTTTCTATAAACTCCTCTCCACCCCCTCAGAGCAGGTTAAACCTCTCTGTCTGATACGCTGGGAGATTGAGCTTGCTAGAAGCATCTCTCTCCAGGAGTGGTATGAAGCGTTCGGGTTTGTTAAGCGTGTATCGAGGGGCGCAGCCCACTGGGAGATGGCGTGAAAGATATCTCTTCGATGGTACAGGACCCCCACTCAGCTAGCACACATAGACCCTTTGTGCTCAGATTTGTGTTGGAGAGGTTGTGGTGCAAGAGGTACACTTATACATATGTGGTGGGACTGTCCCCATGTGCTCGCTTTCTGGAGTGCCGTCTTCCAGTTGATGTCCGGTCTGGCAGGCATGAATGTCCCGCTATCTCCAGGCCTGGCGCTCTGCTTCCTGGATACTGAGTCTTTTCCAGGCGATATGGCAGTAGTTCTGGGCCAGATTATATTAGCGGCCAGAGCTATGATAGCACGCCAGTGGAAGAATGCACCCTGTTTGACGCTGTCGGAACTAATACAGCACGTCAACTTGGCCTATACAGTAATACCTCGTTTGGTACAAGCGCTTACAAGCGCTTACAATGCCGGTTTCTAAAGTTTAACCCCTAAATACCAAACAACTTTACCCTAGAGTACTGTACAGTATACTAAAGTATACTGTACAGTACAGTATATTAATACATTAATTAATTCATTTATTCATTCATTCATTTGTCTTATACACTCACAGTAAAATGAAACTAATTACCGGGTACGTAACGAACAGGACGCTACTACCCAATAGCGAAGGTTTTTTTTTTTTTTTTAATTCACAGATATGTGAAAAACAGCAAAATCTATATATGTTAGGTTCCAATAAAAATATCGCGAATCTGTGAATTCGCAAATTCGGAAACGCGAGTGTACGAGGTATTACTGTACACTAGAGAAGATGTTGGCATGTAGAAGCCATAGGTATACTGCCTTTCACCTGAAGTGGGCCCTTTGGTCTGATTATGTCGGCTGTGGGGGAGTCCCTCTTTGCAGAAGGCCGGACCCCTCTTTCCATACATGATATTCTATTGCTCCACGGCTCTAGTAGTGTGGTGATGTGTATATTATAAACCCTTTTTCTAGATAACTTACTGAGCGGTATGATGTTGATTTCTGTTTCCCTTTTTCCCTTGCTCCCTCCAAATTGTGTTACCACTACAACAATATGTATATGGATACTGTTGATGCCTTATTATCCCTATGTATTATTTCTTTCCCTGTTATGTATTACAAAAATTTTCTCTCAATAAAAATCTAAATTAAAAAAAAAAAAAAAAAACTGCCAACCTTGTAGGCTTATTTTGTAGAATGGTGTCGAGGGTATGCTGAGAATAACGTGATGGAGGAAAAATATCCAGTGAGAAGTGATCCTTTGGATGTAAACATCTTATCAACAAAATGGGCCAGAAGAGGATGTCAAGAGTCGTTGGAGAGATGGTGCCCAGTCAAGCAAATTGTAGCTGATAAGAGGTCAGAATTAGGTGCAAGCAGCATGAATTAATGAACCTTTTCTGTCATGTGTCAATGGTTCAGGCTGAAAGAAGTGGTGTAAGGCTGAAATCCCACGTTGCGGCATTAAAATGTTATTTAGAAGGGAAGGGCTTACCTATACCATGTGATTTCTGTTCAATACATTTTTCAGGGTGGTGTCCACATAATTCATTTCAAAGCATAGGACACATAGTCTACATATTTTAAGCGTATCTACAGTTTGGAGCAACATTTGATTTTCTAGCAGAATTTGCAATATAAATAAATATTGATATATAACTTATTAACAGATTTTGTCTCTTTTTGGTGAAATCCTGTGCTGAAATCCACTTCTGTCCCTTCCGTATTCTTTGCCTTGTTTCCTCAATGCTTCTCACTGGCATCTGGATGTATAGACTCTCATAAAACAGGGAAATGCAGTTTCAACAGTTATAACTTGAGCATTATAAAATGTAGAGAAGTGTATTTGTTGTCATAAGAAAGATGACATTTTCATCTATTATATGACACTAAGATTGCTGTTATATCTGTATATATTATTTCCAGAGATATCAAAACCCAGTTGAGACTGGCATATTTGTATGCAGTTGCTCCCAATCCTGACTGTATTTTTTACTGATGATATCTCTGGAAATCTCGGTGTCATATGAAAGCTGAGATTCGCATCTATCTTATGACTCTGAATGCACTGTTCTAACTTTTATAATGGGTAAGAAATAACTGCGCCACACAGACTGAGTTTCCCTGGTTTATTAGATCCCACACACCTGTATGCCAGTGAAAAGCCAGTGATAGAAACAAGGCAAAGAATACAGAAGCGTATTTCAGTACAGGATTTCATGGAAAAGAGCCAAAATCTGTATATTATATTGTATATTACCATAACTATCAGTATTATAAATGTTACTAGAAAAATCTAAAATGATTCCAAAGTTTAGTTATGCTTTAAGGACTCTAAATGACTCGACATACTGTATGGAACTGTAAAGGCAACTGGAAACATCTGTCTATATGTTTGGCAGGATTATTTCTAATGCCCCCCAGTATGCATACCCTCAACATATTATAAATTTAGTCTAAGGTGAATTTCAAACAAATGTAACAAGGGTGGGTTTCTGTGCCTGTCTCATCTGTAGGTCTTATGATCTAAACTAACAGCAACACAAATCGGTATGGACTGCACCATAAGCCTGTATTGTGAAGCTGGCCTAACACTGATAGTCTAGACTGGAAGTGCTGGGTGTCACTAAATTTGATAGTAATTATTATAGTAAATAGGAATTGCTGGCAGGAAAACGGGACGGTTTATTCAGTTTGTCAGTGCTAAAGAACTAGGTCATGAATGTGATTTTAATTTCTATAATGTCATAAGTATACTCTTAGCAGATCAATTATTTCACAGGTACATATTTAATAAATTGCTTTACAGAGAGAAATATGTTTTGCACATCCCAAGTCAGATGGTGGCACTGTTTCCCTTGCTGTTATAGAGATTTACTGTGCCAAAGTCTAAAATGTCATCTTCCATGTTGTATGTACAGACAGACACAAGAACACAGAACATTGTAAACAGATAATACTTCCTGATATACATAGAACACGCTTAATGTAAAAGCTTCTATCACATGTAAAGTGATACAAAGTAATATTTTCAGTCGCACTTTAATTCCTCAGTAATCTATGTTACTCATACTGCTTTATTTTGTGAACTCTGTGACATTGCTGACATTGATTGTGTTATCCATTTTGTTTTGGTGAGTTTAACCTTTCCATACGCATAATACTTAAAGGGCTTGTCCGACAACACAAATAGGTTTTCATAGGTTTCCAAATGTAAATCAATTAAACTTACTAATATATTTTTATTATGAAATCTTTATGGATGTCCCATTTTTAGTGCCCATCCCATGGCGCTAGAAGTGCTCCTGCTTCTTTCCACTCCCTGTGTGTTGGTGATGTTCTTGAAGGGGGCTGGCTGTCTGGCTTAGTTTATAAACTAGGGGCTTATTCGCATGAAAAATAGCCACAATGTGTGTATTCACATGTTCACATTTTTAATGGCTGTCAAAAAAAAAAAAAACGAGATGAATAAGACTGAATAAGGCCGAAGCCAGTCCATTCTGTCTTCATGGCTGATAGAGAGTCTGAGAAAGATACTGGCTTAGCTAATAAACTAAGTCACTCCGGTTACTGTGCAGCTACATTACAAGTTTGGCTTTTGTCCTCAGTCTGTTAGGGAAGGTTTCTCTATTTCTGCAAACTATTTCTCATGATAAGTGCTCTGTAAAGTAGGTTTACACCCAAAAATGGGATGTTATAACATAAGTTACTATAGGGAAGATTTACTAATACTGTCTAAAAGATAGACAGTGCAAACTTAGACTAGACAGACTTAAAATGTGTCAGATTTATCAAAGTGTCGGATGCTGCTTAATAGATATGCTGTATTCTTAGACTTTCTAGTGTAACTTTACACCTACTATTAATTGGCTTAAAACTTCTTAGCTTATTTTTGGCACACAGAGATGCAATACCCTTTGACAATCTGACAGCTATCAGACCTCCATAGATCCTCAATTGATCCTGAGGCTAAGACCCCACATAGCGAGCTACAGCGAAAAAGCGCTGCGGGAAACACATCACGGTTTTTCCCGCAGCGCTTTTCACAGCAAGTCTGCAGAGTTTTCCTCTGCGGACTTTTTTGCTTCCATTATACCTATAGGGAAACCACCATCGTTTCCATAGGTATAATTAACATGCTGCGAATTCCAAAAACGCGGCGATTCTGGAAATTGCAGCATTTCTGCTGCGGGTATTTTTCTGCAATGTGTGGATGGGATTCACTAAAATCCTATCCACACATTTATGTTTACGCCACGTGGCGCTTCAGCCTAAGGATAGGTCATCAATTAAAACGTTTCAAAGGGGTTTTCCATGATTTTGATACTGTTGGGCCTGTGGGCAGCATGGCAGTCTTAACCTCTAGCAGACTCTCCTGTACAGCATTGGCAGGTTTGTGTCGTGTTGTGTAGTCTGAACTGAGAACTTTATCTCATTGCAGTAAACAAGCAGAGGTAGAAATATGGAGGATATGGCTCATGTATCAGTATCAGGAAAAACACACAAGTCTTCCTCACTTGAGACAGGAGGTACTGTATCCCTCCTGTTCTCACAGATGACAATCCCAACTATATTCTCGGACTAGGCCTCAAACACCTGTATCATGTTGGTACACAGAACTGACTAACCTTATCAGACTCCTTGTGAACTCCTCTAAAGGTGCAAGGGCCATGCTTTTTATACAGCATGTCTTTGCCTAACCCAAACTTATGCCATTGACAGCCCAGGGTTGTACCCCAGGACATCCCTCCCAAGACACAACTCCTTGGCACAACCAATGTTCTGACTTCACTTGTGGTACCTGAAAAAAAGCACAACCAGGAAAAATACAGTTAGCACAAACAATAGTCCATAGTACATTGGTGAAAAAAATGGCAAAATGTTCAATAAACAAAATAAACAATGTTCCTAATGAGTTATCAGCCAATCCTGAGCAGGGACTCTGCATATGGCCATTATGGATTCCACCTAAGGCTGCAGTCTAAGGAGGTTAACTCTTTCAATTCCTTACAGTGCTATCCTTCAGAAATATCAACTATTTCATATTAGTTGTGGTCTGACACCTAACAGAGAATGGATGCTGAGCTGTAGTAACCCAGCATAGCTACTGTACAGAGCATGGAGCTGTGAATTCTGGCACAATATGCTGTGGTTTTGTCCACACTGTGGTTCCTGCTCATCATTGGGATGTCAGTTGTCGCACCCCCACCGATCTGATATGGATGACTTATCCTAAGGATAGGTCATCAATATCAAAATTATGAAGAACACCTTTAAATATAGGCCAAGGGACACAGTAGAGCATTCTTGACTATGGCAGATTTAAATTAGGATATCTGTATAAGCTACTAACGTACCCACTAAACAACCCTAGAAAATGCTGAATATAAAGCCTTGAAGCCCACTGGTCTTTAGGTTAGTGTGGAGAGATGGGCAGTGGTTAGCATGTACTGTTACTGGTTTGTGTTATGGGGGCATTAAATAAGTTTTTATTGCTGTCAGAATCTCCTTAAAGTGGGCTACAATTATATAGTATGTACAGTGCTGGCCAAAAGTATTGGCACCCCTGCAATTCTGTCAGATAATACTCAATTTCTTCCAGAAAATGATTGCAATCACAAATGCTTTGGTAATAATATCTTCATTTAATTTGTCTTCAATGGGAAACCACAAAAAGAATTGTCAAAAAGCCAAATTGGATATAATTCCACACCAAACATAAAAAAGGGGGTGGACAAAAGTATTGGCACCCGGTTGTTCGCAGTTATTTTGTCTAAAGGTTGTGCTACCAATTATTAAGCTGAGGGTGCCAATACTTTTGTCCGGCCCATTTTTTGGAGTTTTGTGTAAAATGATCAATGATTTGACTTTTTTTTTTCATTCTCTTTTGAGTTTTTTCATTGCAAGCAAAATAAATGAAGATATTATTACCAAAGCATTTGTGATTGCAATCATTTTCTGGAAGAAATTGAGTATTATCTGACAGAATTGCAGGGGTGCCAATACTTTTGGCCAGCACTGTACTTGTGTATTCACACTCAAACAGAATCCCTTTGAAATTCCAGCTTAAATCACCAAGCTTTCCTGATTTTAAACAAAAGGTATTAAGCAGAGGTGTAGCAAGGGGTTCAGCATAGGGGAGCGAAGTCCAAGTGAGCCCCTAACTGAGGTATGTCAATATTATCACTATACAGTGACCATATAGTAGTAAATACGGGCTCTACACAGGTGAATATAGTATTGGAAACATTTTGTGACTTACAGGTAATGTTTTTGTCTGAAATCGTTCACATTTCTTGTTTGTTCCATCTGGATCGCCATGACTACTTTTTCCACCTGTGACTTCTCTCTGTAAAATTTGTAACAAAGATATGTTTGGCTCCTCACTTTCCAGTAACCTAACCCATATCTTCCTCTCCTATAAATATAAAAATCCCCTAGAAAAAAGTAATACCCCGTGTGCTTTTTTTTATCTCATCATTAATAGTACATAATTAATAAGGATCCATGTACCCCCATAAATCAATAATGCCCAAGTGCCACCTAAAATTCATATTGCCATATTCCCCTATTGTTAATAACACCCTCTTATGTCTCCTTGTATTAATGGTGCCCCTGATGCCCTCTTACATAAATATTGCACCCTAATGCCCTTTTGTATTAAAATGTCTCTTCATAACTCCTTTGTATTAAAGGGGTTATCTGGGGAATAAGAAAGCTTACCGGTGGACACTTTGCAGAATATCCCTGTCACCCATTGAAAGTAATTAGTAAAAGTGTATATATCACTAGAAAAAGCCCAATGAATTCCCCCTTTCCCTACTACTGTTTGAGCACTGTTGCCAATGGATATGACCTGTAGTCCATCATCATCCAGGACGAGCTTGCTCATTTTGTATTTGTGTTTCCTATAGCTGCTTATTAGAACAGGACCAGCCTAACAGTATTTGCAGTTACATGCTCCACAGAGTTGGGCAAACCTCTCAAGATTCGTTGAGTTTTGGGCGGCTCAGGTCCTGGATTTGTTTCAGGTCGAACAAGAACAGTAAAAAACACAACTTAAATTGACTTAAAACATAATGTATGACACTCTTAGGGCTCCTAGGAACCTATCTATCCAATTTCTAGCTCTCTAAGGCAAACATAGCCGAAGTTATGTTAAAGTTTGTTTGCACATTTTAATATTTAAAGTGCTCCAAATTAAAAAATTTTTGTTGTTGGAAAAAGGTGCTTGCCCATGTTTTTTTTTTTACACACACAGCAGTTATATTGCAAAAAGCAATGGTTTTATATAAAAATTAGCCTGTTTTGAGGACTTGTAAGTGCTACAGGCTTGTTATTTGTACTTAGTTGAAAAGTGATGAAGAATTGGCTTTTCAAAAAAAAAAAAAAAGTCAACAAAACGTATCCCTTTATGGAAGCAGAATTTCACTCAAACATTCCATTAGTAATGGAAGAAGCAATGGTGAGGTTGTTTGTTTTATTTTCTATTTTTATGCCAACACAATGGAATGTGCCGAAAAATTTGTGGCACACTATTAGCATGCCTGCCACTTGAAAAGTGAAGTGATAAAAAAGCCATCAAAAATTGTCCCTTTGCTCCTATGGAACACTTTCTACTACTCTATTACCTTTCAATCATCCTTTTATACCCCTTCCATCTAACCTACCACTCCCCACACCCTCAATATGTTTTTCCCTGCCTAGGCCACCACCACTCATGCTTTTTTCCACCTATCCTGCTTCCCACCAGACAAAAATGTTGTTCTAACTAGTCTCTCCACTGTTGAGCTTTTGTTTTAATTTTTTATATGTTTCCTTATACTTAGAGTGTTTAATTATATGCTGCTCTGCTGCGTCAGAGCATGTTCTCCCTCTTTGTCCCCTGTGTTCTTTACCCGCCCCATGTCTTTTGTACTCCACTCATTCCCCCCCCAGATCCCTCTACCCATCTCTGTTATGACATTCTTTCCATGTGTTATGCTTTTCTCCTATTTTGATTTAGAAAATTTGAAAAGATTTATAATGGAAAAATTGTCCCTTTATGGGAGCACTTGCAGCACCAATGAGTGACAATTACATGATTTGAAGAAAAATTACACACCATCAGCATGCCTGGCTTGCCAGATGGTAAAAGCAAGAATATACTTTGAAATGGAATGGAATCTATAAATGTGAGAACAGCACTTGTCAGGCAGAAAATAGCCTGGATTATCTTGCCGGTTATCCCTGTATGAGAGCATATGCCACATCGACATCATATTGACGGAGTGATGATTTGCAGAATTTCAAGAGAAATTTGGAGCACACAATCAGCGTGTCTGACCTTCCAGCTGAATAAGATAGAATATCTTCTGAAATGAAAAGGATTATATGACCCTGATAACATTTGGAAGGCAGAAAAGAACCTAGATTATTCTACCAGTTATCTCTGTAAGGGAGCACATGCCACATCAACATCGTGTTGGCGGAGTGGCAATTTACAGAATTTAAAGAAAAAATTGTGGCATACCATCAGTGTGCCTGCCATTTTAAAAAGAAATAATACAACTGAGCGTAGAAAAAAGCCTCCAAAAAAGACCCCTTTATAGGTGCATTTGCAGCACCAAGTAGTGTTGTGACAATTTACATAATTTCAAGAAAGATTTGGGGCACATGATCAAGCTACTGCCTAGCTTGCCAGCTGAAAAAGCTGGACTATCTTCCAAAACTAATCATGAGGTACAAGTTATTGTTCTTCCTTTCACAGTAATCCATTCCATTGTGTCTGTGGTCTGCTGTATGCAGTTTGCAGTAATCAAACACTGCTGCTCAAATTGACGCTCCAGCATATGCAAAAGCGCCACTCAATGTGTGCTTCACCTTACAAAGATGAAATGAGGGAGGGGGAATGTAAGCAATGGTTTTTACCTGGTGAAATTTTGGATGGGAATGGTCCAGTGTGCAGGAACTGGAGGAGGCGGATGAGTCCCACCTGGTTTTGAAACTGTGTCTACCCTAACCCATGAAGTGATATCAGTACTAGAAAGCACTGGGCCTTCCTGTGTTTCTAGAATGTGGCCTCTCAGGCTCAAAACATTGACCCAGTGGGCCATGACATGTATTGTCCCTGCTCCTAATTGCTGCTCCACATTTTGATGGTGACATACACATTATCCCACATGGACATTTACAAGGAGGGTCCTGCAATAGCAATCAGGGACAACTTTCCTCAAGAAATAATAGTGGCAAGATATTTTCCATCGAAACTGAGGACTGCCATCAGCTGGCGAAACACAGTGGATTCCCCCAAGTGGCACAGCAGGACTGCACCGCCAATTACTTGGCCAGGTGGGAGTTAAAGTTGCAAACCAGATGGATGACTGGGTGCAGATTGCTAGCCACACATTCCTTTATGGATGCAGACTGATGTTGGAGAGGAGGAGGAGTAGCAGATGGAGATGATAATGAATGATAATGATGATGACCATGTGCTAGGTGAGGATGTGGCCTGCCTATAAAGATGATCATGGGAAGAAGGAATAGAACAGTATTGCTCACTTGGTGCCACTGGAAATTCCATTTGGCCAAATTAACTGGTGAAATCATATTATGTTAGTATGGAGAGACATAGTTCCTACATGTGTGCCTGCACACCTATGGCTAATTATCTGTTTGCAGATCTTGCACCTTGCAATCGATTTGTTATTTGGTAATGCACAAAAAAATTCCCATATGGGAGTTGACTGCACGCCAGAACTAGCAGCAGTCCGCCAGTGCCACCACCACATGAGCTTGCATTAGATCTACCCCAGGTAGGTCTTTTGTATTTTGTGTGGTATTCTATTGCAGCTGTCATCACCCTCTTCCTGTGATGTCACCCAATCACCCTGACCTGGTTGCCAGGTCTTATCTGTAATAGAATCATCATCGGATTCAGTAATATCAATGAAATTCCTCTATGCCCTCAAAATTCCTATTAGATTTCCCCCTGCCATTGCTACCTCCACCAACACTAATGTCTTCCATCTCTACCTCCTCTACATTCAAAAAATACTGGCTGTTCTCATCAAGCTCATCAAAAAGAGGAAGAAGAGGAAGTCTTGGGCTATGATTAATATCTCTCTCAGATGCCACATGACTACTAGAGAATGGGATCTCTGTCAGTGAAGAAGACCAGGTTGACAGTTCAGAAAGAAAATTGTATGGTAAATTACATGTTGAGGAGGAACACACAAAACCCTGACTCAACATTTGTGGTTCACCTGTTTCAAAAACATCTTTATTCTCAGGAAGTACAACAACATTGTGGCTACTGGCGGGGCTGTCAAAACCACAAGTAATGTTGCTGTTACCAACTACATTCTTATTGTTAGTACTTGCATAAGTGTTTCCTCCTTCCCCTCCTTTTGCCTGTCCCTTGCCTTGTTTTTTTTCCAGTCAATGTACTGCACAATGTTTAATCATAATAGTGATTTGCAACAATTCTGACACTGTGTATTATTTTATTTTTATTATTTTATACAGGTGCAGCTCAATAAATTAGAATATTTTTAAATGTTCATTCATTTCAGTAATTCAATTCATAATCAGCGTCTTCCATGATTGTGTTTCCTCCTGAACCAGACTGAGGGGCCATTTAAAGGCTTAGGAAACCTTGGCAGGTGACACACTGAATTTACAATACTGAACTTTTTTACAATATTCTAATTTTCTTAGATTTGGGTTTTCATTACCTGTAATCCAGAATCAACATTCTAATTTATTGAGATGCACCTGTGTGTATATATATATATATATATATATATATATATATATTTTACAAAAAACTATTTCAAGCAAAATATCAAAGCGCTAAAAGGGTCACCTGGTCAGTGAGTATTATTAGAGTAGAACTGGGTCAGTCAGTTTATATTTATTTTGCCATTAAAATGGACTGACTGTAAGGACTGACTGTACTGGACTGACTGTAAGTAAAAAGTATGTTTAAACGCTAGTCTACAGTGTACTCTGTATACAGATCGAACTGCTCTATTGCACAACAGACAGACAAAAATTAGATTATTGGTAATGAAAGGGTTAACTGTCCTTAGTCTGTGTCCTTAATTCTTAGAGCAGGAATACTGCTGAGCTGTCAGGCTCACAACAACAGCAGTACAGCTATGTCCTCACTCTTATCTATTGATTTTTCACACTAATTTGTCTGTAATTGCTTAAAATTCTTCTATTCCTAACTATTGCTTGCAAATTTGTAAGCTTTTCAGAACTGAGCACTCTGTATGTTGCGGGGAAATAAATCCCAGATCCTTCACTATCTCCACCATTATTGCAAGGTAAGGTATTCTTTTAGCACTGTCTATTGGCTGAGAGGCTGTCAGCTGATGTCAGGTGGTGGTAAAACATCACACAGTGACTCAAAAACATCTATCTCTTCTGTGTTTCCTACCCAATACATATGGCAGTGGACATTTTTGTTCATCCAAGACAAACCGCCATTTGTTCGGTTTAATTAAAAAAAAAAAACTATTTGGAATATTTGGGTTGAACATGGCTCATGACAAAGTAGTTTTCCCATCTCTAATGCTCCATAGTAAGGACCACCCATTCTGGCCATTGCAAGCTAAAAATGTAATGGTGCTATTGGAGTGCAGATCTTGAAAAAGAGGGCGCATAGAGGTGGATGAAGTACAGTGCAGATTTTTTTGATAGGTTGTTCAAATGAAAAAAAAAAAAAAGTTGTGTATTGGGAAAACCTCTCTAAGCCTTACTACTAATATACACCCCGGTCCCTGAAGCCCCATTTTCTGAATTTGCGGAGGACAACTGGGGAGGCCAGCATTTTTGTTCCTCTGTCTCTCCAGCTGACATCAAGACATCTGTAAGTAAAACCCATTTGGGGCTAGCCAACCCCTTTAACAATCGATATGACATACCGCACAGCACAGGTAATAATCCATCCCCAGAAATCATTTACAGTCATAATCAAGAATATTCCTTTTTCTTTCTTGGAGATTTTACAAGCCAGGACTGAATAAATTCACAATTAGCAAAAACTCTTAATACATGTAAATGTGTAATAAATATTATTGAAATAGCTACATTTTACAAGTAATAAATTTCTCCTGCAGGGCTTAGACAATGATAAAGTATGAAATGCAATTGTATGGTCTTATATCTGCATAGTTCAGCAAAGATTTGATGTTAATGATTATTATAGTTCCAATTATTGTATTTCTGAAGGAAAAGCTCTTTATCTTAGTCTGATCTGTGCCTTTGATGATCTTTTCTAGAAAGGAAAAATAGTCATCCATGACTATATCTAAGCCTTGTGTATTAAAGAATAGATGATTATTCTCTTCTGCAAAAGAGGACAAAGATACATGTGAAAATGTTGGCTTCTTTGTCCTTTAGTACCAGGATGTCTGCTCTACATCAGGAAATACCATCCACATGGTCTCAATTTACTTCAGATATTTCCTATTCTTGATATGTCAGCTGGTTCCTTACCATTTTAAGTCTTGCAGTTTCCTTAGCCCCATTTACACCTTATTCACATATCAGTATTTTGCGTCAGTGATTGAGTGCCAAAACCAGGATCAGCAAGTGCAAATCTTTCCAAAAAGTGACCTCCTATATTTTCTAGATTCTTTACACACAGAATGTTCTATTTCAAGTGTTTTATTTCTGTAAATGTTGATTATGGATTACAGGTAATGAAAACCAAAATCTATGAAAATTTGAATATTGTAAAAAAGTTGAGTATTGTAAATTCAGTGTGTCACCTGCCAAGGTTTCCTAAGCCTTTAAATGGTCCCTCAGTCTGGTTCAGTAGGACACACAATCATGGAAGACGCTGATTATGGATTGTATTACTGAATTACTGAAATGAATCAACGTTTCAAAGATATTCTAATTTATTGAGCTGCACCTGTATGTGAATGAGGGCTGTGCACATGACCGTTTTTTGATGGACCATTTTACTGGTCCGTCCAAAAAAATAGGCCATGTCCTATTTTTACCCATTTTCACGGATCAAATATAAGGGTCTCTTTTTCAAAACCATTTTGTACCACAGTCATGTGAATGTAGGCTTAGACCCTATGCACAGGAATGTGAAAAACAGACGAATAACAAATGTTTTATTAATGTCCTTTTTAAGAACAATGGTAACCAATTGGGATATATACATGTTGGACTGTTAAAAAACAAAGAACATGTTTTATTTTTTTCAGTTTTCAATGGCTGACCAATTCAAATTAATGGGTCCATTCTTTTTCAATTGTAGTTTTTATTAATTTTCTCAATAAAATATACATAAAAAAACAGTAGTAAAACAACAGAGACATCGATCCCAGTACAGGGGGGCGAAAGTGGAAGTCACAAAAAATAAGGGGTCAATTTTTATCGTCCGTCAATACAGATTTGCATCCTTTTGATGGCAAATGAGTGATGTGGTTAAAAAAACAGACCAAAGAAGTTCATCAATATTATATAACTGGCAATTAAAAGTGGATGACAAACAGATGCGAAATGGAAATTACGGTGGATGTCGAGTCTCTAAACATGACTACCATAGCTACCAGGTCTCCGCTGTAATTGAACTCTGATTGCAGGCATTGCACGGTGGTGTGGCAACCCAAAGTACAAAAATATGTCCCCCAGGGGCCGGTCCCCAACAGCCCTGTTCCTTTAACGTTGCAGGCCGCCTCCCATGCAGTTGTATTGCAGTCTATGGGACATGCAATCAAATGATTGCAGGTTCAAGCCCCCTAGGGGGGCTAATAAAATAGTAAAAAAAAATGAAATAAATAAAAAAGTTAAAAAAAAACAAACTTCAATTACCATCCTTTCCCTAAAATACATATAAAACTAAAAAAATACTGTGAAACACATACACATTAGGTATCCCTGTGTCCCGAAAATGCCCAGTCTACAAACTTATTTTTCCTGTATGGTGAACGCAGTAGTGGGAAAAAAAAAAATCAAAAGTGCTGAACCACCGTTTTTTTTCACTCTTTCACCTCTGATAAAAATTTTTATAAAAAGTGATCAAAGCAATAGACATTCCCCAAAATGGTATAACTAAAAAGCACACCTGGCCCCGCAAAAAAAGACACCCTATGCATCCTCGTACATGGAAAAAGTTACAGGTGTCAGAATATGGGGACTTTAAGACTTTTTGGATTTTTTTTAAGGGGTTAAAATGTAAATAAAACTATATAAATTTGGTATCCTTGGAATCGTACCGAAACATAGAATACAGGTGACATGTCATTTTGGCTGCAGAGTGAACGTAAAAAACAAAGCCCGTAAGAAAATTGCACAGATGTACTTTTTCTCCAATTCCACAACATTCTGAATTTTTTAGCAGTTTCCCAGTGTATTATACAGAATAATAAATGGTAGCATCATGAAGAACAATTTGTCCCGCAAACATTAAGACCTCATATGTTGACGGAAAAATACAAAAGTTATGGGGTTTGGAAGGTGGGGAATCAAAAATGAAAATCAAAAATTGAAGAAAATGCCACCAGTGGGAAGGGGTTAAAAATGGACAAACTTACAGAAAACTGATTAAAAATAAGTGACACTGATGGAAAACGGATGTTAAAAACTGAGAGCTTCATCGATTTTTAATGTTGTGTGCTTTTTTGTGGATAGTGTTAGCAGGATGGACATTGGCCTATTGTTCACCCGGGAACAAAGGAGGAATGGGGTGGAATGCAGAAAAAGGAAAAGAGAGGCAATAAGTCAGGCACAATGAATAAGGGGGGAAGTTGAGGTTTTATAAGGACCAGCACAGATAAGGAAGGGTAGATTTGCTTTTCAAGACCAGAAGACCCACCTACCAATTTTGCTGTTGTTGAGAATTACAAGATATCTACTTTTTGTTTCATGTGAGGCTGCATCGCAGCACTGCACTCCATTGTGAGCGCGGTTTGGTATTGGGCCACAGTGAACGTACCACGGCAAGGTAGCATCACACGTGGGGGGACACTAGTTACACAACAGATCCCCTGAACATTTTGGGCCTGGAAATTCATGAAAGCTGGGTGAGGGTCCAGGGGCTGCCTGGGGGGACAGCTGTGGCAGGGGATGCGGCTGTCCTGGTACAAAGGGGTGAGCTGAGGGCAGGCAAGCCCCATCACAGTGAGTGCAGAGCTCCTCCCCTACTTTATATATAAATGTTGTTTGAATAAAGAAGTGGCGCAGGGCACTAAAATTTTGGCAAAGAAATGCAATGGTTTTGCGTGGTTACTGGAATCTCTAGGGAGTTAGCATGTGTCCACCTTATTGGACCATTTATTTGCATTTTTTAACCACATTCAATGCATGAGTCAAAGGGAATGTGTGAAAATATGACCTCCAGTTCTGACTCTGGCCACTAAGTCAAATAATAACCTGATATGTCCTGTTTTCTGTAGGAGATTTATTTGCTGCAGCCACCTCACTTATCACAGCTATCATGTATATGTAGATAAGACACAGAATCCACCAGTCACAATAGGTGATTTCACAGCTTATCCACTCCCCTCCCTGCACAATGACCTCTCCACAGGTCACAGAGGATGCCTAGAAAACTCTCCTATAAAAATCAATAGGGTCTGCTCCAGACCATTGATTCTATGGCCCATGGTCTAGATAACAGCAAGTGGCAGACTATATTAGGCTTAGTGGTAAGAGTTGGATGTGCAAGATATTTCTGATTCTATTTTTTAACATACTGTAGATAACAGCATAGACAATTAAAAACAAATTACCAAAATGCTTAAGAAATATTTTTAACATAAAATCGTGATTTATAAAATAGGTAATTTTGTACAACACATTTCTTTTATATAATATGACAATTTTATGGTTCAGTTACTGCAGGATATGCGATATGAATGGTGTGTACGTTTTTCTTTTATTTTAATAAACCATATTTAATGAGGAAGTATCTTTGTTTCTTTTCTTTTGTTTATTTTTTTTTAAATATTTTTAAACAGTAAACTTTTATTTTACACTTCTTAAAGGTCCACTAGGGGACTTGACCATGCAATATCTATTATATTCTTATCACTCACATTATACACTGCAGCATTGTAGCATATTTTTATCATAACGCTGACAGGCATTTTAAGGCAGGCCCTAATATACTAAGAAGGCAGACCTAAGGCCATTGTTAGACCCCCAGTTGTTATAGGAAACTCTCAGCACCTTATGCTCACGATGCAGGGATGCAATGGGCTGATAGAGGGAGTTGTGGTCATAAGTCATTTCAATAATAACAATAATAATAACTTTATTTATATAGCACTTTACAAATCTACATGAACAGATGGTATTAGACATTACATTGTGACAAAGAATTAAGGTATCAAACAATAGGAGTGAGGGCCCTGCTCGCAAGAGCTTACATTCTATGAGGAAATAGGGAGATGCAAGAGGGCAGAGGGCTTGTTTGGTACAATGGTCCAGCCATCTTTTAATAAATAAGGTAATATAACTGAAGTTGTATGAGCAGTCACCAGCCGATATCTGTGAATATACAGAAACTAAGTGCAGGGAATGCAGTGTAACTTCAGGATGGAGCGGTCAGATTCTGAAGAATAGAGTATAAAGGATAGCTTAGGATAAGAAATGTTAGCTTAGTGTGAGAAGGTGAGAAGGTGTATCCATTCCAATTCATTGCAGCAGAAGGTCAACTCTTGAGACCACTCCATCACAGCGCCATACATGTATGGTGGTTGTATCAAATATCTGGCACCAGACAGAGCATTGTGAATAGCAGGAAAGATGAAGGACTGATCTTCTGGAATACATAGAAGAATTCTTTATATATTGCTTGGTTTTGATTGCACTATGTGAGAAATATGATCAAGAAGGGATTAGTGGAGCAAACACAGTAATTCTGCCAATGTTTATTTGCATTCTATATTTTGTTTTGTTCATTGCACATAATAAGTAAATTTTAGTTTTCTTCTATGGAGGTTGGAGTGCTCATGATGATTGTGCAGGAATAACACCCAGAAGTAAACGTTTTGCAGAACAGGGTAACTCAATTCTCTTACCAGTGAAGGCTGGGGCTGATCTGGTAGATAGTACACCCTTTTTAAAGTCTGTGCCTACCTTGCTGGGGCAGTCTTCACTACAATTAGTGTGCAATACACTCTTACAAGTCTCTACAGTCTCTGTCTGTCCTCAGACACAGGCAAGGTTGTGGCTCTAACCCTTATTCTCAGATTCTTGACTGACACTACTCTCTTAACCGCATGTTGAGCAGGGATTACCCCCATCTCCTGTTGTGAGACTGGTCTTGCTGGAACTTCTCTGGTCTAGCTTGGGCTGTGGCTCAGTCTTTCCACACACTCTACACTTCCTCCTTCTCCAGAGTGTAAAAGAAGACTATTTTTCTCCTTCCCTTCCCAGAACCCTCTCTGTCCAGGTTGTACCATCTCTCAGCACCCATTCTACAGTGGCTCAGACCATTAAAGGTATAAGTTCCACAACATATAACAGTACAAAACAGGTCATTCAAGAGCATAAACAAAATATAAACCTTTTGTAGCGCTCCCAGTTGGCCACTACATACAGCTTACAGGAAATTTCTGTCCTGGTCGCTGATATTGGAACCTGATTGACTCTGGACCCAGTGTTACTTGTAGTCATGGCTCTGCAGGGGACCCAACAATTCCAGCACAGAAGTGTCTGACAGAATAGCTACTTCTGATCCACATGCCGTTACAAGAACCTGAAACAATCAGGTCCTGATCTTGCACCTAGGCCAGGGGCAGTTAGTTACAGCTATACCTGACCCCTTCTCCAAGCAGGGACTCTGTGATCACCGAGGGCTGGGAGACCATAAATATAAACTGGCACATTGCAAGCTGCTGTATATTTCCATGTAAATGGAAAACCTATGTTATTCACATTCCATGTGCAGATTAAAGCAATCTGTTGTCTATATCCAGTCATTTCAAGCTGCATGAGAGAAGGCTGTAACTATAGAGGTGCAGAGTTTACAGTTACACGTGGACTTTGGGACTGAAGGGAGCTCAATGGCCACTCAGACACATGGAGAATACCAGTGTTTATGACCCCAGAGCTATGGCTTTATGCTGTGCAGTATTCTTGTAGCATGATAGCGTTTTTATTATTATTTCTGTACTATGATATTGCTGTGTACCTTACATTTGAGCTGTGCCATCACTATGCTTATGCTTTCTCTGTAATATTACTCATGTACTGTGATAACTGTGTGCATTATTCCCATGCTGTGACATCACTGTTGGTTTTTTGCGTTATCATTATTGTCACATCACTGTGTTTATTTTCCTTGTTCCTTAACTATTCCATGTTTATTATGCTTGTATTGTGATAACACTTTTAGCAGTGATATTACGGTTTTATATCTGTAAGTATCCCTATACAGAAATGTTTCTTATCTATTTATTGTGTATTTTGACATTACTGTAATATCGCTGTGTCTATTATCCCTGTACTGAAACATCATTGAGTTTATTATCCCTGTACTGCGATACCACTGGGTTTATTATCCCAGCACTGTGACATCACTTGGTGTTTAATTCTTGTACTGTGACATTACTGAGTTTATTATCCATGTACTGTGATATCACTGGATTTATTATCTCTGTACTGTAACATCATTGTGTTTATTATCCCTGTACTGTGACATCATTGGGTTTATTATCCCTGTATAGAGACATCACTGGGTCTATTATCCCTGTACTGTTACATCACTGGATCAATTATCCCTGTACTGTGACATCATCGTGGTTATTATCCTGGTGCTATAAAGTAACCATAAATGTTCCTCTTTGACTATCCAAAAAGTTAGGAGGAATGTATAAAAACTAGTTTCATTAATTTCTTGTAAAGTTTTGTTGTGCATTTTTGGTCTAGGATGTAGAATTTAAAACTATGCCTTTTTTGTAATAATCTTTGACAGAGATTTATGCCCCAGTAAGTGTCCTATAGTATAGTAAAACTGCCATACTTCTTTCATCTAATGCCTTACCTTTTTTGATGCTGTTATATCCCAGACTGACCACCAGGGACATGACAAGCAACCAATGGGCCAGGCATCTAAACTCAGATTGTGGCCCTATTTCACATTATCACATTATTATGAATCATTATCATGGTCATTGGTCTCTTCAGCACACTGACATTTCTAATCCTCCATTCTGTAGAGGGATCACTAACTTGCCGTCAACTCTAAGACTTCTTAAATAGTGACGGCAACCTGCAAGTGACTTTCTATGAGATTACCCGTAAACTTTGTTTAACCCTTTGAGGACACAGACAGTGTTAACTTTAAGGAAGCAGCATTGTTTTTCTTTTTTTGGCTGCAATCTGACATCTATAACTTTTATTCCCACACATATAGTTGTTTGAGCACTTGCTTTTTTGTGGGATAAGTTATATTTTTCAGTGGCACCTTTTTGGGGTCACTATGACTTATTGACTGCATTTTATTAACTCTTTCTGGGAGGGATGAAAAAACACCAATATTGGCATTGTTTTTAAAAGATTATAAATCGTGTGCTGTTCAATTTACAGCTTATATAACATATTATCTTCATTCTATGGGTGAGTACAGTTACAACAATACCAACCTATATAGGTTTTTTTTTTGTGTGCGTACTGCTTTACTGATTTTGCACAATATAAACACTTAAAAACATTTTTTGTGCTGCCATGTTTTGAGAACCAAATTTTTTTTTTCAGACAATATTTTAATATTTTCTTACATGGTGTTGGTCATTACAGGTGCAGCAATACCAAACATGTATTATTTTTGTTTTTGTTTTCCATAATAAAGAATTTCTACACATTTAAAAAATGATTAGGATTTTTTATTTTTTTTATTTTACTTTTTTTTTTTTCAACTGTAATTTTTATTGGGAATTTTACAACAGGAAAAATTATTTTCTTACATGGTGTTGGTCATTACAGGTGCAGCAATACCAAACATGTATTATTTATGTTTTTGTTTTCCATAATAAAGAATTTCTACAATTTCAACTGTAACTTTTATTGGGAATTTTACAACAGGAAAAAAAAATAAACAACAGTATCACAAAAGAGAGATGAGTAAAAAAAAAAAAAAGGCAAAAAAAACCCCACATAATTTTCTGGTTTTGAGGGTAGAGCTTTCCATTTATCTTGTGTCTCAATATTTCCTCATAGATTGTAAGCTCTTGTGAACAGGACCCTCACTTCCGTTGTTTGATATGTTAATTATGTTGTCACATTGTAATGTCTTATATTGGTTGATCATGGGCCCTTTGATCAGTAAAGTGCTGTGGAATATATTGGCAATATATAAATAAAATTATTACTATTTAACCCTTCCAACCGCTGCCATTTTTTTTTATTTTAGTTTTTTACTCTTCACCTTCCAAAATCCATAACTTTTTATTTTTCTGTTCGCACTTATTTTTGCAAGACAGATTGTATTTCATAGTGGTATCATTTAATATTCTGTATGATGTACTGGGAAGCTGCAAACAAATTTTGAATAAAGAGGGGGTTTAGAAAAAAAACTGCATTTGCACCATTTTCTTATGTTTGTTTTTTTGTTGTTGTTGTTAATCATGCAGCCAAAATGATATGTTGCATATTCAGCAGGTTTTTATGATTATGGTGAGTAGTAGTAACTTTTAGTTTTTTATATATGTTTCTATATGTGGAACTGCATAAGATGTATTTTTTTCAAGACCAGATGCACTTTTAGTTTATACTATCTTAGGGAATGCATTTTGACATTCTCACCTGTCCCTGCTGCTCCGGTGTCCCCCCAGGGCAGTCCGGTTCTGCAGCTCAGCTGCCTTCTTGCTGTGGAGTTTCTCACCGGCTGTGACGTCCCAGTTCCCCATGATCACTGAGGCTGCTGATTGGCATCAGCGCTCTCAGGAAGGGAATCGGGGATGTCACAGGTAGTGACATTCCCCGGTTCCCTTCCTGAGGTCCACCATAGGTTCCTAATGCAGTGGTGAATTTGACGAGTTACATGCTAAATTTTTAAAAAAAATACTACGTCAGTTTTTAGTAACATTCATAATGAATGGCAATTTATAGAAAACATATAATTTTCTTTCTTGTTAGATTCACTTCCGCATTTGGCTCAAAAAACTGGATCAAAAAATACAATGTTTTATTTTCCTCAAAAAACTGTGCAAAAATACCCTAAGACTAAGACCCCACATTGCATAAATGCTGTTCCATGACGAGCTACAATATGGAGAGATAAATGGTTGGGTGTGACCAGAAGAAATTATCACGCCACCTTCCTGATCTTCATGTATTCCATGTTATCTTCTTAAGCTGTTTGGTGACAGACAAATGAGTCTTGATACTGCTGTATCATTTTTACAGACTGCATTTTATTTCCTAGTATTGAGCTATGAGAAAATTGCACAGTTTTGGAGCTCAACTCCTGCCTCTCCCTGTAACAATGTTCTATACGAGTAAAGAGGTAATTTTCTGACTAAGGTTATTATAAACATGTGGTTATCATCAGAATGGAATGTAAAGGGGTTTTACCAATGTATAGCTGCTGTGGAAGTTTATTTGATTGACCATATGAAACACTGTCTTTAATGCTGATAAACTTTTTCAGATCAATAACTTTACTATGCTTGCATGAGACTTAAAAAGGACCTTTCACCACCTCCACCTTAGTATCTGATAATAGAGACTGCTCCACTGATTCCAGCTCAGTTGGATTTTTTTCTCTATCCTCCACCATTCCCGAGCAACAAGCTCAGATAATTTTGATGCCTGACGTGCTTTTTAAGGTCTGTAATGTCAGAAGGGTGGGGTCAGGCAGAGGAGGTGTGAATCAGAGCTCCAAGCAGAGGCAGCCAGTGTCAGAGCTCAGAGTCACACCCCTTGCCTGCTCCTGCCTGACACCGCCCCCTGACAGCACAGAGTCTAAGTAGCATATTAGGAACCACAAGTAATAGCATTGATTGCTCAGGAAAGGTGGGGCCTACAGAAAAAATTTCAACTGTGCCAGAATCTGTGGAGTAACACCCATTAATTCATGTAAAGAGCAGGGCTTGTTGGAGGGGGTGAAAGGTCCTCTTTAATACTTAGAGAGCAACAACTTCTGGAATGTTGTTGCTGTGCCTTTAAAGAACTTATTTCTCTTTGAGTCAAAGGAATGTTTTCTGTGCCTTTGTGTTTTAAAACATTCTTCTGTCTTTTGCCTTTGTGATAATGCTGACAGCAAAAGTGCTGTATAGTCCTGTCATAAATCTGCCTTACATGTGCATCAACTAACACCTAGCTGACACATTTTCAGGTGTGGAAAAATAATGGAAGCAGTGGGGGCTTTATACAATGCCTCTCCTGTGTGTATAATGGTACACTGAACATACATTTATTTATTTATCTTGAATATATAGCACCAACATATTCCTCAGCTCACTATCCCAAGTAGGACTCTCAATCTAAATTCCCTATCAGCATACTATTTTAGATAGCTAGACAACCACTGTTCAGCTTTCCCTCCTGACCAACCCACACACATGTACACTGGTCTGAGTCATGTGTACATGTGTTCTAAATACCTCTGTTGGCAGCTTTTCTCCCTAAGATGAAAACGACTGGACATGTTAAAATCCCAACACCCAATCCTTATCTCCCAGACACATGAAGAGGCAGGTGACCCCCATTCACATAACATGGTCAGCAGGTCCCAAAGAAAGATGCTGGCTCAGTTGACATTGTCTAATGCTTATGGCCGGCTTCACTTCGCTTCACTTTTTAACTCTTCAGCAATAAATAGAGCTCTTATCTGTCATTAAACGGAAAATGTCTCCAGGGAATGACCTATAGTTTAAATCACATTTTTCTATTAAACATATTTTTTTTTTTATTTTGGTGATGTTTTTCCATGTTATTATCTATATTTTAAAAAATCCTAAAAATCTTGTTATTCCATCTCTTGTCAATAAGACTAAAATAGTCTGTGACTTCCTGTCCCCTGGAGCTGGACCATGAACCATTGTCTGGAGCAGACCTTCTTGACTTGCATGGGAGAGTTTTCTAGGCAAAGGGAGAAATAGATAAGCTGTGAAATCCTCTATGGTGACTGATGGATTGTCTTATCTACGTATACCTGATAGCTGTGATCAGTGTGCTGAAGAGATGCTGCTGCTAAGAAATCTCTTACAAAAAAACAGAAAGTCTCATCATATTATATGGCCTAGTGGATACAGTTAGAACTGAAGGATTTTTAGGATTTAAAAAAAAAATAAATTTAAATATAGATAACATGGAATTTTATTAAAACCTCAACAAAATTCTTTAAAAATATGAATAACATAAAACTTAATTAAAAGATAGTTCATTTTCTGGTGACACAATCCCTGTAACCACTTTAGGATCGGGCTATTTTCCCTGGTTCAGGATCAGACACATTTTTGTTTTATTTCTAAATGTGGTTCTTTTATTTTGGATTATTCAAATAATTTTTGTTTCCTTATTTCAGTGACACATAGGACTTTATTTTCCTGTTGCTTTTATTTTATTTTTGCTTCATTTTAATATCAGAGAAAATGTAAAAAAAAAAAAAAAGGGTAATGTGTCTGTTTTTAATTTAAATTTTTTTTTTAATAGCACAAATTTTTTTTACATATTTTTTTAAATATAGATAACATGGAATTTTTTTTAAAACCTCACCAAAATTCTTTAAAAATATGAATAACATAAAACTTGACTAAAAAATTGTTCATTTTCTGGCGACACATTCCCTGTAACCACTTTAGGACCAGGCTATTTTCCCTGGTTCAGGATCAGACACATTTTTGTTTTATTTCTAAATGCGCTTATTTTTATTTTGGATTATTCAAATAATTTTTGTTTCCTTTTTTCAGTGACACATAGGGCTTTATTTTCCTGTTGCTTTTATTTTTGCTTTATTTTAATATCAGAGAAAATGTAAAAAAAAAAGGAAGGGTAATGTGTCTGTTTTTAATTTTCATTTTTTTTAATAGCACAAAATGCTACATAAAGTTTTTTTAAAATAATTTTCCCTGTCCTTTACAGTAACACATATTGTTGTGCTGCTGGGGTAGCATACCTCTACCATACCCAGTTTTTGCCCAATTAATTAATTAAATTGTTTTTTACTACACATAAGGTCATAATAGACCATATAGACCATAATAGAACTTTTATTTTTTATTTTTTTTGCTGATTTCCCCTGTAAGTGGGGCTGATGTATTAGCCCCAGTTACAGGACGAATGCAGCCTCCTATGCTATACTGTAGAGCTTACTTGGATCCTCTAGGACCCAGCAGCTCACACAGCTCTTTGTCACTAGTGGTCATGTGACCACAATGCCAGAAAAGGAGCTGCATCATGGCGGTTCCCATAGCTGTGAACAACATAGCGCTCAATGAGTGCTGTCTACACAGATTTCTGGAAGGCAGGGATGGTAGTAAACCAGCTGCTAAACTGCCAGGACATATATATACTTATATACATTCTACTGAAATCTGTGCCCTGAAATAATTTACCAATTTGTCCTACTTTTTATATCTATATAATTTTATGTGGTTTTTTTTTAGTTTGAAATCTGCTCCGATGTGAATCCTGTTTCTTGCTTGTAATAACTGCCAGATCTTTTATAGTAATTATTTTTCTTTTCTATTAAATATTAAATACTTTGTACACCACAACAACTGTGTAGTAACAACTGTGTAGCAAACACAAAAAGTCTGAAATTCCTTCAGGAAATGGCAACCTGCCCAGAAAAGTGAACAGAGCACAGAGAAAAACCTGTCTACTAAGAAAACTTGTCTATGGGAAAGCCATAATGTTCATTTCAATATTTCAGTACTAAAACTTAACAAGAGGAGGGAAGTACAATACACAGCAACTATAACTTGTAGTTCAGATCAGCCACTAGAAAGCACTAGAACTACTATCACATAAAGTTGTTCAGTATCTTCTAGAAGGATCTATGCAATGTACAATTGTACATTTTTGCACTATGGACGGTTATGTGTAGGGCAAAATACACACTGCTCTTCAAAGGCATAACATGATTTTCCTGGTCCCTGTACCAGGTCCCCAACTATAATTTACTGTTTATAGTACTGGTCTTCTCATATTAGGAAGAGACACTTTATGGGATTCCTAAAGTTTGTGAGCAACCTCTGCACCCCCTGCTGCACACATACTCCATATATAAGTATAACTCAGGGGTGTAATCATGCCAGGGCACACAAGGGTGATGCCCTGGTACTTTATATATGGCAGGAGACTCTTAAAGGAGGCCCTTTCAGCTTTCAACCATTAGGCTAAGGCCCCACATAGCGTCTCGCAGCAAAAAAGTGCTGCGGGAAAAACTGCGGCAGCAACGAATCGTGGTTTTTCCCGCAGTGCTTTTCACAAAAAGTTTGCAGAGTTTTCCTCTGTGGCCTTTCTGCTTCCATTTTACCTATAGGGAAACCACTAGCGTTTCTGTAGGTATAATTGACATGCTGCGATCTCCAAAACGGCAACAGTTTTGGAAATCGCAGCATGTCCGCTACGTGTATTTTACCGCACTGTGGGAATTCACTAGAATCCCATCCACTACTCAGTGACTGTAAAACTCCATGTTTATGCCATGTGGGGCCCCGGCTTTAAAGGGCTTATGCCACAAAGATTACTTCTCCTCTAACCTTAGGATCTCATTGAAGTGAATGGAACGCGGATTCGCCCCTTTCACCATGTGACATGCCTACATTCAGTCAGCAGCTGTAGATTGGCAGAATACACAAAGGTGGGACTCGGATATTTATCCTATATCCTATGTATAGAAGATAAATATTCTTTTCGGCATAACCTATTTAAGCAACATGACTGTGCAGTTAAAAAACTATCCCTGCTCAGCGAAAGTCACCCATGCAGTTTCTATTTTAGGGACCAGGCAGAGCACTCATGAAGTGATAATATTGTGCAACTAATATAATTTTATTGACAAATAACCTACAAAAAAGCTGTTTGTAGCCATCACCTTAATATCCATAACATTAATAAACATGCAGCCTAGAAATTATGCAAGACCGTATTTGCATAACCACACACCAACTTTTCTTTGCATAGTCACACCAAAAAATGTTACACAAAATGGGAGTTCTACTGCCTTGTACCTCTTCAGACATCATAGTCTTTGCACTATTTTTTAGTATAAAAGGAACAAACCCAAAAATGTAAAAAATATCTATATATATATATATATATATATATATATATATATATATATATATAGTGATAAAAAACCGGGATACCCACAGTCTTTAGGATGTAATGCCACACTTTTACCACAGTATTACAACACTACTATTACTACAGTACTATACCACATAGCTGAACAATATTATAATCTACTACCACAATCATATACCTCACTACTTCCTTAATACCATACAATAATATTATAGCATACTATCACTACAGTACTATGGAGACAATAGCAGTGAAAGAAACAAAATATAACAAATATGGAAAACAAACTTAAAGGGAATGTGTGACAAGAAAATCTATTGTTTTAAACCAAGTTTTTATACTAAACATATTTTTAAGAATTTTTTATATATATATATTTTTTTATATTTTTTTTTTAAAAAGTACTATATAGTAATTTTTACTCTGACCACTTGCCAATTCTTTAGTGGTTTTAACTGCAGCAGTCACCTTATTAACCCCTTCCCGTCGCAGGTATTTTTCGGTTTTGACTCCCTGCCTTTCAAATGCCTTAACTTTGTTATTTTTTCCATTCACAGAGCCATATGAGGGCTTAGTGTTTGTGGGACAAATTGTATTTCGTAATGGTAATATTTAATATTCTGTACGAAATACTGAGAAGCTGGAAAAAAAGCCACACAATGCCCATGATCATAGTACATCAGAGACCAGATAGCTATGGCAGCCGCTCTTCAGCAGAGGGGCTCCCATCTTTAAAGACCCCAAATCCTCTGTTATAGTACGGTTGATGTTGGGAAGGGGTTACCGTCACAACCAGGATTATAATAGAATATCACAAATCTATAGACAACACCCATAGAGATTCCTCATTGCATCCACTACTGACAATAGATGATGTCACAGTTTATCTACTGCACAGAGCATGTCTAGAAAACTCTCCCATAAACCTCAATGAGTTTGCTCCAATGCTGCAATGACTATGCTGTAAAGCATATCACTAAATTATTTATTATTATTCATTATTTATTTAATTAATTATTTTTAGACCACCATTAATTCCATGGTGAATAGGGGTTTACATACAAAACACACAATACACAAAAAACAGTACAATAGACTAACATAGTGACCAACTGGTAAAGTGGGATAAGGGACCCTGCCCTCAAGGGCTTACAATCTAAATACTGATAACAAAGCAGATGAGAAGCTCCGGGAAGATGGCAGCCCCAAGAATCATGTACAGACTATAGAATCTGAAAATAAAAACAGATTAGAAAAAGTGATATATTTCAATATCTGGTTTTCATTAATGAACAAATAAAAAATGCCAACACATTCCTTTTAATAACGACGTCTACCTTTGTAACTATTCTTTATTATTCCATCCAATGTGTTTATTTATTTTTTTAATTGACAAATATATGTTATCAAGATATAAGAAACACATGAAATGTAGTATAACTGGAGGAGCGGAATACACAAGACTAACTTATAGTCTGTAACTATGGAGACACATGTAAAATGGTAAAAAAAAATTGGAGAGTGCCTAATCCCAAGAGCTATATTGAAGAGAAATCACACACTCCAGTGAATATATCTTTTGTTCATTTATTGGGTCCAGTAAATGTAGCACAATATTTCGGTCCTGTGGACCTTTTTCAAACACTATACACTCTGGGCCACCCAGAGATACAGTTGTTGCAGTGTAGCAGTGTATAGTGGTGAAACCACATACGGTATGGTGCCAGAGTATGGTTTCCCCACTATACACTGCGACAACTGTATCTCTGGGCATCCAAGTACAGCTAGTGTTTGAAAAAGGTCCGCAGGACTGAAATATCACACTGGACCCAATAAAAGCATAAACGATTTATTCACTGGAGTACGTGATTTCTATTCAATATTTATTTGTACCCTACAACCTCATTCAAGATTATCCTCAACTTAGTCCCATGAGCTTGCACTCATTCAGAGGTGAACAGTTCTGCTTAAAAATGTCTTCTTTTGAATATTGATCTTTTTATCACATTTAACAAAAACTATAACAAGACTGAAAATCATACAGTGTTTTTGACACATAGTAAATACATATTATTAACAATAGAAGGATTTCTCTGATATCCTTTCCACTAATTGAATGTCTGTCATATTAGAAAATGTGCTCCAGGCTCAAACGAAAACAACTGCAGACTTATCAAATAAATGGGTTTCTGTTGACAGGAGCAGATTATTTCCCTTGTGGAATTTGTGGCCACTCTCATACATAGACGGTGCTGTCGGGAAGCAGTTGTAAACTACACCTCTTTGTAGGAGCTTGCAAAATTCTCCTTCTTGGTGATAATTGGTGATTATTCACGTGTGCTCATATTAAGGACTTTATACAGTAGTTACGAAACACAATCTGAAAGTCAAGAAAATATTTATTTACATTATTTACAGTAGTTTATAAAAATTTGGCATTTCTTTCATTTAACTCTGAGGATATTTCTTAAATATGTTATATTTGGATAATAAACTATAAAGGAGAAGAAATAGATAAAAGTCCCTTAAAGTGTACCTACAATTATAAAACCACTTTTCATAAATACATAGTACATATGAATACAAGAAACTTTGTAATAAGTCTTATTAAAAATATATGTTTCCTTCTCCACTTATTAAGCTGCTCTCTTATTCCTCATGTCCACTTAGACTGTTTTTCTGTATAGAATCAGTCTCCATACTCACCTCACACAGAGAAGTCTATGGAGAGTGGAGGAGGAGGAGTAGGCTGTTACTTGTTTCATTGCCTAATTCTGTGTAGTGATAGAGTTTCACCTTAAAAGATAGAGCAGTGGAAAAAAGTGCTCTCTTACCCATAGTGCATTAGGGTTTACCAGCAGGAGTTATTTTTGTGTCTTTTCTAGCATCTTCCTCCTTCCCTCCCCTCCCCTCTCTATAGACCTCTATGTAAAAAATACAAAAATAGAAAAAAAGAGAATATATTTATTTAATAAGATATATTGCAAAGTTTTGTATATTCACTATTCATTTATGAAAAGTTGTTTTACAATTGAGAGTATACTTTAAGCCACTGCAAATTTACATTATTTTCTAAATAATTTTCTTTTCTTTCTGCTACTGGTCATTGGTTCCCCCCAGCAGTGCCAACACTCAATTTGGTATAATTGCCATATTAAACAATCATGTCACTCACAGGAAGAGTTTTCTGCAGTTACAAGCTTTCCCGGTGTCTGTGCTATATAAATTCCTAATTTTCCTCCTGTTTCCTGACAGAAGTGCCAGAGAAGCTGTTACACAGGACGTCTGCACCTTAGCACAGGGGGCTTACTGATGTCACTGCTTTGTGCCATTTACATTGGGCTACTGACTCTACGGGCTAGAAGTGACCTCAACCACCTCCCTTTTAATAGGATTAGGGTAAGGTGAGTATATGTTTTAATATTTAAAGTGGAACAATTGTCTGTTAGAGGGCAGTAAAGTGGGCATCTTTATTGTGCGGAAGCACCATGAGTTAGGGATTATTGTTTTGGTTAGAAAGGGGATATTATTACAGTTATTATTGAGAAAATACATTTTTGCCCCGACACAATAAAAATGTCAATATTTATTATTTTCTAGGGGACATAAAGGGTGTATTATTACTCTCGGGTGGTCCAAAGGAGGTACTTGTAGGTGACACAAAGGTCATTTTCTGCAGTTCAGTATCTTTCAGTTGCTACCAAATGTACAAGGCTGAACCTGGTAAGGGGAAATGGTGCTTGTTGGAACTATATGGCCCTTTCAGTCAAAAGATCAGTAGGTTGCCATAAGTCAAATTCCCACCAATCTGATATTGATGGGCTATTCTAAGCATAAGCAATCAAAGAAAAGACCTTAAACCCCTTTAATGAAACACTGTTCAGACCAAACAACTTGCATTACATTATCATGCATAAGGCCAGCATAATGTTGGTCCATACTATGGTGTCCATAAAAGTATATGGGATCATAATAAACTCTCTGTATTTGGCCGGCTTCAGGCTTCATTTTTCACCAATCTGAAATCACTGTAGATATTTTACAGCAACAACCTATTATCTGTAATTATCTGTCTAAAAATTATTTGTATACAAATACAAGTCACAATAGAGGTTTTCCAATCCAAAAAACAGAAATAAAGTTGTCCATACACCTGAGATAGCTTTCGGACTAATGAACATTTTGCTGACGCCCACCTCGCCGAGCTACTCTATGTACATGCATACTTGGCTGAGCAGTGCTTGCATACTGGATGGGAAAAAAAGAGAAACCTGCTGTCAGTAAATCCACTTATTCTTGTGAAATCCAACTGCCCAGTCTTTATTTCACCCAATGTCTGTGGAGCATCGGAAGGACGCCGCACACCTTAGATAGTGGTCCGAACCTGGCAAAATTGACATCTTTGCTTAAAAGAGTTATCCACCTTCCAAAAAATTTTGAGTTAGTTAGGAAGGGCTAATAGTGGGTGGGCTAGCTAGGGAAATGGGGAGGGAGAGGGAGGTGGTATGAGTCAGCTCTGAGTGAAGCCCCAGGCATCATGATAGTTGTAGGAAAACACAGAACAGGAAGACCCCCATGGAAACAAATGCAGAAGATGCCAGGGACGCCAAGAGAAACCCAGAAATCACTCAAAACACTGCTAAAGGTATTTGGTTGTACTTATTAACCTATTAATAGCGCTAACAGACCTTTTTTGAAAGATATTTTTGCCCGTAAAACCCCTTTAAGAAAGCTCACACTGTACACCATGAAAGTATTTGATTTTAATGACAAAGGGGAGGGTTTGTTTCAATAAAGGAGCTATTTCATCAAAACCAAGGGTCTGCATTGCTACAGCAAACTTTACAGTTGAATTTTTTTTTATATACTGTACATCCTTTCAATCCAAATGCAATGTCAAGGCAATGAGTGGGTTAAGAAGAATAATTCCTAAACAATAGCCGTTGTTTGTTTCTTGATAAGAATCAAGCACAGAGCTCTGTACCTTCCTTATTTGCTCAATGTCTTCTGTTTGTATATCATTGTATTTTGTCGAGGGTCTAGTTTCTGCTTCATTTGTAGTAAAATAATAATATTTGTAGTAAAATAATCTCACCCTACAAATGAAAAGGCTCTCATTCAGAGGAAGCGGTGACAACCGTGCCCTGGCGCCAGGGCCGGTTTTAGACAAAGTGGGGCCCTGGGTAATATTAAAAGCGGGGCCCCAAATGCTGATATGCAAACAACACCATCGTCTTCCAGTGACAACACCTATAATAACGCCTCCTTTCTGCCAACAAAAAAGTAATAAGCCCCATTTTACTATTATATTCAGGTGTAGATTGCACTCTTAGATTGCCAAGTGGAAGTAGGATCCTACTCCGTCAAACTCAAATAAGGAAAGGATTTCCACTGTTGCTTCAAAAGAGTGTTGAATTTTATTTTTTATACACGAAGTAAGTAGAGTATTTAAATAGTAACGTTTCGGCCAACCGGCCTTCATCAGACTCGGTAATAGAGAGAGTTGAGATTTATGCATAAAGATGTCGCAAAGTATGAGGTAGTGGGCAAACTATGACATGTAGCTTGGCTCATGAGTTAAGTAAAGTAAATGGACATATAGGATCATATGGATTTGCCCTCTGTTAGTGGCGCTGTGTAGGTTGTCTGCAGTCAGATGGCGCCATCCGACTGCAGACAACCTACACAGCGCCACTAACAGAGGGCAAACCCATATGATCCTATATGTCCATTTACTTTACTTAACTCATGAGCCAAGCTACATGTCATAGTTTGCCCACTACCTCATACTTTGCGACATCTTTATGCATAAATCTCAACTCTCTCTATTATCGAGTCTGATGAAGGCCGGTTGGCCGAAACGTTACTATTTAAATACTCTACTTACTTCGTGTATAAAGAATAAAATTCAACACTCTTTTGAAGCAACAGTGGAAATCCTTTCCTTATTTAAGCCCCATTTTACCACACACAATACAAATGAGCACCTTTGTACCACCTAATAGATTTTTGCACCCAGTCATCAGTTATTATAGCGCCTCCTTATAAATAATAGTCTCTGCTTATAAATAATATTACATCATTATCAGTAATAGCACCCTTATAAATGATAAATAGTGCCCTGTATCAGTAATATCCCCCTTATCTGTAAGTCACCTCGTAAAAATAATACTGCTCCCTTATAAATTATAGCCCTCTCATAAATAATAGTTACCCTTATAAATAATAGTCCCCATTATCACTAATAGCCTCCTTTAAAAATAAGCCCACTTAACAAAAATAAAAAGTTCCCCTCTTATAAATAATAGCTCCCCGCTTATAATGGATGCCTTATATATAATAGTTCCCCCTTTATAAATAATAGCCCATCTTATAAATAATAGTTCCCCCTTATAATAACCTGTCATACTTACAGTGCTGGCCAAAAGTATTGGCACCCCTGCAATTCTGTCAGATAATACTCAATTTCTTCCAGAAAATGATTGCAATCACAAATGCTTTGGTAATAATATCTTCATTTATTTTGCTTGCAATGAAAAAACACAAAAGAGAATGAAAAAAAAAAGTCAAATCATTGATCATTTTACACAAAACTCCAAAAATGGGCCGGACAAAAGTATTGGCACTCTCAGCCTAATACTTGGTAGCACAACCTTTAGACAAAATAACTGCGAACAACCGCTTCCGGTAACCATTAATGAATTTCTTACAATGCTCTGCTGGAATTTTAGACCATTCTTCTTTGGCAAATTTCTCCAGGTCCCTGAGATTTGAAGGGTGCCTTCTCCAAACTGCCATTTTGAGATCTCTCCACAGGTGTTCTATGGGATTCAGGTCTGGACTCATTGCTGGCCACTTTAGAAGTCTCCAGTGCTTTCTCTCAAACCATTTTCTAGTGCTTTTTGAAGTGTGTTTTGGGTCATTGTCCTGCTGGAAGACCCATGACCTCTGAGGGAGACCCAGCTTTCTCACACTGGGCCCTACATTATGCTGCCAAATTTGTTGGTAGTCTTCAGACTTCATAATGCCATGCACACAGTCAAGCAGTCCAGTGCCAGAGGCAGTAAAGCAACCCCAAAACATCAGGGAACCTCTGCCATGTTTGACTGTAGGGACCGTGTTCTTTTCTTTGAAGGCCTCTTTTTTTTTTTTTCCTGTAAACTCTATGTTGATGCCTTTTCCCAAAAAGCTCTACTTTTGTCTCATCTGACCAGAGAACATTCTTCCAAAAAGTTTTTGGCTTTCTCAGGTAAGTTTTGGCAAACTCCAGCCTGGCTTTTTTATGTCTCTGGGTCAGAAGTGGGGTCTTCCTGGGTATCCTACCATAGAGTCCCTCTTCATTCAGACGCCGACAGATAGTACGGGTTGACACTGTTGTACCCTCGGACTGCAGGGCAGCTAGAACTTGTTTGGATGTTAGTCGAGGTTCTTTAGCCACCATCCGCACAATCTTTCGTTGAAATCTCTCGTCAATTTTTATTTTCCGTCCACATCTAGGGAGGTTAGCCACAGTGCCATGGGCTTTAAACTTCTTGATGACACTGCGCACGGTAGACACAGGAACATTCAGGTCTTTGGAGATGGACTTGTAGCCTTGAGATTGCTCATGCTTCCTCACAATTTTGCTTCTCAAGTCCTCAGACAGTTCTTTGGTCTTCTTTCTTTTCTCCATGCTCAATGTGGTACACACAAGGACACAGGACAGAGGTTGAGTCAACTTTAATCCATTTCAACTGGCTGCAAGTGTGATTTAGTTATTGCCACCACCTGTTATGTGCCACAGGTAAGTAACAGGTGCTGTTAATTACACAAATTAGAGAAGCATCACATGATTTTTCAAAGGGTGCCAATACTTTTGTCCACCCCCTTTTTTATGTTTGGTGTGGAATTATATCCAATTTGGCTTTTTGACAATTCTTTTTGTGGTTTTCCATTGAAGACAAATTAAATGAAGATACTATTACCAAAGCATTTGTGATTGCAATCATTTTCTGGAAGAAATTGAGTATTATCTGACAGAATTGCAGGGGTGCCAATACTTTTGGCCAGCACTGTAAGTTTCCCAATTATATATAGAAACTCATCCTTATATATAATAGTTCTCCGTTATACAGTGTCGGACTGAAGGGCCTTAGGCCCACCAGAGGAACTTGTTCTGGGGCCCCACCCAGCAGCTTCCTGCTAATAGCCTACACCACTGCTCCTTCACTGAAGTCTTACATATGTGCTGACTATCTGGTGTTACTGAGTATGTTCCCAGTATAGTCAGCACCTATAGTACTGTGCAGGCCCCAATAACTCTGGTTCATGCATAGTACTGTATGGGGAATGACATGGCCATGGAGCACTACATGTATGTGTAAGATTATAGTGAGGGAGCTGTGATGCAGACATAGCACACAGGGTTGCCAACAGGAATTGTGAGCCCCCCCACCACAGTTATAATGCTCCACAGTATAAAATGCTCCCCTGAACCCCCCATAGTGGCCCCACATGGTATGTAAGGCTCCACACAGTATAATACTCCACAGTGGCCCACACAGTATACTACCCCTTAGTGGCCCCAGACAGTGCAATATGCTCCCCAGTAGCCCCACACAATATAATATGCTCCATACAGTATAATATGCACCCCACAATGCCCCCCCCAGTATAATGCTCCAGTGGCCTAACACAGTACAACATGCTCCATAATGACCTCCACACAGTATAATATACTCCCCAGAGGGGTTCCCCCAGTATAATGCTCCACAGTGGTCCCCCACAGTATAATATGTTCCCCACAGTCTCCCCCAGTATAATGCTCTACAATGGCCCCACAGAGTATCATATGCTCCCGAAAAGCCCCACACAATATAATACACTCCACAGTGGCCCATAGTATAATATGCTCCCCAGAGGGCCCCCGCTAGTATAATGCTCCACAGTGCCCCCTCCAGTATTTTGCTCCACAGTGGCCCCATGCAATATATTATGATATATTATGCTCCCCAGAGCGTCCCCCCAGTATAATGTTCCACAGTAGGCCCCACGCAGTATAATATGCTCCCCAGAGGGCCCCCTAGTATAATGCTCATTAGTCCCCCCGAATAATGCCCCACAGTGGCGCCACGCAATATAATATGCTCTGCTGATGGCCCCCCCCAGAATAATGCTCCACAGTGACCCCACTCAGTATAACATGCTCCAGAAATGGCCTCCACACAGTATAATATACTGCCCAGAGAGGTTTCCCCAATATAATACTCCACAGCGGCTCAAAACAGTATAATATGCTCTCCAGAGCCCCTCCCCCAGTATAATGCTCCACAGTGGACCCGCACAGTATAATATACTGGGGGGCCCCTCTGGAGGGCATATTATACTGTGTGGGGAAACCGTAGAGCATTATACTGCGGGGGGCTCTGGAGAGCATATTATACTGTGTGGGGCCACTGTGGAGCATTATACTGGGGAGGGGGCCCTCTGGAGAGCATGTTATATTCTGTGGGGCCTCTATGGAGTATTACAAAGTGGGGGGCTCTGGAGAGCATGTTATATTCTGTGGGGCCACTTTGGAGCATTATACTGGGGGGCCCCTCTAGAGAGAGGCCCCACAGAATATAACATGCTATCCAGAGGGCCCCTTCCCCAGTATAATGCTCCACAGTGGCCCCACACAGTATAATATGCTATCCAGAGGGGGCCCCCAGTATAATGCTCCACAGGGGCCCTACAGTGCTATTATTATATTATATTCTGGGGTCTCTTCAGACCCCAGAGTATAATAATCGAAGGCCCGGGGGAGGTAAGGGAAAATAACAAACAGTTATACTCACCTTGTCTTACCTCTCCTGGGCCTCCTCGCGCTGCTCCGTTATCCCCGCCGGCGCTGGCTTCTTCTTCTCTGCGGCTGACGTCACGCGTTGTGTACATCACCGCTGAGGCCTGTGATTGGGCCTCAGCGATTACGTGAAACACTCTGTCAGCACATCCCACGTGATCACTACGGCTGAGGCCTGGCCTCAGCGGTGATGTCCGGAATGCCAGAAGATGACATCGGACGCAAGGACAGGTGAGTAAAAATGTTTGTTATTTTTACTCACCTCGGAAACGGGCCCTGCGGTCCCTTTCTGTTATTGATATGGCCGGGCCTAACTCCGGCCCTGCCGGCCCTGCCTGGCGCCCAAAGCCTCATGTATTGCATCTGATATGTAGGTGGAAGGCCATGTTGAAATCCAACAGGGCCTTTATCTCTTCTGAAGAACCTATACAATTTAGGGTGGGTTTACACTTGCGCTGGCACTCCGTCTGCCGTGAATCTGACCTAAATATCGGAAAACTGGATAGGGACTGGATAGGGAAAAGTTTGCGACTCTTTCTTTAATAACCCATTCACTTGAATGGGTTTTTAAAGCAATGCGCGGGTGTGTGCTTACACCCTCTGCGCCGCGAATCCGTTTTTTTTCATCGGAAACAAAGTCCTGCATGTCCGACTTTGTTTCCAGTGAAAAAAAAACGTTTGCGGCGCAGAGGGTGTAAGCACACACCCGCATTGCTTTAAAAACCCATTCAAGTGACTGGGTTTTTAAGCAAAGCGTCGCAAACCTTTCCCTATCCAGTTTTCCAAAATTTAGGTCTGATTCGCGGCGGACGTAGAGCCGCCGCAAGTGTGAACCCACCCTTAAATGGTCAGTCAGTACCCAGAAGGTTAGACATACAGGTATCTATTGTGTGTGGCTAGCTTAAGTCAGCTGGTATTCTGGTAAAAGGCTACTTCAAAGAACATATGCCTCCCCCTAGCTTTAAAAGTTTAGGTCGGGGTCATTTTAACACATTGGTGGGTCCAGTGCAAATGTTTTATAAATGGGCCCCCGTCACCACTATTTACATACCTCAAAATTTTCAGAGGACACAAAAACATATAAGCATGGCAGCATGCCACAGCAATTCCATTCAATTCCTTTCCTGCTTGAGTACAATGTATAACACACAGTGATGATGCCTCCTTAATTTGCACCATACTTTATAATGTCCCCTAAGCAGTCAAACTAAGTATAAAGTCCCCTTAGTGGCTCCACACAGTATAATATCCCCTAGGTGGCCCCACTCCATATAGTGTCCCCTAAATGTCTACACACAGTATAATGCCCCCTTAGTGACCCTCACTGAGTTGAAATTGGGACCCACCGCCTGAGAGAGCTGGCGGCACACAAAATTTAAGAAGGTTCTGCTGGATCTGGAAAGGCTGAGAGGGGCCCCCTGATGCCATAGGACTTGGTGTGGGTTCACACTTAGCCCTATGGTTAAAGCAGCCCTGCTCTACTGTATGAGCTGCCATATGGTTATCTATATCAGTGTTTCTCAACCTTTTCATGAGATGTTCCCCCTAGTGAGAAAATATCCCAACCAAGTACCTCCAAAGTAGCGATCTCTTATAAATGACTTATAAAAGTTATGTAATGGCCCCCACAGTGTCAACTCATATAACATAATATAATGGCTCCCATAAAATAAAATATAATGACCCCCACATGTAACATAATAGCTTCCACAGTACCCCCATGTATGATATAATGCTCCCCACAGTGCCCCCACATGAAACATAATAGCCCCCATTGTACCCCCATGTGAAACATAATGGCCTCCACATTGCCCTCATATTTAACATAATTGCCCCCATAGTGTGCAAACATGTAAAACAACGGCTTCCACTTGTAATATAATGGACTCCACAATGCCCCCAAATATAACATAATGGCCCCCACAGTGCCCCTATTTATAACATAATGGCCCCCACAGTTCCTCAACATACAACATAATGGCCCCCACACCCAGTGATGTCTTTATTACATGCTGCACTGCATGCAGGTCCCCCCTGCCCAGGACAGAGGCCCACACATGGTAGTGGGCTCCATCCTTACTTAAGTGCAATGATCACTTCCATCGGTACTGATGGAGTCACTCATTGCAGTTACTTGCGGCCTGTGAGCGAGTGGTGAGCTGCATTCATCACTCACAACTCTGCTCCCCACTTTTTCTCTTCTCCAGGGACTGCTGTGAAATCAGCTCATTGTGCTTCTAAAGTAAGGATGGCAACCCATGGCCATGTGATGGCATCTGTCCTAGGCAGGAGGGACCTGCATGCAGTACAGCTTGTAATATAGAATAGTGGTTAGCTGCAAAACGTACTCTCAGGGACTGCGGGGCATATCCCCTGGGGACTATGTATCCCAGGTTGAGAACCACTGATCTAGAACATATCAGAAATATCCTTTATGGAAAGGCAAACAAACTTAAGCCAGATAACTACAGCTAAAAAGTACATTTCCAACTGAGTGTGTCCATAAGGACTCCTTTGGCCCTTTTCACTCTACATTTTGCATGATATAAAATTGATTTACATTGTTTAAAACATATATATATATGTAACACTTATGCTTATTTTAGTGTTAACAATAAAAAGTCTGCATCATTTGAGATGGTTTTTACAAAAACATTTGTCAAAAGTACAAGTTTTAGCAAACATTCAGCCTATAGGCCAGAATGGAATCCCTCAACATGTTTCCATACATTTTTAAATTTATAGAAAATACATAATGTGAAAGAGACCTAAAAAGTAAATGGTCATATATAATAAAAATACAAATACCAATATATTGGATATCATAGAATATAATTTGATACATGCTTTCATATTTTGCTATATTTTTGCATTACCTTTTTAAGGTTAATGTTGCTTTAATACACTCAGAATAGCTTTATAAAAAAATAATAATTAAAATAAATAAAATGTTTACAATAAAAACCACATAAAAATTAAAACATATAATAATCTTAAAAAAAATAAACTATAAACAAGAATCACATCAGCAAAATAAAATATAGAGGCAGATTTACTATTGTTGTTGCAATTTCAAATGCTCCAAATTGCACAAAATTTTAGCAATATTCTGGCACAAAGTAAAATAATAAATATGTGATATAAACTTAGAATAGACTGTGTAAAGATGCACCAGATCTATCATTCAGCATCAGCCACTGAGAAAGATAAGACACATTTTCAGACTGCCACTGCTTTGTGCCATTTGCATTGGGCTACTGACTCTATGGGCTAGAAGTGGCCTCAACCACTTCACTTGTAATGGGATCAGGGTAAGGTGAGTATATCATTTAATATTTAATGTGGAAAAATAGGAGCACTACTGTCTGTTAGAGGGCAAAAAAGTGGGCATTTTTATTGTGCGGGAGCACCATGAGTTAGTAGTTACTGTTTTGGGTAGAAAGGGGATATTATTATACAGTAGTTATTATTGAGAAAATACATTCTTGCCCAGACACAATACAAATGTCCATCTTTATTATTTTCTAGGGGGCATAAAGGGTGTATTATTACTCTGGTTGGTCTAAAGGGGGTACTTGTAGTGGACACAAAGGTAATTTTCTGCCGTTCAGTATCTTTCAGTTGCTACCAATATTCTGGCCCAAAGTAAAGTAATACATTTGTGGTATAAACTTAGAATAGACTGTGTAAAGATACACCAGATTTATCATTCAGCATCAGCCGCTGACAAAATTATGACACATTTTCAGACTGCCTGTCTAAACTTATCACAAGGCATTATGGGAAAGGAGCTGGGGAGCTCATGCGCCCTCTATTGGATGTAACAAATACACTGTCTATTAGTAAATGTGGGCCATAGTACAATATATATAATGTTCACTAAAAATATTTTTACCCTCACTTTCTGCTATTAATAATATAATTTCATATGGAGCAGCGCCGATCATTGTTCATTATATATATTTTTATTTATTATTTTCTTAACGCTGAAGGCAACATTTATATTATTTATTTGTCATTTCTATATTGTAAAATTTACGTGTTAGCACTAAGATTGCCCATTATTCTCCCACAGACATATACATTATTATATCTTCAATTACTATTAATATTTTACATAGTATTAAAATCATTAAAAATAATTTAAAAAAGTAAAAAGAAAATCCTCAATACGCTAATAAAGACCTTTGTTCCCATATATCCAGGAGCAGTTAAATTCTCTATAATATTGTAGAGTCAAAAATTTCAGGGATGTATATAGAGAAGAGGAACCCCATAAAAAGACTAAAAAGGAGCCTCTTTTTTTGTGATGGTTTGCGACATCTACAATCCATGATAATTGGGTTAATTCCCCAGACCATCAGTTGCTATCATTTCTTGGGCCTATGCACATGGGATTCCTGGACAGGTTAGCTACCTTTTACTGGATACATCCTGTTTCTAAAAGCCCCATGGCATCAGCAGTTTCTTTAGTTTCTAAGGTTTGTACACCTTGGTGTAAACTAATTCACTTGGCAGCAGAACGGGTCATAAAAAAAGACTAGGATTCACGGACTGATCTCTCATGATCAAAGATTTTTCGCAAACAAATATGAAAAAAATAAACCACTAGATTAGACAAGCCCTTCAAAAATTGAAAAATTAGCAAATATGAAGTGAAGTTTAAGATTCATTACCATTAGGATCCATAACCATTTTCTATAAAATGTTAAAGGATTATTTTTTTTTAACTAGGATTGGTCTTTACCTTACATTACAGTTACCGCATTACACTTTATTTATATACCATGAGGCAAGGCTGCCTTCACATATAGCAGCTGTATCTATCTCAGGGTGACGTCTGGTGTCACACAAAACTGTTCCTATAGGGATCAGTTTCATCATCAGTATTCAGTATTCCTCTGGTATTTCTGTTCTACGTCAGAAAAATCATGATGGAGGGCCATACATATGAATGTTGCCTTACAGATAGAAATCCACCAGTGTGAACAAAGCCAGGCTACAAAGTTCAAAATAGGACCGAAACACTGTATAAAATATGCCAATTCATATCGATTTATGCATCAGATGTCCAAAAAGCACTAAATTATATGAATATGAACAGCTAAAAACATTAGTATAAATATGACACTAAAATATTTTCAAGTATTTTTTTCAGATTTTTTCTTTATTTTGTATTATGGGCTGATAATAATGTTTACGTTGATACAATATTTACCTATGGAAGATATTTTATTTTTCAAAGGCTTTTAGCAGACCTCAGGATTAAAGCATTACTTTTTATATTTTTCCATTAAATTAAAATACAGAATACTGAAAGGAAAACACCAGTGGAAAAAAAAACTTGCACAAAATTGAAATAAGTACAAAAGTTAGATTATTGTTCTGTGTATAATTTTTTTTTCTTTCATGACAGGAAAAAAAAGGCTTAAAGGACCAAATATTCTATTTAACAGGAAATTCTGTTGGGAAACAATGGGTAGTGTCAGCAAATATATTTTACATATTTAACCAGACTCTCTTGCTAAATAAGCAGACTACATATCGATAGATTATTTAGGTATATGGGCTAATACATATTATATATATAATGATAAATATATAAATATATGGAGTCTATATATATAGTATATATGTGTATATATATATATATATATATATATATATATATATACTCCATAGTCTCAAAAACATAGTATCGAATCAGTGAAAAATTTGTTACTGTACACCAGAAGCTACGATATAACATTGCCTTCTTCAAACAATATCAACACAGTAATAAAGTGAAAAACAAATACTTAAGAAATACATAAAACAATAAATAAATAGAATTTAATGTAATTTAAATAATAAAACAAATTGCACGGACCATCCAAAGTTTACTTGTAATGTCTGAAAAAAAAAAAACCACAACAATTCCCTAAAGGTTTCAGTAGCTCTCAGATATTCTTAGAACAATGTTGTACTATTATACTTGTTACCTGGTTTATAAGCACCAGGAACAATAAGGTATTTCAATAGCAAGCCGTTTAACCCCTTAACAACCACCTATATGACTGTTTACGGCAGTAATTAAAAGAGCACACTGTAGAGTGCTATAGAAATAGAGATGCTGGAGGCCTAAGAGGGAAGGCCAAAACATATACATTATTCACATAAGTATGGCGCATACCATGGAGGAAGTGCAGCACCAGCGCTTTCACAAGTCCTAGTGATCACCTAAGAACCAGAAGACTGGTCATGTGACTGAACTGCTTTGTCTGCCTAGGGCAGTTAAATAAAACATTTGCTTTTACAGGACAGTTTTCCTCTGGTACAAAGGGATTTTTCTAACCTTTTGGAAGATACATTGTAATAAAAAAAAATAAAAATTAAATAATAAATTATTTAAAATAAACATGGCAGCCATATTTGAATCCTTATCCCAATGTGTTTTCCCTACTCTCAGCAAGTTATACATCAAAATAAAGATTATACCAAAGGAAAAAAATATTCAAAATATTTGAGGGGATCTTTTTGTGATTGAAAAATAGTCTGACCTTGATCATTTAATTTTCACACAATAAAAGCCAAATAATTCTAATATGGCAGCCATTCTGTGTTTTTAAAAAAAATAAAGCCATAAGGATGTTTTTATCTACAGTGTTTTGCAGAAATAAGCAACTTTTATCATGGTATTTTTGTGTGCATTATTTTTGGCCAAAATGCTGCGACCAGATGTTATATTAAAGTCTATAGTGAAATTTAAAACCCTCTACTTACAAAGAATTTGGGTTTGTGGACTTTTTGTGGTGTTTTTATGGGTTAGTGGTGTTTCTCAAAATGCCGTATTCTCTAGGTATGGCATTTTTTCTGGTGCATTCTATAAAGCTTGAAAAAAAATGTAACAATCTAAAAAATGTCACCAAAAATGTGATCCCATTCTACTGTGTAGATTGTAAGCTCTTGTGAGCAGGGTCCTCACTTCTACTGTGTGAATTCATTTATTAATCTGTAATGTCTAATATTTTCTGTGCATGTACCCTCTGATTTGTAAAGTGCTGCGGAAAATGTTGGCGCTATATAAATAAAATGCTATTTATTTATCTAGATAAATTCTTATAAAAATAATATGAGAAATTCTTGCAATTATTTGTATTTTTAAAAAGATTTCAGAAATGCTGAAAAAAGTTTGTATGCAGGATCCTTTAAAAAAAATTATAAAAACACTCAAAAATAAAAATAAATAAAAGTTTTAACAATTTCACCAGCACTTGCGTAAAATGACTATACACTGGTAAACAAAATACATTGAATATGAAAGAGATAGAGAAAGTCAACTGCATTCTTCCTGACTTCTAAGGGGTTAAAGCGAAACATTATTTCTGTAATTCTTGTACAGGCCTTGTACAATTCCTCTGTAGGTTGCATATTTGAAGAATAAATACTAATCTACACACAATGCATCCTATATGAAGTATAAAAGATGTTAAACAATGAGTAATCTGCTTTCTGTTGAAAAAAAAACTCCTAGGCACCAACTGTTTTATGGCACGTCCACACTAGCGCTTTTTTTTTTTTTTCTGTGTGTTGTTGAGTATTGTGAGCTGATGCACTTTGGCAGAAGTTTAGCTCATATAAATGAATTGGATCTATTGAATGATCCATCAAAACTAGTTGCTTTTACCAAAAACATTCTCAAGAAAACTAAAATACTGCTATGGATGAGCCCTAAGATTAATAGGCACATTCATTTTACCCCAAATAAGTGCCCTTGAATTACACAACATAATAGAACATAATATACCACCTTATTGCATGTTAGTATATAATGCTTTGTTGAAGTTGAGGCTATACTGTATATTTGGGACATACGGTAGCATCATGCGTATGCATTGTAGCACTGCATTTAGGCTACATTAATATAATATAAGCCACATATTATCATAAATACACATATACAGTATTAAATAGCAACTTCTATATGGATTTTCAATAAAATGTTAACATTATTCAAATTACATTCTAATTATTTTAATATTCAGCTCTAGGCACCATGCAAATCTAGGCGTAAGAATAACAACTCACAAATTTCACAATTCTTACACTCTCAATAAATATATAAATATGCATACACACATGCAAAGTAGCCATACACACAACCCAGCTGATCACATTTGGAGAGAAAAACATGGAGGTAAATAATATTTCAAAGGTTGTAACCAAAATAATCTAAACACAAAAAAAAACATGTATCGGACCTTTTATGATACACCCTAAGGCCATATAAGTTTTTTTTTTTTTTTATGTCTACTGCAAAAAGTAAACTATTGTAAGCAAGCAGTCATATAATTTTTTTAAGTCTTACATTTAACAGAATTGGCCCAAAAAAATTGGTATACACATTTGGTATATTTTCATTATTTTTTCTTTTTGATGATCCAAACATTGTCAAAAATACACCCAGTGTTTAGATATGCGTTCCCTTAACATTAGCTCATAATGTAAAATGGTTGTGTATAGTTTTATTTATTAATTTATTTTTTGCTGTGCTTTATAGCATAGTAATGCTACTCAGTACCATTAAAAAGTATCAAGGTGTAAAGTTGTCAATGTATATCAAGAACCTATGAAAGAACAGTACAGTATACATTTAATATGCATGGGTAAGACATGATATGAGCAGAACTTAACAGAGCTTCCAAACAGAAACCATGAAAACCTATGAACATATTCTCATGCAATGTGCATTAACACAAACAAAAGAGCTTTCATTCACATCAGTTTCACAGGCTCCTCAGCTGAAATATGCACATGCAAGCAAATGACAGCTTCCAAAAACAGACAGCTATAGAGAAACTACTAGCCCCTATAGTTTGGCCAGGGTCCCCTCTGCTCATTTAGGCATGGCCTAATATGATAATTTACATGACAGCCACCTTATAAAGTGAAATAAATGACTTCCTAGCAGCCTTTAGTTATCACTTCTACATAATTTAGCAGAAAACTTGCTGGCTTGAAATATACCTTAAGTAGACACAATGTAATGCGGCTTTAAGGGCCATAAATCAAGTCTTTTCTCAAGGCGTCTGCCTGAAATATGCGATGTCTCCTGTCTGTGGCTGAAGGAAATGCAGCTTGTGGAAAACTTACTGGAAATGAGTATTGCTCTCAAGCAGCTTAGGCCTGTATTCTGGGAACCCTCAATAAATTGCGTATTGTCTACTCATATAGCAGTGATAAGTGACATTGACTCATAAAGGGCCTATATATTTGCACTGCGGTGCAAAAAAAAATGCTATAGTAAAAGGAAGTGTGTTCTAGATTTTTTTTTCCACCAGTGATTTTAAGGAGCAAATACATAAATATATAAAATGTGTAAATAATAGTAAAAAATATAAGACAAGAAAAATAATAAAAAGTAAAAAAAAGCAAAAAAAAAAAAATTTTTAAAGATGAAGTCAAGTTAATGACAGAATAGAGGCAGAAGGAGGAGCAGGGCTGTGGAAACTGTAAAATGTCAGGATTTGTTACAGGGTGTGAGTGCTGTCACTGAAACACTTCATTACAAATGACTCTGCTGTGGTGATTCACCTCTACATATATATAGCCCTTACTTAGAGGAGGTATAGGAAGGCTCTGCACATAGCATTGTAATTGTACATAATGATTATTTTCAGCCTGACCCAATGGGGAACGTTCCTACTAAGATATGCTCTCAAATCCTGAAAAATCTGGAAATAATTGCTGGGTGTTTGTGGTTTATATTTTATGCACACATCGAGCAATATCAGTCAGGAGACCAGAAACCATTTTTTGTCATGTAAACTGCATTGAAATACAAGTCAAATTGTATCGGGATTACTGAATTGTGTACTGAACCATAGATAGATAGACAGACAGTCAGATAGATAGATAGTCAGATAGATAGATAGATAGATAGATAGATAGATAGATAGATAGATAGTCAGATAGATAGACAGATAGATAGATAGATAGACAGTCAGATAGATAGATAGACAGACAGTCAGATAGATAGATAGACAGACAGTCAGATAGATAGATAGACAGACAGTCAGATAGATAGATAGACAGACAGTCAGATAGATAGATAGATAGATAGATAGTCAGAAAGATAGACAGATAGACAGACAGTCAGATAGATAGATAGTCAGATAGATAGATAGATAGATAGATAGATAGTCAGAAAGATAGACAGTCAGATAGATAGACAGATAGATAGATAGATAGATAGATAGATAGATAGACAGTCAGATAGATAGACAGATAGATAGATAGATAGATAGTCAGATAGATAGATAGACAGACAGTCAGATAGATAGATAGATAGATAGTCAGAAAGATAGACAGATAGACAGACAGATAGATAGACAGTCATATAGATAGATAGATAGATAGATAGATAGATAGATAGATAGATAGTATAAAGTTATAATAAATAGTACCATGAGGATAATGTCGATAAAAGGGACTGTTGGTTCCCTGAGCTAGAAAACACTCCCCTGGTCTGCCTTTGTATACATACATATATATATATATATACTTTCTGTACGATATATATGAAATATTAAAAAAGTCGATAGATAGACAGATAAGATACACATAGATAGATACACATAGATAGATAGATAAGATACACATAGATACATATATAGATAAGATACACATAAATAGACAGACAGATAGATGGGACTGCTGGTCTGTAGCTAGCACCCGTCTATATTTTTACCCTGTGCTGCCTTTGTTTGGACATTTAGACAAATAGATATCTAGAAAGATAGTACAAAGATATAATAAATTATCTATCTATCTATCTACCTATTCATCCTGTCTTTATTTTTATCTATCTATCTATCTATCTAAGATAGAAAGATATTTAAAAAGATCGATCGATCGATAGAAAGATCGATAGAAAACACACAACACACTGCGAATACATCACCACAACGGTGAATGTACTGTAGGAATGTCCATTAGATATGTATCTATAACTTCTATAGGTTATTTGTTAAAAAATCATTTTGCTTTCTTTCCCATTACATATTTGCCATGACATTTCCGAGATAATATGCAATACGCAAACTACTACAGCGAATCAAGTCAGATGATATTTATTTCAAGAAATTAATTTTCTTCCATTACAGATAATATTCAGACACCACAATACTATACATTATACACGACAAAATAATAAAAATGAGATCTATACAGCATACCTTGTGCACATCCTGTTTTCCTGGACACATGTAGCAGTGCTTAAGACTGGTATTGAGTATATTCCATACCAAAAGAAAAAAAAAGAAGAAAAAACAACAATGTGAACTTTTAGGTACAGCAATAGCAGAGGATAGCTTCCAATCAATATGACTGAAACAAAATCTTACTTCCCAAAATAATGCAAATCTGGATGTACTATCTACCACTGCTGGAATCCTCATAATACTGAAGGCTTCAAACATGGAGCCTGTTCTAGAACTTTCTCTACTTCTGCCTTCTGCAGCCTCAGAACGAGACACGGCATAAAGTATCCACGTTCTATAATAGAACGTTCTAGAGGTTCTAGAGCAGTTAACCCCGTAAACACCAGAGGCTTGCTGCAATTTGATGCTGAATCTTCCAGCACAATGAACATAGGCGGGTATTTGTTGTAATTTTTACAAGATATTCAAGCATACTCAACAGAACGTGTTACAGATGCATCTTATTTACATGGTATATTATTAATATTATTATCAGACAATGAATTAAGACTCCAGATAATGGAAGAAATCGACAGATGTCTTGTGTCATCATCAAGGCTCTCCATGACAGTGACAGAACCACGTCCCGGGCTAGGATAAGAGCTGAGTGTTTGACATTTAAATATATCTATATTTATTTCTTTCTGTATATATTTATATATGCATCGAGCCTACAAAGCATCAGACTCCTGTATATTCACAGTTGGGGATGCAAGGAGAAGCTTGAAGTTTAGGGTGCTGGGACCAGTGGTCGATTCTGTGACTTGCATTCCATGTCTATATTAAATAATTCATAGTTCATTTAGAGAAATGTCTTATACATGGGAATGAGATAAATATTTGTTCAGGGGGAGGTGGTGGAGGAGGTTTGGGGGTAGTCGGGTCACCACTCTTGTCAGGTATTATGGAGATGAGAGGTTTTGCATTTGGTGATCACTTTTTTTTTCTTTGACTCTCCGATTTTGGAACCATATGGTAACCTGGCGCTCAGACAGGTTGGTGGCAGTGGAAATCCTCCTTCTCTTCTCTTTGGTAATGAATTTGCTGGCTGCATATTCCTTCTCCAGCTCCTTCAGCTGGATTTTGGTGTAGGGGACTCTCTTTTTCCTGCCCCTGCGGTAGCTGCTTACTTCTGGCTGGAGAGGCACCACATCTGCAGTAAACAAACAGGAGATTTTTACCCTACAGCCTGCAGTCTTTATTCCAACCATGTTAAATCCCTGCTATTCCGCCTTTACACATGGATCTTGCCTAGGCAGATAGTAGCCCTCCAATAAATCCCCCTGACATCTTTAGATGAGCACATTAGTTCTACAATTCTACAAAAGACGCCTGCAAGATTTATCATCAAGATCAAGTTCATTTCAACTTCAATGCTCATAGACATGAGGGACATGGGATGCAAATATGTGGGCACATGCGTGCCATGGGCAACAATGGGCAGGTGCTGTGACAGATGACTGGTGCCTCTGTATTACTTAGGCACCTGGGCACTTATACAGACACTTTCAGGTGCATAGATCCTAGTTTTAACATGCGACAATATTTAATTCTGGGGCATTTAGCGTTGCAAACACAATGGCAAACACTGGCTGCTCTGCAGTGTATTTTACCAAACCATAATGGCACAATAAGGAGTATAAAGCTGAAGAAGATCTTAACCTATAGACAGCAGGCATATATTCACCCATATAACCAATACTGAATATAAATCTTGGAACTGTTGTTTATTGTTCAAGTCGAAATTTTTGCAGCCCATAAAGTTTAGTCTTCATGGACAATACATTAGCTGTATCGCACATATATCTATCTAAATAATGCAGAAATTATCTATTTTTCTATCATGGTTGTCCTCACAAACACCATGTAAAATATCTCTGTTAGTCTGCCTATCTATCTGTTAATCTAGTACTCTGTCCAGCTATCTACTGTACGTTCATGTACTAATATATTGTATAAATAGGTCTACTACATATCACCAGAGACAATGAGATAATGATTTATTATACTCATATAATACGCAATAAATATATAAATAAAATAAGAATACTTTAATAGACGTGTAACCACATATGGAATATGCCAACACATCCACACAATGCAATGTATCGATATTATTTTCATATACGAGCTTCGTATATACTGGCATTATACGTAATAGGACTAGACAACAGATAACTGGCTCCTTTGGTGAAAGATTTCAATAAAAAGCCATACCTTTCTATAGATCTCTCAAATCATTCCTATATATTCATATGTAATAAATGGCATATATTTAGAATACATACATAGACGTGAAAAAAATACTGAAGTATATTAGGATACATAGATGCACATAATACACATATAGTGACATGAGAGCTTTGTCCAAACATATTATTTATTATATTACCAAAGTAGAAGAGGATTGTAAGCTTTGCTATTATAGATAGGCAACAATAAAATGGTACATTATATAATATCGACATGTACATAACAAAGTATGTCAGATTATGTAGTGATGGTTTAATGCTAGATAGATAGATATATAAAAAATAAGTAAATGGATAACCAGACAGAGACGTGCCTTTATAGCACAGATATACTTCTATCTATTAAACATATAAAGCTATATGTACATAGAATGATAGATTATTAGAGATAATTGTGGGGTTTAATTCTATAGATGGACAGACAGATACGTAGATAGATACATAGACAGAGACAGGCAAGCAAGAACCAGTTATAATGGACGTTTTATGGTGCCTATAGAAAGCTATCTAGATGAATGAATGGATAGGCAGACAGAATAGACAGCTGGATAGCTGGATAGATAGATAGATAGATAGATAGATAGATAGATAGATAGACATATAGATAGACATATAGATAGAAAGATAGATAGACATATAGATAGATAGATAGATAGATATACATATAGATAGATAGATAGACATATAGATAGAAAGATAGATAGACATATAGATAGATAGATAGATAGATAGATAGATAGATAGATGCAAGAACCAATTATTACTTATTGTATAGTGACTTTTAAAGGTTTATATATTTATTTATTTAGATAGATATATAAAGAATGGCTAGGTGAATAGACGTTCAATATATATAGAAACAAATATTATTATATAAATTTATTGCTCAATAAACATAGTTATTAATAATTTAGTAGTATAAATATAAACACACATGTATGTATCGATATCTATCTATCTATCATCCATTTATTTATCTAAATGCCTTTTGCAAATAGATGGGTAAATAGAAAAAAAGCTAAATAAATAGATGGTAGGTAGATAGATTGCAGATAGATAGATAGATAGATAGACAATGAAACAAACAGATAAAGTCATGATTGCATTTCACCAGTAGGTGCAGTACTCAGGTGTGTAATTGTACATGTCACGGTTGGTCTATCACTAGTATATACACTTCCTGGTTACTAGAGCATGCTTTATTGTTTAATAATATAAAACTCTTGCATAGATATATATATATATATATATATATATATATATATATATATATATAATTTACCAGAGGTAAGCTGCCAGTACACAGCTTAGTACAGTACACACAGCATACATACAGTATACCTCAATAAGACATGGCATAGACCTGAGGATCAGCAGCTGTGATCTACATTCTTCTAAACTGAGGTGTACGTAATGTAGTCGTAGTCCCAACAAATCCATTACACAGGCTATGAGTATGACTGCTGCCTGCTGCTAAATGTCTCCCCAACGGGAGGAAAAGCCCATGAATCCCTATGTATAACGAGCCTGGATGTGCCAGATGACACCTACATATTTAATGGCAGATTCCTACACCCAGGAAGGAGACGCTATGTTCATACATGTTACTAGAGATCAACAAGCTATAGGAAGGGATCAGTAAATGGAAGCAGACTGTCAGCACAAGAAATGCTCCTGCTAGTAGACAAAGAACCTATTAATACCTAAAATATGCTGTTATGCTGGAAGAAACACATGCCTGCTTGTAGGTGCAACTATATAGCATGTCCATTCAGTCATATATATATATATATATATATATATACAGTGTATATATATATATATATATATAAAAAATTGTTATTAATATTTGGTGGCTGGTTACCTGGAAAAGGTGCTTTCCATAGATGGCTGGACTGAGACTGGTCCTTGGAGCAATAGACTTGCCCATCCCAGCCGTTGGGTAGTGCCCAGTGCTGATAGCCCTCCATAGAGATAAGAGTATCATGCCTAGGCTCCGGATGGCTACTGATTCCCGGGACTACTGACATGTCCAAGTAGCCAGGGACTGCCTGGTAAGAGCTGGCAAAACTAGGGTAAAATGCAAATTCTTTGGCCCTGGAAGAGAAGTCCTCGCTGGGTAAGGAGTTGCTGGGCTCGGGGTATTTGTCGGATGGGTGGTAGGAGCAGGGTTTCTGGTGCAAATTGACGTTGTGAGACTGAGACAACCTGCAGCCGTAGTAGCTGCTCCCAAACGGGTAGGCATAACCCAAAGAGGCGTTGGAAGAAGATGTGGGTCCTGGGCACTGCCTGGTGCCAGTCTCTGCAGAGGTAATATCCGTGTACACAGGTCCTTGGTGGCTTCCTATGCTGCTGGAATGGCGCCCCAATGCTGGATGAGAAATAAAATCCCTGCAGTGAGTGCTTGGACAGTTCCCACTCAGTCCCTCCATGTCTGGGCTTTTCTTGAGAGTCTTTTCATTCGGGCTTGTTTCATACACGTACATGAAGGTATCCGCCCAGTGTGGATGCAGGATCAGGGAAGAAGTCGTCATAGCATGGTCTGCCCGTGGCTTTTAAAAAGTCAGCTTCCCAAAAGAGAGTCACCTAATTCCCTACAACATTATTGTCTATGGACGCGCACGCGCGCTGCAGGCGGGGGAAGGCAGGTCTACGGCTTCATTAAGAAATCTACTAGGACCACGTGATCCCGAACTCATAGACTACAATGAGGACACGTGACTCGTCCCAGCCCAGGCTGCTGCCAGCGCCGCACGCTACACTGTATAGTCTGGAGGCTCCCGGGGAACGATCCTTAAAGAAGAAGGATGAAGGAGGGTACTAAGAGCAAATAGAAAACAGAAAAACTCTTCTAGAACTATAGAAGAACAGTATTTATAATGAACAATTATTCTAATAATAAGATTTATCCTAATATAATAGCCAACATATTAATATCATGTGTGTTTAGCTGTAAACAGATGTAGCAGAGCTCAGTTTATCACTGGGTTTCTTTCCTGCCTCACTCACACTGCTATTTTTAAATACAGATTCGATTATTTGTGCTAAGTACATATTTTATTATATATAAATATATGTATTTATATATGTTTGTGTGTAAAATATTTCTCTGACATCTAGACATTAGTCTATCATCTATCTATCTATCTATCTATCTATATGGCTATCTATTTATGTATCTATCTATCTATCTATCTATTTACCTACCTAGCTATCTTACTGTCTATGTAGCTATCTATATATGTACACACAGATAGATAGATGGATAGATAGACAGATAGACAGGTAGATAGAGCAAAAGTAGGCAGCACTCCAAAGAAATAAAGTGAAAAAAGAGAGGGGAATTTATGGCCTCATGATAGATACAGTAGATAGATAGATAGATAGGCAGACAACTACACAGATAGATAGATAATTTCCCATAGACTGAGAATTTCACAGTATCATAGATGGATAATTTCACAATATCATAGTCAATGCTTATGGTTTGGGCCCAGGGTGGTTGTGGTGATAGATGATACCTTCATGTTATGATTTGCTTCTATGAAAGTCAGTTTATAAATACATGAGGCACAGATAAAATTTCACTGAGTGGCTGAGATAGGAATAGTCAAGTAGATTGCTATGGACAATTGACATCCAATACAGGTGGCTGCAGTATATGTTCCTTTGGTTACAATCTAATATACTCGGTGGTGCAGGCTTGTACTACAAGTCGGAGGATGCTAGGAGTAGCAGAGGTGTAGTGTACAAGGATGGACCACACTGAATGAGATGAATAAACATAGAAGTCCAGATCCTTGTCTTGTGGAATGTGTTAGGACTGAATCTTGCAGCCATGAAACAATTTATGACAATTGTCATGTAAAATGTCCCTCATACCCCTCCCCACACAAGGGCTTTCCTTTAGTGCCTGGCACAGGGAAATAGCAGAGTTCTTTTTTTTCTGATTGTGACGGTAAATCACATTATTCAGGGACGATAGTAAACTTCTTCATTGTCCATTGACCTACAAACAAGGTCCTGGGGGCTGCTGACATCTATTTGAAATGCTGAGAAGAGCCAGAAAGCCCTGGCGGCTGCCATTGTCCTGGGCATTCCAGATTTTTTACTGTTTGGCCTCAAAAATGTGTGGAAGGCCAAGGTCAAGGTGGAGATGCCAGACAAACTGGCTCTTAATTAGTGTCTAGACAAACAGGAACGGGGGTTTTAGCATCAAGGTTTTCAAGAGCCACTTTAAGATGCATCACCTCTTCTTCTGGATTAAGGTGCTTTACCACTATAGTAGCTTAATCCCCTAGTAGAGGAGGGATCTAGCAGACTCAATTTCCAGGGGGCCTTTCCTTTGTATCATGGGTTAAAAGGGACACATATGAAAATACTGTGCTCACCCAAGAAGCTTTTTGTTCTAAACAGATGTCTCATGGCAGCGCCCATCCCCCAACCCTTTAGTCTTCAAGATCTCCAGTGTATATAGAATTGTTACAACACAACACTACTACAAACATCCATGTAAAAAATACACAGTAAGCAACAAAACTGATTAATTAATAATGAATGACCTAATTAATACTGGACAGTGATATTATTCTGCTTCGTGGAACTCTGTGGTATCCAACCCATCCTCTCTAATTTTATTTTTTTTCTAGTATTCTTGTCCCAACCAAGCAATATCAATAGAATCATACAAGACAGACACTAGATGTATCAGTTTTGTCGAAAGTCCTTCAAACCCAAGTAATCCCATGAAATAGTAGTATGTAGTGTACTGAACAAAGCCTGTACAATACATTTCATTTTCCAGGGTGTCATAACTGGTCTTATAGTAAAAAAAAATATAATTATGATTTATGTATTCCAGTAGTTCAGATCATTTACTATGCTTAAGGTCTATCTATCTATGATCTATCTATCTATTTATTTATAATCTATCTATCTATCTATCTATCTATCTATCTGTTTGTCTGCCTAACTATTTATCATCTATCTACATATCTATAATCTAACTAACAATTTTTCTTTCTATTTATCATATATATATATATATATATATATATATATATTGCTATCTGCTTATCTATAACCTATTTATCAATATCTATCTACCTATTCTAGTATACACATACAGACACACTGTATAAATTTATATATAGTATATACACACATATTTATCTTAAAAGTACATATATACCGTCAAGTAACTGCAGCTGCATATATATATATATATATATATATATATATATATATATATATATATATATACACATTAATTCATCCATACACATGCATACATGCACATCTACACGCATACATACTTACATACACATATATGTACACCTTCTTATTGTTACCATTATTACAAAAGCTCTGTATGTAATAATTAATGTTACATATTGTCATTATAATATATTGAAATATGAATAAATTCATATTTATATTCATATTTGATATCATATTATATTTCTATACTATCTCTACATTTACTTGAGGTATTCTTTTTAGGAAAACAATGATTATTTTGACTATAGTGAAATAACGACAGTCCAATAACCACGTCCAGAAGAGATATAATAAAATAAATGCTTGTTTATGAGTTGTGGTATATTCTATAGACATTGAAGACTATATACAGTCCAATGTATTGGTCTGGTCTAGATCATATTCATAAAGGGTGTTGACTGATAGCCCAGAGACTGTTCAGATATGCTGCGGTGACAATCTGGAGGTTCAGATCGCGTTTTCTGTGTTGAAATCAGTTTGCTTTGAAAATCGCAATGGGGCTTCTTCCTTATCCTGGATGTTGGCCAAGTGATGGCTTTTGGAGGCGTTGTCTGACTATGAGCCAGTCAGCTACTATGTAGGGAATACCAGCATCTCCCTTATAAAGCATATCAGATGGGATCTGGGTGAATAACCCTTATAATATTGTAATATGCTGCATGAAATAATCTATAGAGGAAATGGTATTTTTTATTTAGACAAAAGAGGAGAGTCAGAAATTAGGATCAATTTAGAAATGAATGATAGATCTATAGATATAGTTATAGATGGCTATATAGACAATAATATATCTATCTATCTATCTATCTATCTATCTATCTATCTATCTATCTGTACTGTGTTGTATGTGCCTTGGATCCTCTATGCAGGGCGTACAGCTTTTATTCATCTGCCTATGTTTCAGACTATTATATGAAGATTAACCACTCCAAGTAAAGACTGAAGCGCTGCAGGATTAGGATAAAGCCATCGCTGCTCTATAATTTCCTTTATTGCACTAGATATTCGCATGACACAGTTTTTTGCTTCTCGTATCCACCCATAATATCCTCACAAAGCAAGAAATGTAGCTGGTATCTACTGAGAAGTTTATATAATCTGCTGATTTAGATAGATACATAGATACATAGATAGATAGATAGATAGATAGTAGCCAGAGTATAATATGAAAGGCTGTAGACTAGGTAACCCCACCAGTATCATGACACTTTTGTCATTAAAATTAAGTTCTGTCATAAATTCTTAATTCTAGAACTCTTATATTCAGTGCCCCTGGTACTTGGACTAGCACCCTCGACCACACTGTTAGGTACCCAGTATGTTGGCACTTCTGCTATTGACTGCTTTGTCTAATGTTCTATGAGAAAACTACTATAAATCATTATACAAAATCACTTCTGTATATCAGTGTCCATACATATTATATGTACTATGTATAATGATTACAGTGTCTATAAGTAGACATTACCATGACCCAGTTTACACACATACTTATTTATTCCTTATTTTGTTCTATGCTGTTCTCTATGTTATCATTTGCTATTATACAGGGCTGCACATTTGATTGAATCACTGTCTATTCAGTCTATGTGCACTATGTACAGTACAATATTTAAAGAGACACACACATCCCGAGGAGATTTCCACAACTCTGTCATTACACTTTTCTCATTTATTGTACTATTTGAGTGTATTTATGTCTATTATTTTACTTTACCATATCTCTTATTTAGCTGCATTTATTTTACTATTTGCATGTATTTATGTTTATTATTTTATTTTACCTTTTCTTTTAATTTGCTCCATTTATTTTTCTTAGATGGCTTTGTGTAGAATATTCAGAGGGAATCTAGAACCACAAGACTTAATACTATTTACATAATTTTCGTACAACTTATTATTTTACCTATTTAACTTTCCTACAAATACATTAAAAACTGCCATACAAGAGTAATATTTTACTATACAGATTACGTTCTCTTTTTCTTTTCCACTCCCCTTTCTGTGTTTGCAGGTTTTCTCCACCATGCAGGATATTAACAATAATTACCTTCAATATAAATTTATGGTTTATGGAATAGAACGATAGATAAATAGATAGATGTAATTTAATAGATTTTTTTTATATTTTTGCTTTAAGAACGTTCTGCTTTCCTGAAATCCTCCTATATCAGTAAATTATAATGGAGTCTCTTTCTCAGTGATTTGATATAATGAAAAGTCTGGTAGACAAAAATGAAATACCTGCACAAAGACAATCTAAGGTAATACCTAATATAATGGTAGATAGACAGGCAGATATATAAAAGAGATAAAATATATTTCTATATATAATATACATAAGATAATATACATAAAAATAGATAAGTAGAACGCTGGCTAGCTAGATATAGAGATGATCTATTTATTTATCTATCTAGCTATGAATATATCTATTTACCTACCTATCTTACTGTCTCTGCAGCTATGTATATATGTACACACAGATAGATAGATAGATAGATAGATAGATAGATAGTAGATAGATAGATCATATTTTTGTGCCCAGACGTCTGAAAGTTAACTTCTATGTAAAATTGCTCTAGGAGATTCTGCTGGTGCCACTTTGACAGTGATTAGATAGAAATGAAGGGTTTGATAGACAAAGAAATGAAATACGAGCGCAATCTCTACCTATAGTAATAAGTAATGTAAGGGTAGACTCCAGAGCTATATTTTATATACTTATTTCGATGTAACTATATTTTTGACAAGTAAATAGTTATGAGTAATAGATGTTTGAACACTCATCTGTCTGAATATCAGACGCTGGAAAATCGAAATAAATCTTATGTTAATCTGACATATCCGCCTGCCTGGGCGAGTACCCTGTAATTTCTGGATCTACTGTAATAGAGGAGCTGGGATCTAGTGCAGGGATTGCAGTGTAACAACTCTAGACAATGCAGACAGGAGTAGTATGGCAATTCAGGATGTGTGATTCTCTCTCCAATGACAATGGGCAAAGGAAACAGGGTGTAATGGGGACTGGACTGAGAGGTGATGTTGTTATAAACACCGCAGGTTTTACTGTCCTGGAAAATAAAGCCATCAGAGTGATGCAGCACGGCCAGGAGACGCAGACAATAGGCCCCCATTCACTAGTCCAGACAGTAGTCGGAAGTCCAAGTTCAAATGCAGCAGAGCAGACGCGGCCTCTCCTGTCACTGGTCAGCAGACGCCTCTGGCCATTTGGCTGGAAGGTGAGCAGAGGCAGAGCTGCCTGTCTCATCTATACAAGTGCTATAGCCCACAGTCCTCAACCTACAGCTTAGAGATAGATGTATGTGAATGCATGTGGAAGCTTAAGACGTGTGAGATGAAGTAGTGATTATGGAGGTAGACAGTTCTCTAGGCTTTCTGTAATCCTACCGAAGAACATAAGCTTCCCCCTCATCTCATCTCTCTATCTATCTATCTATCTATCTATCTATCTATCTATCTATCTATCCATCCATCCATCTGTCCATCCATCCATCCATCCATCCATCCTTCTTGCTAGCTATCTAGATATCTATGATGCAAAAAGAAAAATGCCCATTAAGGAATGGAACGTTGCACTGGGCTAATAACAGTCCCTTTGATTTTTTTTTTTTTTAAATTGGAGTTATTCCTATTTTTTGGGGATTCTATCATCTATCTATCTATCTATCTATCTATCTATCTATCTATCTATCTATCTATTATCTCTTTTAACTGAAGACCATCAACTTCCCCTTATCTATCTATCTATCTATCTATCTATCTATAAATCTATATATTTTAAATGAAGAACATCAGCTTCCTCTCATCTCCCTTATCTATCTGTCTATCTATCTATCTATCTATCTATCTATCTATCTATTTGTCCATCTATTTTAAATGAAGAACATCAGCAGTCCCTAATCTCCTCTATCTATCTA